>JAQHUG010000276.1:1017904-1035682 GCA_028555095.1 Dicrostonyx torquatus | reverse complement strand
TACAAAGTCTCTCAAATAATGTTTGAGCACCCATTGACATTGACTGAGTTCTACGTTCTAGATCAGCTGTGTTCCTTTCCAGAGTGTTAACTCTGTCATTAAAGGAATGAGTATTGAACTGTATTATTTCCAAAGAAATCTCAGATGACTGAAAAATGTTAAGCATAAGTCTAGCCTCCCCTTCTAGTTGTAAAATCTGTTTTTTGAAAAGGTTGGTATCCGTTTGAATTGTATCTAAAAGCGCATCCGTTGACTGAAAATTGCTAGTTAAGCTGGACGTTTTCTTTTTTAAATCTCCAATTTCCTGTCTCAGAAGCCCCAATTCAGCCTGCATGGACTGCTTTATCTTATGATCAAACCAAAATTTTATGAAAAAACTACAGAACACAAGAAAAAAATTACTTCTAGAAATGGCCCTGTAGGAATGGCATCATACATGTCTTGGAAGGCCTCATATGTTACGAGCAAGCAAGCTCTCAAAGCAACGGAGGGTGATATTGTCAGACATATTTTACCCTCAGAACTCACCTGTGGTGCAGGATCAGGTATAGTAACCATTGTTCGTCAGTAGGTGTCGCGGTAGTTACAGTAGGTGAGTGGCGTGTACGAACACACATGCACAGCTAGGTAGAAGCTAGGTCTGCAGTACACTTGAATCCCTGTGGCCTAGAAGGCAGGTCCTAATATTTTTTAAGAAACTGGGGCGAAAATTAATCTCAAGAGGTTACACAGAGCAAGAAATCTAAGGTCCAGGTACAAAGAACAGAAATCCAGAAGCTTTCAGCGGCTGTCCAACAGCAGGTCTAGCTTCAGGCACCAGCCTGCAGCTACAAAAGCTGAAAGCTGCTGCCAGAATGTCTCAGGGAGTTATTGCCCCAGGGAATTTTTAGTGGTCGGCACCCAGCCTTTGCCTAAGCCTGAGTCTGTATGGGTGATTTAAAAAAACCGCTTTGCAAATCAGGTGGGTAGCAGCGCAAATCCTGTGAGGCAAAGCTTTAACCACACTGCCACCGTGGCCGAGCAGCTGAGGCCACAGCTAGCCTAGCTGGAGGAGAGGGGGGTTCTCTCATTTTTAAGCCCTCTTAGGTTTTTAAGTGGATTTAGCCAGCCACGTTGGAACGCCAGATAAAGATGCAAAACAATCTTACACCAGTTTGATTGAAAAAGGGGTATTTTATTGGAGGGCATAAAACTTACAGATCAATGTCCCAAACCACAGTCCTTTGGTTGCAAACAGGAAACAGAGTCTAGCAGTCAGCATGGAAGCCGGAAGCAAGAGAGCTAGCGGAGAACTGCTGCGACTTTTTTAAAATGAAAACCATGCCCCAGTGGGCTGGTATCTCAAAAGCCATTGGCTGAAGGCAGGGAGAGAGCTCCCGCAGCACTATAGAACTTCAGCAGGTGTTTGTTGAGAACTGTTAACACAGTTTGAGCATCTGTCATGGCACTAGTCCCTGGCTCATAGCTGAGAAAACGAACAAATCAAGCAAAAACAAAGTAAATGCCATATTGAGAGCTCTTTAACGTCAGCACTAAGCATCTCTTGTGTGTATTTTTTTACTCCTGATGGTGAGCTTTATTAACCCTGTCAAACTGATAGATACCATGATGCCTGCTCTGTGGATGAGTCAGAGCTTATCAGTACAAGATGATAGACTCTAACGGTTAGAGCTGTCAAGGGGTGGAGCAGAGTCTTCATGCCGCCTAGGCTGAGCAATTGTTGGAATCTTCCGTATGGCTCAAGCTACAGCTCTGGCTGGTGAAACTAGCAGTAGAGATGAAGAGAACATGCCACTGTTCAGTAGGTTTCTCAACACTCATGGTCCAAACTGTTGAGATAAGAGCAGCAAACAGATTCTCCCACACACACTCTCATAGGTGAAAGAAGGCTTAGTTACTGACACCATTTGTTCTTCAAGGTGCCTGCAATGGGAAGGGGCAAGGATTTGTGACCAGTTGTTTTGGTGACTATCATTTCTACACTGTACCTGTCATTCCACCTTCCTTTCCTCTTACTCTAGTTTCTATCCCAAGGCTGCAGCGGGGTGGGGGGGAGTTATTCTTATCCTTACAATCTAGAGGAAAATTTTACTCTAGGAATATCGCTCCTCTAGGTATCCTGTGGTTTGCCTTACTTTGCACTGCTGAGAACATACAAGTGCAGGGACTGAGGGGCTTTTGTGGTAGAGAAAATACAGAGGTCAGTAGTACTTGATGCTGTTTTGAAATAATTCCTAGAACCATGTTTGGCTGTGGAAGTAACAAGTGCTATAAAGAGAACAGCGCCAATTATGGTGACAGGGTCCCTGGGGATTGATGTGGCAGAGAAAGGAAAGAGATTAAGAATTAAATCTCCATACCTTAGAACTTTGTTCTTTTAACATTCTTATTAAATTATGATTTCTCCTTTAGGAAAACAAATGAGGACAAAACACGTGTTTAGAATGCAGGCTTTGTGCTTTACATTTGATAATGAGGAGGTTTAGCACTCTTTGGTTCTCAGTCAACCTGTGTTCAAAGTGTCAATTAGCCAATAAATACTGTAAGAAACAAGAGTCAGAAACAGTTGTGTCATTCTTGCTAATGAGCTGCTAATGAAATTGTGCCTGGGCGGGAAAGGCATGCACTCTGGAGTCCTCTGGAGTCCCCTCTAGAAAATGAGCTTAGCAAACCTGACACCCCTGACCCCTGAGAAACAGGCACATTTAACTCCTTCACTCCCAGTTCCTCAGGTTCCTATCTCTGCATAATGAAGTGAAGCTTCTGTATCACACTTCAATTGTGGCAAAAATTTTTAAAACAATCTTCATTTTACTGAGTAGCTTTGAAGCAGGTTTAAAGGGCTAAAAGAACTATATGGTGTAGTCTTTCCCCCAATTTTCTTGGGTCTGTGGATGATTCCTTTACCTTTTTTCTAATGTTTTTGTGTCTTTTCTCTCCTTACCCCAACTCTCTCCTTCCTTCCTTCCTTCCTTCCTTCCTTCCTTCCTTCCTTCCTTCCTTCCTTCCTTCCTTCCTTCCTTCCTTCTTTCCCTCCCTCCATCCCTCCCTCCCTCCGTCTTTCCCTCCCTCCCTCTCTCCCTCTCTCCCTTCCTTCCTCCCTCTCTCCCCTTCAGTGAAGTCTGGGTAACTTCAGGATTCTGTAAAGATAAGGGATCAAGGAGTGAATGGGGACTGTATCTTACAAAGAGATGTGGCAGTAAATGGTGAACTTCCCAGAAAACTAGATGCCCACCATGAGTAAAAGCCTGAGGGGCTCTGTTGTACGTGATAGTCTTACTGCCTAGTCTTGTGAAGGAAAAAAAAGGGAAGAGAGTTGAGAGGGTAGGCTATGAGCTGCTGGGAACCGAGTACAGACATGCATTGTGGATTTCTATGCCTTCTTCATCCTAGTCTCCTTTATTTCACCTCTGAAATATTAAATGTGGGACTGTGATATGACCCAGGGGGCTAATGGGAAAACTTATTGCATGTTCTTAAAGTTCTGATGCTTTTGCGGTGGATGCAGATGGGATAGAGGTAGAACTCCTACTTTTTCTGGTCCTTTTCACTGCTGAGTCTTTTCATTTCATATCCATTCTCTGAGTGCAGCTCTGTTGTGTCTGAGAGGATGTGATAATGTCCTGATGCCTTTTGCTCCTTTAACTCTTCCAGGTTATAGGCTGAGGTCCAGGTGCTTCAAACATGCTCAGACATTGCTTTCAGGAAAAGTGTTCTTTATGTTTTGGATCTTAAGTGCCCTTCTCTCTCCCATTTACTTACTATACCTCAGTAACCAGATTGGATTTGTTTATGTCCCTCCTGGTCAGTACCAACACAGGTGGTCCAAAGTATACACAGTAGACGTGATAGCAGGAGTACTAGAGAACATTATGCTCTTGCCCAGGCCTCAGTAAATATTCACTGACAAGCTGGTTGTAGAGAGAGGCTCACTGTTCACTTATGCTCAGTAGAGCCCTTGCCTGTTTCAGGCACTTCTATTGTAACAGGAAATCTTCTCTCTGTTGCTGTTGTTGGTGGTGGTGGTGGTGTGTGGTATATCCATGTGTTTGTGGCTGTATGTGCCCATGCATACCCATATGGACATCAATATTGGTCGTTCTTCTATTTCCCTCCGCCTCATTTTTCAGAGAGTCTCTCACTGAGTTTTTAGGTTGGCTAGTCTATGAGTGTCTAGGATCCTCCTGCCTCTGCCCCTTCCAATTAGGGTCAGAGAAGCTGAACTCCATTCCCAGCTTTTTATTTAAGTGCCAGAATCAGGAGCTCATGTTTGTATAGCAGGCTCTTACCATGGAACCATTCCCCAGCCTCAAGAGAAAGTTTTCAAAGTGACTTCCATAGTGTTTGTCCTTGGAGATTATATTAGCTAGGGTTCTCTGCAGGAGCAGAACTGCTAAAAGGAATATGTGTGTGTGTGTGTGTGTGTGTGTGTGTGTATACACATACATACATACATACACACACATACATACGGATTCATTAAAATGGCTTACAAGTTGTGGTCCAGCTAACCTAAAAATGGCTGTCTCCTAACAGAAAGTCCACAGTCCACGAGGCTGGGTGTCTCAGCTGCTCTTCCGTATACACGGAATCCTGAAGAAATAGGCTCTAATGCCAGTGAGTCCAGAGCGAGGCGAGCAGGCAGAGCAGAAGCGTCTTTCTGCCATGTCCTCTATATAGCCTGCCAGCAGAAGGTGTGGCCCGGTTTAGGAAAGGTCTCCTGATTTCAGATGATCCAGATTTAAGGTAGAATCCCTCACAGGTCAAGCTGACAACCAAGCATAGCCATCTCTGGGATGCTTGTTTTTGTGAATTCTGGTTGTCATAGTGATTAAAGACCAGCTGTCATCTGTTTGCCCTGGCACTGGGAAGGGGACAGTGGTGTGGGGACAACAGTGATATTTTTGGAGGTTCTTTCTGGGAGGATCATGAAAGCTGACGGGGTAGCTCTCTGAGGGGCTTCCCTGCAGCCCAGAGAGCTCTGTGCACACTTGGAAGCAAACGTCTTCTCAGAGAGCTCTTATAAGGCCCCACGCGGAGTCTAGAGTCTATGACTCAGAGTGAAAGATCAGTTTGGTGAATTTTTTTTTTTTTTTTGAGACAGGTTGGAGCCTGTCCTGGAACTAGCTCTGTAGACCAGGCTGGCCTCGAACTCACAGAGATCCGCCTACCTCTGCTTCCCGAGTGCTGGGATTAAAGGCGTGCACTACCACCGCCTGGCTTGAAATTTTTTATTTTTCTCAGTTTGTCATTGTTTAGTCCTTTAAAAAAAATGTGTCAGTATAACAACAACCCAGAATATCTCATTAAGTGTTTCACTTTTACAAAAAGAAAGAAAAGTCTCTGTAGTTCACTTAAAAAATAATGGCATGCGGTTCAGGGTTGGATGCCCTAGAGATGTGTGCACACACTTCTGTCACTTGTTCAGTTCCGTTTCTGCCTTAGAGACGAGATGCTCATCTGTGTGCAGCAGGGGCCTTGCCAGGGCTTGTTTGGGGTTTGAATAAAAAGGCAGGAGGATAGGGCTGTGGTAGTCATGGCAACCAGGCCTGGGCTGGCTCATGGCTGCCCAGCCCTAGTTAGGCCGGTGGTGGCCCTAGTGAAGTGTGTGGTGTGGCATATTCTTTCTGCCTGGTGTGGCAGAAGGAACTGGTGTTCTGGAGGCCTACTGTGTGCCCTGGAGCTGAGCCTGAGCTGTGGGCCTGAGTAATTGATCCCTGCCCTTCAGAAATTTGCTTTTTAATGGGGAGATATTATTCTTGCTATATGCCTGAAGAACCTAAAAAAATAATAATAAAGCAATTGATATTTACCTTTTGGGGACTTTGAGGTTGCTTTCCTGAAGTACCTTTTTCTTTTTCTGAACCCATAATGGTTTCTCATTGGTTCCCTACAAAGAGTATAGCACATTAGGGAAAGCAGGGATGTAAATTCTTTTATTTGTTACATAAGGGTGCAAAGATTCAGAAAGGTAAAGGAATTTGGCTAAATTCACCTGGCTACCAAAAACATACCTGCCTGAGTATCAGAGTTTTAGGGCCCCATAGTAGGGTGTGTCTTGACTATAACTTACTTTTAATGCTTGTTTTTTTTTTTCACACACCAAGGTGAAAAACACACAGCAAATGAATTCAACAACATAACAATCTAGCACTAAGAGAGGCAGCCAGTATCTGGAATCCTGAAGTAGAGCACCCCTTAGCAGAATCCCGTAGAATATACCTCATACCACTTCGCTCCTGAAGCCACAAAACAGTGGAAGCATCTGCTACCAGGCAGGCACAAGAGCATCCATCTTAGCTGATGCTGTGTCTGCTGAGGCTAGGCAGCCAGGTGATGCCACTGCCTCATGACCTGAAGAGGCCCCTGTGGTTGTGAGCCCATGAGGGACGAATTTTAATCACTGGGCCCTAGGAGGAGCTAGGATAAATACTGAATCAGGCAACACTTGATAATGGGTGAAATGTATCTTTTCCAGCAGTGACGAATTGGCGTCTGTGGGCTGAATTCTATTTATAGCTATGTTTTGTTTAGCTTTCCGATGTTCTAATTTAACTGCATTCTGAAAGGGCACTTTTCACAGGCACTGCCATTCCCTGTGTTCTAACAGATGGCCTCTCTCTTCTCTTCACCAGCCTTCCTTCATGGACAGTTGTCTCCTACCCCTGAGACCACCATTCTTACCGGCTCTTCTCCCAGGTCTCTCTGCCCAGGTCCTTGTGGTCTCAGGCATCCTGACTCTTTCCTCTCTTGTTCTTCCCAGAACTGACTTCCTGGGACTGTTTCTATGTTCTAAGCTTGGCCCCTAGACATATTTGCTGTAGTGGATTGCATCTTATAAACTGATTGCTTCTTGGGGATTAAAAGGAAAGTATTCTTTATCTGAACAAATACAAATTTTAAACAAATTTCCTGAGAGATAGTTTATAATTCTCCAGTGTCCTATGGATAGGTGGAATACAAGGGTAGTTTCTAGACTATAGTGTTCCATGGAGCAGAAAAACTTCAAAAGAAAATTCTGGGGACTGGAACCTACTTTTTATTTTGCTGAGTTAAAGACTTTAGCATAGAAACCAACTACCATCTATCATCATCATTATCATATTCTAACACTAAAAAGAATCATTATTTTATTAGCTTCTTTTAACTTCTATGTTTCAGGACCATTGGGATCAGTTGCCACCATAAACAAAGCACCTTAAAGCTTGGTGGCTTAAAGCAACAGTAATTCCTTCCTGTGTATCTCTGACACTTAGAGCCAGTCACGGCTCACACACCCTTCATGTGCCCCCAGAGAAACAAGTGAAGCAGCCAGGATGTAGAGGGAGTGATGGGACCCAGAAGGATTGGAAATGACAAAAATGAGCCAACTGTTACAGATGCAGTTAATAATGCCACTGAGAGTTGGGAAGAAACGACAACCCAAGAGACTTTGTATCTAGCCACAACATTGATAAATGTATTTACCATAAAGATATGGATTGGCATTAATTTTTTATTGTATTTTATTGGTGTATGCGTGCACACATGTGGTGCACATGCCATGGTTCATTTATGGAGGTCAGAGGACAACTGCAGGAGTTGGTTCTGTTCTTCCACCATGTGGGGCCCAGGGACTGAACCCAGGTCTGTGAGTGTTGGGGCAAGAGCCTGTATTCATTGAGCTCTCTTGCTAGCCTGTACATTGGCTTTTTGTTTTTATTTTTCCATATGGGGTTTCTCTGTAGTTTTGGAGCTTGTCCTGGAACTAGCTCTTGTAGACCAGGCTGGCCTTGAACTCAGAGATCCACCCGTCTCTGCCTCTGAGTGCTGGGATGAAAGGCATGCGCCACCACCACCCAGCCTAGGTTGACATTTTTGAAACTAATTGTTTTACATTGTAGAGTTAAATATATTGTAAATGTATCATAGATAATGAGAGCTAGGTTTGTCACAGTTGGAGCGATAGTCATAAAGGGACAGTAAGGAGACAGGTGATTCTGCTGTGTTAGACTGGAGTCTGTAGTATCTGTCTAAATTAGTAAATTTCAAAATGTATAGAGATCAGGGCTGCTAGAGTGTTTGCCTAGCATGAAGCACCAGGTCCAGTCCACAGCAGCACATAAAACAGGCATGGTGGCACATGTCTGTAACCTCAGCACTTAAAAAGAGAGCCTATCGCAAAAGTGTATGCCCACAGATAAACAGAAGTATGAATGTGTTTGTGTATGTGTTCTGTTGTGTACATGGATGAGGGATCTCTGTCCCCTCAGCGGTGCTGGAAGCAATGGCTCCCTAGTAGGAATGGACAACTCTAGCATTAATCTTGGTTTCTAAACACCATTTTCCAATAAATGATGAGGTCTGAGAAAAAGAAACTATATTAAGGTGAACATGGAACTTCTTGAGGAATCAGAAAGTAAAGAAATACTTTGGAAAAGAAAACAGTGTTGAGTAAGCAGGTACTTGTTAAAATAATGTAAGAGTGGACCAAAGGAACTCCTCCTAATTGTTAAAATTGAAACATTTTGAGCAGCAAAATAGTTATTACTCTTGGGCTGGAGAGATGGTTACACAAGCAAGAGGACCAGAGTCTGCTCCCCAGAATCCACAAAACCAGAGCTCTGATCCCCAGAGCCCTCATAAATGAGGGTGAGCCTGGCAGCCCTCCTGTATTTTCATCCTTGGAAGGTGGAGACTGGCTGTAGTGATTTAAATGAGATGTCCTCCATACCTGGTCCCGCATTTGTCCTTTTTGGGCAGGATTAGGAAGTTGGCCTTGTTGAATGAAGCTTGTCACTTGGACAAGCACTTTGGAGTTAGCTCCAAATATGCAAGGAATTTTCTGGGCAAGCTAGCTATTGAGACCATCCTTATTTGTGAGCTCTGGGTTTGACTGAGAGCCCTCTTAAAAATAAGGTGAAAGAATGAGTTAGGAAGAGTCCTGATAGTAACCTTGGACTTCCGTACATGTGTACTCACACTTCTGTGAACATGCATATATGCATATACAAGACACACACATGTGTACATGAAGGAAAAAGAAGAATAAACCAAACAAAACCCTAGAACAAGGAAACAACTGGATAGTGGTAACACTGGTAGGGTTTAAAATGGGTCTTTAGTTAGTTAACACCAATATTAATTGTTCTATGACTATGTAAGATATTAAGTTTGGGAAAGGGTGTTTGGAATATGTACTGCTTTTGCAATTTTTAAACCAAATTTAAAATTATCTCAAGTAAATTTCTACAGTTTCAGCTTGACATGGCTGATTACGCCAGGTCCTACTGCGACCTCCCTCCAGCCTGCAGTCTTCATCTAGGGCTGGCACCGTGGGTCTCTCTTCTGCTTTGGACAGAAGTCTAGGAGTAACAAGCTTCCTCATGGTAATGATAGATAGCCAAGGGACAAAAGCCCTTGTTAGTGTCTTGTTAGCCAAAGCATCTCCTAAACGTAAGTCTACTGGAAAGTACACTCTGCCCTAAGTTAGGAAGAAGTGCAGGGCCACATGTTATAGAATAACAGGCAGAGAGGGAGAAAATGGTGAAATGTTGCACTCTGCCACAGATGAGAAAAGCTGGAGTCATGTGCTTGGATCCTGGTGATAGAGGCACTGACAGTGTTAGGAGGTAGAGCAAGGACTGCTATCTGTAGAATTGCACTCTTTGTGGGCCAGAATAATGAGAGCTGGGATCTGCCTCCAAAGAGTCAGTGCTGAGTTAACAGCCCCTGGAGGATCCCAGTCTTCTGCCCTTGTCCTATCTTTGTCTAATCCCTCTTTCTTTTTCTGGCTGTCTTGTTACTTCTCTGC
Source organism: Dicrostonyx torquatus (assembly GCA_028555095.1). NCBI lineage: Eukaryota > Metazoa > Chordata > Mammalia > Rodentia > Cricetidae > Dicrostonyx > Dicrostonyx torquatus. The sequence goes on along the minus strand of JAQHUG010000276.1, from coordinate 1,025,889 downwards.
TCTTTCCCATTGCTTCCTTGGTTGGCTGGTTTGTTTGCTATGTTTTTCCTCCTTTATAGAAGCTAAGAGGTGCAGGTCAGATCACACTTGGCATTTTTCCCAGCAGGGTGGAGACATGTGAAATGTTGTATTTTCTGTTGCTCTGCGAGGGCTGCCACAGCCGGTCTCATAGACTAAGTGAGTTAACCTGTGTTTTGAGTCAATGCTATTGTGCTTGTTCTTGCCCCCTGTGGTGGCTCGTGTGAAAAGAGCAATTTTGGAATTTTCTCCAAATAAAATAATTATTCTCTTAAGATTCTATTCTCTTCCACCCATTATGTCTGAAGTCTATATATTCATGTTCTTTCTCTATCCCATTTCTAAGACCAAAACCAGAAAATTTATGATGTCACTATTGTTATTATAAACATTAGTATTTTATTAGTAAAAATAACTCTTCACATGACTAATTGATATGAATCTCTTTGCTTTAATGAAAGCTCTCAGTCAAAAAAGAGTTCTCTTTCTGTATTAAAATTTTTACTCAGCAAATAATCATTGAGCATTCACTGTATACTGAACCATGAGGTAGTCCCAAGGAACAAAATGGTGAACATATAACCAGATAAACTTTAAAACTTACAAAATATGGCTTGTGGTGCTCTGAAAGCTCTTGGGCAGACAGATCTGACCTGAGGTAGCGGGCCACTGCTCAGAGCGGGAGACGGCCCGAATGCAGACGTAAGGTGGAGGCTGGCACTAGACAGAGCATTCCAGGCAGCGAGAACAGAGGTGAAATGCCCTCTGATAGGGGACAGGTTCTTTCATGGGGAGAAGGGGTGGACAAGGCTGAAGAGGGCAGCACTGGTGGACCTCACAACTAGGGCAAGGACTTTCTCTTTTCTCCTAAGAACAATAGGAAACATCTATCTGGTTTGAAGCAGAGATTGTATTCATTAATTCTCTCTCTCTAACTCCCTACCTCCCTCCGCTCCACTCTCTGTCTCTCTCCCCCTCTCTCCTCCCTCTTCTTTTTGTCTACACACACACACACACACACACACACACACACACACACACACACACACACACACAGAGAGGAGTGGGGTGGCGCAGGCCTGTTGGAAAGTTATGGTAGTGTCCAGACCAAAAATATGGTGATAGTCTGGATAAAAACAGTACTGGAAAGATGGAAGAAAGGATTTGTTTTATTCATGGGCTTTTTTGTTTTTTTTTTCCTTTTAAAGAATTTATATTAACTACGTGGTAGTGGTGGTAACCTTTAATCTTAACACTCTTGGCAGATGCAGGTGGATCTCTGAGCTCAAGGCCAGCCTGATCTACAAAGCAAGTTTCAGGACATCCAGGGCTATACAGAGAAACCCTGTCTTGAAAAAAAATCAAAATAAATAAATAAGTAAACAAACAAACAAACAAAAATAGATTTTATTAGATTTATCACCCAGGCATGATGGTGCATGTCTTTAACCTCTGCACTCAGGAGGCAGAGGCAGGTAAATCTCTCAGTTTGATTCCAGCCTAGTCTTCATAGTGAGTTCCAGGACATACAGAGCTATCTAGTGAGACCTGTCTCATAAAATTGAATAGGGGAAGCGGGGAGAGGAGAGACAGATAGACAGACAGAGTCATAGCAGGAAAATTGGACAGGTTTTAGAGATGGCAAAACAGATGTGTAATCAAAGGTGGTCTGGGTAGTGCACAGCTGGAATGAACTGAATGTGAGTTTCAGATCTCCATGCACCCAGAAGAGACTATTCTTTTTGTGTTGCTAGTTTGAGGGCTCTCTGAGTGAAGCACCTTCTCTCCCTCGTTGTTCAGGGAGGATAAAATAAAGAATTACCTGTTAGGAATAGAAGCTGCCATTTCTCTGTTTTTGCCTGACCTTTCTCAGGAGCCATCTTAGGCCATTAGGATTTTTGTTTGTTTTTAGTTTTTTCTTCTGACAATCTCACTCTGCAACCTATACTGGCCTAGAACTCACTGTGTAGCCCGGGCTAGCTTGGGACTTACGGTAATTCTCCTGCCTCTGCTTCACAAGTGTTGGAATCATAGGTATGTGCTATCAACTCAGCTCAGAGCATTATGTCTCTGTTCCAAGAAAAGAAACCAGGCCTTGTAAAGAGCAGCAATGTGAGCCCACACCCCTCCCAGTGCTGTGGCCCAGCCGTCCCCACGACCTTCCTAGTGCTGTGTTGCACTGTGACGAAGCCTTTGCACACAGGGTCCTCTCATTTAGGATTCCCTTTTTCCCGATGTGTATCCCAGCGATAGTTTATTAGAAAGCTCTCCAAGGAAGAATGTCCCCTGCTCTGAGTTGAATACCCTTTTGTCCTTCTAGCAGATCATTAGATGTACTGCAGGTTCTATGTATTTTAGCCAGGGCTGCAGCCGCTCCTCTTTGCGGTGGAGTGGCAGGACAGAAAGGACACATCTCAGTATAATGTTTTTCTAGTTCCTTGGTTGGAGGCAGAGTGGCTACAGTAACCACCCAAGAATCTTCTGTAGTCCTGCTAGCACTGAGAACCATGAACTCTTGCTCCGCCAGTACTCTTTAGTCTCTGGATTCCTGCGATCGTCCTGAGAGAGCTTGTGCTATGTTTTTGTTTTTTCTTTCTTACAAAGAATTTTTTTAGATATCACTGTTTTTTAAAGGTTTTATTATATAGCTCAGGGTGTCATCATATTGAGTACTCAGGCTAGCCTCAAACTCAAAATCCTAAGTATTGGGATTAGAGATTACTACCATGCCTGTTTTCTGTTTTGTGCTCCTGAATCAAACTCAGTGCCAATACTCAGGACCATCCCTGGCAAAGAAAACAGGCAAAGTCCAAGTGTCAGAATTAATCTTTTTTTAAAAAAAGAAAAAAGAAAAATACTCATTCCTCTTATGCTGTTATCTTCTGAATGCCAGGGTTAGAGGTCGGTGCCACCACTCCCAGTTTTAGAAACATCATTTTCGCTTCAAATTTCCTGTCTCCAAAAAGCTCCTTCTGTGAATTGTCAATTCTTCAATAAATAATCCTTGTGCTGGCATGCTGATTGTTTTAGTACATGCCTGTAATCCCAGTATTTAGGAGGCTCAGGCAAGAAGATCAAAAGTTCAAGTCCAACCTGGGCTACATAGTGAATTCTAGGCTAGCTAGGTTACAGGGTAAGAATATTTTTTATATATGTATGTATGTGTGTATATATGTGTGTGTGTGTATAATCATTTTAAAATTATTTTTATTTATATATAGAAAGATTATTTTTGTATTTCTAGAAGCTACCAGGGTGGTCTGGTATGTAATAGTTGCCTGGTAAATGCATTTTCTCTGAATGATTGGATGAATGAGTATAATGTTCTATTTATAGTACATGATATTGGCATAGTCACTTGTAAACTATCCCTGGTATTTTGTGCATTGCATACACATAGTCCATCCTTTTACAACACTTGTTTCCCCAGCTAATGGATCTGTTCCTCTGAGATAAGTGGGTGTAGTTTTTCAGTTTCTCTTAGCTCTGCTGCTTGCTTCCTTGGCTACTATATCTTTCTGCTTTTTTTTATGTAGAGTTTCTCCATGTAGCCCTGGAACTCCCTCTGTTGACCAGGCTGTCCTCAAACTCAGATCTACCTGCCTCTGGCTCCAGAGTGCTGGGACTAAAGGCACATGTCACTATGCCCTTTTTCTTATTCATAAGTGTTATGAACCACATATTTTATGTACCAAGCTCTAGCATACTGCCTGGGGAAATCCAAAAGGAAGAAATACAGTTACTGTGATCAGGGGAAAGAGATGCAAAATAGCTCGGTTTTAAAAATGAAGGTGATGAGCTACAAAGCTTGCTAGCATTCTGGGATGTCTTAGATGCTGTGGGACTTTCAAGGTGAGGGGCAAGAAGGGTGTTACAGAAAAAAGATAATAGTGTCAGCAATGTCTTGATGGTGGTTGGGGACTTACCCACCTTTTGCCCACTGCATACAACAACAAAGCTTATTAGCTTTATTTCCAGAAGGTTCAAAGTAGACTTGATTATCACATTCTAATCAGCAGGTGTTGATCTTAAGATTGTGGGTCCTTTTGACCACCTTACCTTAATGTCTTATAGATTATGTTATAAAATAGTAAAGAGTCTGTTGTATTTAGAGGAGAGGTGTGTGTTGTGTTCCCCAGCTGCCAGCCGCTGGCCCGCTCAGCCGCTGGCCGCCTGCACCCGAGAACGGCATTCATTCAAACTCTGCCTGGCCCATTATCTCTAGCCTCTTCTTGGCTAGCCCTCACCTCATAAACTAACCCATCATAAAAGTCTGTATGTCACCATGAGTGGTGACTTACTGGACAATTCTAACCTGCATCCATCTGCGGTGGGAGCTTCATGGAGATTGGCTCTCTCACTTCCTTTCTTCCCAGAACTTCCGTTCTGTCTACTCTGCCCACCTAAGGGCTGACCTATCTTACAAGCCAGACAGAGTCTTTATTCAACCAACGAGAGTAATACAAAATACAAGAGACCACTCCCACATCAAGAGTCTGTCTGTCTGAGTGAGTGTGGGATCAGGACACAGAATTGGTCAGAGAGGTAAACTGGATATGGTATTCTGATCTTCAGAAACTGCTCAGTCCTGTCGGTGTGCTAGCCAGCCATCCCATCCACTGTCCTGCTGAGTTTCCTGTGTGCCATGGAACCTTTCTCTTTGTGGCTTTCAGGTCAGGCTGTTCCTGCAGGATCCCATGTGCGATTGAATCTACAAACTGGAGCAAGAGAGGTGAAACTCCAACAAGAAGACAAATTCCAAAATCATTTAAAAGGATTTAAAAAAGGCAAAAGGTACTGTATTAGTCCTAGGGACTAGGAGGCTTAATGATGACATTGATTTGAAAATACTAGCAATGTTACCTAATTCATGAGTGTGAATTTGTTTCTCTGTGTAGCCCTGGCTGTCCTGGAACTTGCTATGTAGATCAGGTTGGCCTTGAACTCAGCCCAGATCTTCTTGCTTCTGCCTCCCAAATGCTGGGATTAAATGTGTGCTCCATGACCAGCTATGTATGTTACAATTTTTATTTTAAATTTAACACTGTAGAATTTATGATTGAAATTGTCAGGGTTTTATGGACATTTACTTCCACAATCTTTGGAAAGAAATATCTTGCAAAGAAAATAGATGCTGTAGGGGAATACTTAACCTGTCTTAAAAGTGAAGCTGTTTCCCCAGTTCTTTACGGGTACCCATTTGAATCCCAGCAAATGTGCTGATTACCGATGAGTCATCTATTCATTAAAACAAGCCTGTTAGGCCTTCTGCTTTTCGGTGATGCTCCCTTGGTGAACAATAAAATTGCCTATAGAAGTCTAATTCAGACTAACTTTCCTCTTGTTAGCAGGGTTAAAATAGGCTTTCCCGTAGTGTGTGAGTGGAAGCTACTGCAGTCCCAGTGTTTGCAGGTTTCCTAACTTTTTAATAACCAGTTCGAGTGATTTGATTTTAGAGAATTAACAGTTTCTATTTTTCCTGTTAATTACCTTGAATTAACAAATTTTTCTTGCTTGGTATTTCCTTAAAGAGAGGAAGGGAAACTTAGGCCTGGGGTGGCCAGGATTAATACCCCTTAATATTAATATATAGCATTAACACAGGGACCAGACACTTAGGATGCGCTTGTTGGGACTGCTGCCTGTCTAGGTATGGCCAGTGAGCCAGGTTGGTTCTTATTTTAATAGTTAGAAAAACCAAAAAGAACATTTAATGATTGTGGAAATTATGTGAAATTCACATGGCATTTCTTTCAATGTTGTCTTTGGCTGCTTTCTTGTTATAGTGGTAGAGTTGAGACAGCACAAAGCTTAAATTATTAATTGCCAATCACTTGTAGTTTGTGGACCCTGTTCTGAAACATGTAAATTATTTGAAACTGATCTTGATTAAATAGATCCTTTTCAGTTTTTTGGTTATTACTAATTTAACAAATTTTTAAATTTTTTTCAAGACAGGATTTCTCTGTGGCTTTGGAGCCTGTCCTGGCTCTTGTAGACCAGGCTGGCCTCGAACTCACAGAGATCTGCCTGCCTCTGCCTCCCAAGTGCTGGGGTTAAAATTGTTTGCTACTACCACCTGGCTTAATTTAACAAACTTTACAGTTATATGTACTCTAGAAAGGGATGTTAGACACCTGACTCTTCCTCCCTCCCCCTCTCTCTCCCTCTCTCTTTCTTTGAGACAGGGTTTCTCTGTGTAGCCTTTACTGTCCTGGAACTTGCTCTGTAGACAAGGTTGGCCGTGAACTCACAGAAACCCACCCCTCTCTAATCTCCCAAGTGCTGGGACTAAAGGATTTTGTCACCACTACCATGTTCTTTTCTTCTTTTTGTTTCATTTTTTTAAAAAAAAATCTGTCGAATGTGTGTTTGTATGTGTCAAATTTGTGGATTGCCTGCAGAGGCCAGAAGAGGGTGTCATATGTCTTAGAATTAGAGTCACTGGGAACTGAACTCAGGTCCTCTGGAAGAGCAGCATGCTCTCTTAATTGTTGAGCCATATCTCCAGCTCTATGACCTTTCCTTGACCTACCTGACTAAAATACCATTAGCTGGTCCATGTCCCTGTTTAGTCCAGTGCCACTCATAAACCCCACAAAGGAGCATGGGTAGATCTGGACAGTTTTTACAGTTAGGAGATTCTAATTTCCATTAAAATGAAGGCATTTGTTGTCATCACAGACTAGGAAAGTTCTTTCTTCTTCCCCATCTCTTCATATATACTTGTGGCGGCCCAAACCATACAATTATTTCTTTCTCACAGCCATATAAGGTTAATCAGATGCTGTTGTACATGTGTACATGCTCAGTGTGTCAGTCAAGGCACGTGGGACTCTTTGCTCACATCTCATCCAGTTCTTATTTTTTAATGACAAAGCAAACCTCCTCTTTGGCTTAAGAATATTGACCTAGGAACTTGATTAATTGAGAGCTTCTGGTTTGTGGTTTTTGTATACTCCACCCTCCCCGCCGACTGCAGGTCATCAGTAGCAGCACTTACTACTTTGTCTGTGCTTCTTTTAGAGCAGGTCTTGACCCTTTCACGGGGTCACTTACCAGATATCCTGCGTATCAGATATCTACATTAGGATTCATAACAGTAGCAAAATTACAATTATGAAGTAACAATGAAATAATTTTATAGTTGTAGTCACAACATGAGGAGCTGTCTTAAAAGGTCGCAGCATTAGGAAGGTTGAGATCCACTGTCCTAGAGCAAAAGCCTCTGTGTAGTCTGTAGAGACACCATAAGGAGGAGGAACTCTTGTTCCTACTTTTTCCTCTTTGCTTTTCCCCTGTGGACTGTTTCTGAGGGCTTTGCCCTAGAATGGGCCCCAGGGTATGCTAGACATTTCCCTTTCTGTCTCAGCTGTTGCAGCCTTTCTGGACAGAGCCTCAACCAGCCTCCTCTAGTTCTACTTCACAGCATCTTCCTGGCCGTGCAGCAGTGTGAGTGGCCTGGAACAGAGGCTTAAGAGCCAGCATCCTGAAATGGGCAGTGTTTTGGTTATCTGGTTAGTGTGCTGTGGAGGACAAGGCATTCCCCTTCCTATCAGGTTGTTCAGATGAGTCACTGAACTGGAGAGAGAGGAAGCCAAGCCTGTCCACTAGTCCTACTGGTCATGTTGCTCCTTAGAGCCAGGATGCCTGTGGGTGCTAAGCCTGGGGCAGAGACTTAGGGCTGTCTCAGAAGGTACTCTTGGCACTGCCTGACTTCGAGTATATTTTTAGGCATAAAAGTTTTATTCTACATCCTGTCAACATCTTCATAGACAAGCATCTCTTTGCCCTGGAATCTTTTTTGAAACTTCCTTCTGTGTTAGAGGAGTAAAGGACAGACTTTGCTCCATCTGAACTGTATCTATCATCTTGGATCAGGCATTTGCCATGCTGGGGTATGGTATAGCGGTGACTCTACTCCATCTGAGCTGTACCGTGTTGGATCAGGCATTTGCCATGCTGGG
>JAQHUG010000276.1:1004128-1017879 GCA_028555095.1 Dicrostonyx torquatus | reverse complement strand
AGCTGTACCGTGTTGGATCAGGCATTTGCCATGCTGGGGTATGGTATAGCGGTGACTCTACTCCATCTGAGCTGTACCGTGTTGTATCAGGCATTTGCCATGCTGCGGTATGGTGAAGCAGTGAAGAGATGAGCCAAGGCCAAGCTGTTTACCTGCTGCACTAGTTCATTTCACAAAGACCTACTGAATGCTTGTGTGACTGGCCCTGGGAAACAGTGAGAAACAAAACAGACAAGCGGTAGCCTCCATGAGGTGAGTGGAGGCAATGTGGAGGTTGACAGGCAGAAAACCAAGAAAATAAAGATGTAAGTAAGATAATTAGAAATTATAATAAGTTCTAGGAAGAAATGGGCCAAGGTAATGAGTCTCTGCAGGAGACCATGTTATATAGGATGAGTTGGGAAGGAAGACCTCATCAACATATTTAAGCTGAAAGCTAAAGAAAGAGAATTTAAATCCTACAAAGCATCTGTTTGTAAGTTTGGGGTTATAGCATTTCAAGCAGATGGAACAAAAAGCAGAGCCCCAGGCTTTGTCAAGTTTGAGAAACAGAAAATGACTCAGGTGGTTAGAGAGGAAGAGATGCTGGGAGACTGGCAGAGGTGAGGATGGAGGAGATGTGTGGGGTGGTACACAGTGTGTGGGGTTTTGGAGGAATATTCTGAATTCTCTCCATACACCTAAGTATAGTAGAAAGGACTAAAGCATTTTAGGCAAGAGAGTGGCTTAGTATGGCTTAACAGAATAACCACAGTGTCTGAATAAGAGGTTGAAACTAGGGGAAGAAGCAGCAAACACCCCCCCCCAGCACACCATTTCGACAGGACAGAGTGGTAACTAAGTCTAGGGCATCACAATGCAGAGTGGGTGAATTTCGAGTTAGTTTGGAAGCGCATCCACAGGACTTAGAGGTAGACACTGAAGAGTGGAGAAAATTTGGAATACGGCCTCTTTCTGGGGCTTGAGCCACTGAGTGCTTAGAGGTGCTATTTTTTGAAATAGAAAAGTTGCAGTTGGACTAGATTTTTAGAGACAAGTATCATGAGTGGTATTTTTTATTAACTGAGTGTGAAGTGTGTGCTAAACATCTGAAACTCACTTGGATGGGCTAGCTGGCTGGCTCAGAGATAACCTGAGTTCATCCCTGGAACATGGTGGAAGGAGAGAACCAGAACCAATCCTGCAAGTTGTCCTCTAACTGCTGCATACATGCTGGGGACCACACCTGGGCCATAAGTAGATAAATATAGCTGGATGTTTTGTTTGTTTTTGAGCAAACAAAGATACAAAGATATCCGAGACCAAAGATACATCAATTAATACACCAGTCAGTTTCCCCTTTGTCGTGAGTACACACAGAAAGAAATAACTTAAGGAATTGCTTATTTGGGCTCAAAGTTTCAGTTTCAGATGTATCACACCATTATGATGGGGAGGGCATGGCAGAGCAAAGCAATTCACAGATACAGGAAGATAAAGCCCTTGGTTAGGACAGGGCATCATGATCTAATTGCCATGAGAAATGCCTTTACAGGTATACTTTACAGATATGCTAAATCCCCTAGCCATCTATTTTATATAAATCCCCCCACCCATCTATTTTATATCCTGGCTTCAGCCTTCCCTCACCCCCATTCTCCCTTCCCAGTCTGTCTCCCCACCCTCTATCCCCCTACTCCCCTCGCCCTCTTCTCTTTCTCCCCCATCCAGGAAAGGGCAAGTCTCCTGTGAGTATCAATAAAACATGGTATATCAAGCTGCAGTAAGATTAAGCACCACCTCCCATGTATTCATGCTGGGCAGACAATCCAATATGAGAAGTAGGGTCCCAAAAGCCAGTAAATGAGGCGAGACTGCCCCTCTTCCCACTGTTACGAGGCCCATAAGAGAACTAAGCTACACAATTGTAACATATATACAGAGTGCATAGGTCAGTCTTCCTGGTTATCAGTTCAGTTTCTGAGAGCCCCTATGAGCTTAGGTTGGTTGATTGTGTAAGCCTTCCCATTGTGTCCTTGACTTCTCTGGCTCCTATAAGCCTTTCTCCTCCTCTGCAGGATTCCTGAACTTCACCTAATGTTTGGCCGTGGTTCTCTGCATCTGCCTCCATCAGTTTGTTGGATGGCACCTCTCTGATGACAATTGCTGGTCATAGGAGATGGGCAGTTCAGGCTACTTAGCCACTACTGCTAGGAGTCAAATTGGGGTTCTCCTCATAGACTCCTGGGAGATTATCCTGCTCTAGGCTTCTACCTGACCCCGAAATGTCCCCGCCAGCAGTCCCCCTCAGCACTCTCTCCCTCTGTTCTCTCCAACCTGATGAAATAAAGTTGAAAATTAATCATGAAAATCAAGATTAATCCTAGCAGGTAGTTGAATAAGATCCTGCTGTTTGAGGGGAGGGGTTTGAACTAAAGATATTATTGTGGGCATCACTGTCAGGTAAAATATTTTAATGTCTCACCCTAGAAATGGAAAAAGAAGGTTATTCAGGACTGAACTGTGAGCCGTCCAGCATATAGGGTTTCAGGTAGATGAGGAATCATGGAGAGATGGAGGAGGAGTGAGGAGCTGGGCAAGCATAGTGACAAACCAGGAAAGTTAGAGGGAGGGAGAGCTGTCAGATGCTGCTGATTGGTAGAGGAACATGAAGTTGCTGGGAATCCATTGGGTTTGATTATCAGTCACTGGCAATTTTGATGAACAGTGTTAGACAACTATGGGGCTGGGAATATAGCTCAGTTGGTAGAGTGCTTGCCTAGTATATATGAAGTTGTAGGGCCAACTCTGGTACAACATAAAAGCAGGAGGAATCAGGAGGATTAGAAGGTTGAGTTCATACTCTAAGCTTCACAGAATGTTTGAGCCCAGCTTGAGATATATGAGACTCTGCCCCCAAAAACAAACAACAGACTAGTGTTAGCAGTACGGTAAGGACAGAATCAACATTAAAGCAGGTGGCAATGTAAACAGGGAGAAAATTAATGAAAAACAAAACAGCAGTCAGGAGGCAGAGATAGAATAGCTTCAAGGCCAGCTTTGAGGCCAACCTTGCCACAGCTACATAATGAGGCACTCTGTCTTTTATCTTGTTTTGACTGTCCTGGAACTTGCTATGTAGACCAGGTTGGCCTCTGTCTTTCATGTGTTCGGCAAAATTAGATGCAAGACAAAATGGCATTAGTCTTGCCAAGTCGAGGAGAAGGAGGAGGAGGAAGAGAATCTGTTCCTCCTGCAGCTCCTAAGTCCTTAGCTCCCGAGAATGGGGACAGGCAGTGCTATCCTCTTATGCTTGGCAGCGGAGGGAGAGAACCTTATATCTCTCCTAGTATGTGAGATTGTGCTGATTATTTGAATGAAATACACCTTTAAAGGAGGAGTCTGTGCTGACCCATGCGTTAGTGCTCAAGCAATGCGAGTGGTTAGCTATAATAAATTAGTTGAGGACTGAGGTTTAGTGAGAACAAGTATTTTCCTCAGAGCCCTAAAGACTTGTGATGAATCAAGCTGAATGAGGAGAGTCCTGAACATAGATCCTTCTAACCAGGGCTGAAACCTGTTAGAGTTTGGAATGGAGCAGGAAGTAGCCGTTTCCCCTCCCTTGGACATGTCCTGTTCTCCCACTGCCCCCAGCAGGTGTGTGTGGCTGGCAGCTAGGCAGTGCAATTCTGCAGCAGGTTCAGCATCGTAGTGCCGTCCACCCTGTGTTGCCAACGATGCCCAAGAGGAAGGTTGGCAGCATGGATTGGGCAGCGAAGGTGGAGCCCAATGCTGCTCATGAGGCTGTTGACCAAGCCTCTGCTGCCATGCTGGATGCAAGCTGAAAAGGCTGAGGAAAAGAATAAGTTGTTAGAAAAGTGCAAACTGAAGGGAAGAGGGGAGCAGAGGGCAGGCAGACTGAAGTGGTGACCTGCAAACTAGAGCTCTGCCTGCAGAAAATGGAGAGATGGAACACGTGAGTCCCTCACAAGTAGAAGAGAAAGAAGCGTGTCTGTCAGTGGTCCTGCCTCCCTTCTTGTACAATCCAGAGGAATATTTCTTTATCAACTATTTTGTAAATTTGAGTCTTTCAGTAGTTCCAGAAACATTTTGAAAAGGTGGGAAATCCCCCATTCCATTTTTAAAGTGTGAATGATTTTTAGAGAGGTTAAATCATTTGCTGGTTATTTATTTGTTCACTTTTGGTGAACCAGAAAATAGCAGGACTCTGGATCAGGGGAAACTGTGACTGTTTGGGGGTCACTATAGCATTCTTTAGAGGAGGCTAGTTTTATTTCCTACAACACAAAGCGTATTAAACCACAGTTTGGAGTCTCAGTTGTACATTTGTGTCTGGGGTATTTTTAGTTATGTCTGGGCTCGTGTTTCTAGTAAAAACTGTTTCCTAAAGACCTGCTCCTCGGTCCTTGCCCATCAGAACTGTAGCATCTCTGTCACGGCAGTCTATTCTCCAAACAGAGAATGTGCTGTGATAATGTGCTGTGAATGATGGAGCTTTTGTACTGTGTATGACATAAAATTGTGAGTCCATGGAATTGAGGATTATGAGCATTTGACTGTTATGTGAGGTTTTAAGGAAAACTTTCCAAGTTTGAGGCTGAAACATCACTGGACTACATTCTAAGAGAAACAACATGTGACTTCAGAGTGTGGGTACATGAACACAACGTATGACTTCAGTTTGGGTGCCTGCAATGTCTGTGTACTCCACTTCTCAACCAATAGAGTGAGTGTCCTGCTGTGTCTTTCACCACAGCTGGACAGTCTGGCTCAATGCCAGCTCGCTTGCATTTGTCTTCATCACTCTTGCTCTGGCCTTTGTTCATGGACCGAGTTCATCACTCAGGATGGGACCTCGCCTTGCTCCCACCAAGGAGGTGCTCTCTCCAGTCAGGATGGCTGGCTAATCAGGCACAGGGAGGTCTGGGAGGAAACTGCTGTCGTCTCCCTAGGTAGGTTCTTGAGATCACCGCCACATTGGTTCCTTTACTTCGTTCTCTTGAAGATGATTGGAGAAAGTGGTTGGTGATTCTTCTCCTCCTGGGTCTCTCACATCTGTTCCTCTGTTGGACTCACATACGCCCCACCCTGTGCTCAAACATTAATGTGTAAATCTACCCATGTCATTATGCAAAACAAGTTGGCTTGTCAAATCAAGTCTCAGAGGATTATAGATGAGAGTGCCTGTTACTTCCTACTCCTGTGTCGAAATCCTTTGCTGGGACACAGGCTTAGAAGGCAGCAGCACAGCTTCTGTCCGAGCAGCTGGCTACAAGCACATTGTCCAGTGTAGGCCTCTGTTCCTTCTGTCTCGTCAATCCCATTTTGACATCAAGTTCAGTTACCCTGTTGGGTCCTGGCTGCTCTACGGCAGAGGTATACAGTATACTAAGAATCAGAACAGGGCTGGCCAAGCTTACACTGTCTGTCTTGGAGAAGTATGTTCCTTCTGACTCTCTGCTTCTCTGTGGACAGACTGGACATCAACACCAACACCTACACATCTCAGGACCTCAAGAGTGCACTGGCCAAATTCAAGGAGGGAACAGAGACGGAGAATTCAAAGGATGAGCAGGTATGTAATGGTCTTTTTTGTTGGTTTTTGCCAGCAGAGACTGGTTTTACCTGGAAGCTTTTATAGTAGGCATAGAATAATAATGTAAAATAATTTGAAAAACAAATTAAAAAACATTTATATACTTTTGTTGTTGTTGGTTTGGTGTGGTTTTTGTTTTTTTAAGATAAGGTTTCTCTGTGTAGCCCTGGTTGCCCTGGAACTTGCTGTGTAGACCAGGCTGGCCTAGAACTCAGAAATTTGCCTACCTCTGCCTCCTGAGTGCTGGGATTAAAGGCGTGCGCCACCACTGCCCAACATTTTTATATACTATTTTTAAAAACTGCTCAAAGCATTTCTTTTTTAGATTAGGATCCAGTGTTCTACATGTTTGGAGAAATTGTGAGATAAAGCAGAAGTGATTATAACCCAGAACCTTTACTTAACAATGGGATTAGACACAAATTTGAGTTTTGCTTTGTTTTAATAGGGCTTGGAGAGATGAATCAGTGGTTAAAAACACTGTCTGCTCTTGCAGATGACCTGAGTTCAGTTTCCAGCACCCACATGGCAGCAAACAACTGTTTGTAACTCCAGTTCCAGGAGATCTGATGACTTTTTTGGGCTTCTGCAGGCCATGCACACATGTGGTGTACAGATATACTTATAGACAAAATACTCATGCACATAAAATAAAACAAACTTTTAAAAAATTTTAAAATAAGGAAGTATATAAGAGAGGACAAAGCCTAAGGATTTGTCTTTTTAAAATGTAGCAAATATATTCTTTTGGGAGCCTCTAGTTTCTTAAGCATATAATCAGAGTGGGACAAGAAGAAGCTGAAGTTTCCCTAGCTCTAAATCTCCACACCAGCTAAGGTATAAGAAAGAAAAGCAGGAGAATTTGTGGTCCTACTTTCTGGGAGGACTCACTGGCACAGCTCATCCCAGGAAGAAATAGTACTTTAGTGTGGATCGTGAGTTCACATACTGTCCAGGGATATCATAGAGTGTTTTTGTTTATTCCCAGTTGAGACCTGGTGGTCCTTAGAGAACCTTCTTTGACAGCTGCTCTGTAGGTCCAAGTCCTCTCTCCCTCTTCCCTTCCTCACAGTCCCATTTGTCACTGACTGCCTTGTGGCCCTTTCTCTTGAACACCAGGAGAGTCTTGAAAGAGCAGCATTAGGTCCTTGACAGTTTGTTAGTTCAAAATGACTTAGGTCCTTTAGATTTCTATTTATTCTGTAGGGTTATAGGAAGTGCAAACTATGGTGCCCAGGTAGGATTGGGTCTCCCTTTTTACCATGTGGGTCCAGGAATCCTCAGGTTCTTTAGAAGTGTTTCTGAGACTAATGAACACTAATGAGCTAGTGTCAACCTATTTAAGATGTATTAAAGCACGCGCCTGTGATCTCAGGGAGGCGGAGGCAAAGGCTTTATATGTATTACCTGACATTATCCTCAGAACCCAGTGAAGCAGCCACCTTTTTGTTTTTCAAATACCATCTAACAAAACTGATCATAAACTAGTCCAGAATGTGCATCTTATCAGATGTCAGAACATCGATTTACTAATCAGTAAAACGCAACAGTAGACGTCAACAAGGACATCATGTATTTGACAACACTTGTAGATTCATAGTGCCAAAAACAGTCAAAATGGAAATATTTATCAATAAAATATGAGATGCTATGCATGGTAACACACACCTGTAATTCCAGTGCTATAATCCCAGCACTCTGGAGGCTAAAAACCAGGAAGATTATTTGAGTTCTAGGCTTACCAGGACTACATAGTAAATTTCCAGGCCAGCTTGTGCTGTATAGAGACTCCGTCTCAAATAACCAAGCCAAACCAATACAAACACCAAGGCCTTCTTGTCTTTAGTTAGCTTACCAAAGCCACGTGTCTATCAAGGAGATAGTGCACGGTAGAAGGAAGGGGCAGGCCGGAGACTTGACCCAGTAGAGAAGAACACTTGTGACTCCTTGCATAGGACCATGGTTTGATCAATAGCATCCACCTTTTTTAACTGCAGTCCCAGGGGATCCAGTGCCCTCTTCAGACCTCTGTGGGCACCAGGCACACACATGGTACACACATAAAAATATAGATATAGAAAATAAAAGAAGGAAGGAACAGGATGACAGCTTTAGCACATGAAAGAAAGTGGTGCACAGTGCACATGGGTTGGCCAGAGAGGGGTAAGCGCATGTGCTACCCAGTGAAGGAGAGGCCAGGAGAACGCTTGTGTCTGGGAGCCTAGGTTCAAGATTGGTATCCCTGTGGCCAGAGCTTGTCACCCTTCTCTCGGGGCATCAGGTGACTCTGTGAGGAACTTAGAAGTTGTTCCAGGTTCCTTATTTTCTGTGGATGAAAACCCACTTAGCCTTACTTCTCTCTCTGCTTTCCTGGTAAGTACAATTGAAATTTTCTTCTCAGATAATGACATTTTCTTTTCATAGTTTAATTAGTGTGAAAAACTGTGAGTAATTGTTGGAAAATTTGAAAATGTAAGGGCAAAGATTATAAGTTTTCCATTGTTGTTTAAAGACTACATTTCCCTCTGCAGAGAGATCCACAGAACAGCTTAACAGCAAGACCTTAGCAGCTGCTGGGTGGAGCCACCTGCCCGCCTCAGCACCCAGGGGGCTGGGGACGGAGTCACATAGTTACCTTTGCATTGAGGACCTGGGTCAGCACTGACTCTGGAACAAGCAAATTGATTTGAAATAGGTTTGGATTGGTTGTTTTGTTGTGTTCTTTACAGGTCTGCTCCTGGCTACAGAGCCTTTCATACTTTTAGCTAATTAGTTTTGAAGTCTGTTCTATATAAAGCCTTGTAAATACAGGGTGACACTTTTGCTCTGTTTATAAAAAACAATCTTGTCAGTTACTGATCATATCTCTCAATTATATTCCTCAGATCTGACATGAAATTTGCAGGAGAAAGGGTATCAGTTCTCTTGAATTGATAGTTACTTTAATTCATTTACATAAATTTTCTTGCCTCTTAAAAAAGTTGTCTCAGGGATGGCAAGATGCCTCAGTGTGTAAAGTCCCTACCATCAATCCTGCACATACACATATACACATGCATGCACACATACATATACATATGCCACGGCATACAAGTATGTACAGACACATATATACACACACTAAATAAATAAATGTAAAAAAATTTTAAGTGTGACTAGAAAATGGTATGACTTTAAGCTTTTGACTCTGGCCCCCACTGAAGGGAACTAGACCCCCGGGTGTAACCGTAGATGCAATGTGGAGATTTCTGAAAGGCGGCAGGAAAGTAGCACACTGGACAGAAATCTTGGAACTTTAGGAATGATGTGTTAGTATCTTTCTGGGTCTTCTTTTACCCCTACATATTACCCCTAGACACTGGAGAATCTCAGGTGCTGAAATATCAGCAAGCTTTAGATAATTAAGAAGATTCTTTGTTTTCTAAGACAGGGTCTCAGTACATAGCTCAGTACATAGACCTGGAGTGCATTGTCTCCCAGGCTGGACTCAAACATGTGATACTCTTGCCTGCCAGGTACTGGCATGTGCTGCTAAGCTTAGCTTAAGTAGCAGGTTCTAAAACACTAAAATAAACTTTCTGGTTAGAAAAGGAATAGTCCATAAGGAAAAAAAAAAACTTTTGATAGTACCTGTCCTACTTCTGCCAAAAATCATGGGACCCTGACCATCACCCCATAATATACATTCATGACCAGTAGGAGATAAGTAAGAGAGTCTAGAATTGTAGAATTGTGGTGGTATCAGCCCTGTATTCTGATTCCTATACCAGGGTCAGCAGAAATTAACTGGGGAGCCTGAACTTGGACCCAGTCAGAATGGTCATTAGATAACATGAATGTGCTTCACCTCTGTGGTGTCACTTAGAGCATAGCAATATCTGCCCTCTGCCTGGTAGCTACTTTCTGCATCCTTTCTTGGTGTACCAGCAGAGACCAATCATGGAGCTTGGTTTTACACACATACGCACATACATACATACACACACACACACACACACACACACACACCTATCCCTGGGAGTAGAGACTAATTACAGTGCAGGGGTGGTGTGAGCAGAAACCAGATGAGGAATGTGAATACCTCTGCCTGGGAACAGAGGTATCCACTGATAGGGCTTTTCATGTCTCTCTGATGAGGTAGTGTCAATGAGGATGACTAGGGAATCTGTCCTCCCATTCCCACCCTAGTGGCATTAGACAGATGCCCTCTGGGATAGAGTCAGTGGGGAAAGTGAACAAATATCAGGAACTATTAATTTCTGAAAATGAACATTTCAGTTGCCCTACAAGGGTGCTGTAAGCAGAGGCCAATGGGAGGATCTATTCTTCCATTTGCAAGATCCTGTATTCAGTTATAGCAACCAATGCTCTTTACCCTCCCAGCCTAGACTGAATGGTAGGGATTGGTCTAGAAAGAGTAGGTCTGAAAAGTTAAAATATGCAGATGTAGTCCTAGACACAACCCTTCATTTATCTCCAGAGAAAACTGACGAGCATCTACACAGCGAAAGCTTGAGAATTAGACTCCAGTGTGAAAGGCCTCACAAAGGAAACAGGTCAGACTGGCACTGAAAACTGAACTGTTGCTTGAGTCATGGCCCATGTAAGTATGCTAGAGCCAGCACACCCAAGAAAACCAGCAGGTGACGAATTACCTACTAACAAACAAGGGTAAATAGAATATCTCATAACTTAAGACCTCAGATAGCTAGCATATACTTGAAAACCACTCATCTCATCAAGAGCCTGGAAAGATCATAATTTAGAATTAAGTGAGACAGTTGAATGTTTATGCACCCCCAAAAGCATATGTTTAAGTTCTGGACCACACCTTCTGCTGGCAGCCTATAGAAAGTACACAAAAGAAAGCTAGTTCTCCCTTGGCCTGCTTGTTCTCACTCTTGCTAGCAAGTCCGTTTCTTCGCCGGCATTAGATCTGGCAGTGTGTGCCACCAACATGATCTTCTTTGGAGCTACGTCTTTGGGAGATAATGAAGTTCAGGCCATGAGTGTGGGGTCGAGCTCACAGAAGAGGAGAGGGACCAGCGCTCCTGTCTGTTTTGTCATCTGCATCCCAGGAAGCACTTTTCTATTTAATATCTTTTTACCGTAGTTACCATAAGCTAGGAACTGAACTGGCCAACAGCTTGAGCTTTTCTCTCTCAGCCTCTGGAATTGTGAGGTATAAACGTTTATTAAGTTACTCCATCTATGCTATTTTGTTATAGGAGCCTGAGCAGGCTCAGACAGGCACTAACACTGAGACGACTCAAAAGTAGGGCTCTTGTAACAAGTTTTCAAGCAGCTTTTAAAGCAGTTTTTAAAATTGCCTAACAAGCCATTATTAACACTCTTGAAACAAACCAAAGCATCAACAAAGAAGTGACACAGAGAAAGAGAGAGAGTCTTAGTCAGTAGTGTTTTATTGCTGTAAAGAAACCTCATGACTACGGCAACTCTTATAACAGAAAGCTTTTAATTGGAACTTGCTTACAGTTTCAGAAGTTTAGTCCATTATCTGGGACGGAATGTGGCAGTAGGCAGACATGGTGCTGGAGGAACTGAGAATTCTACATTTGGATCTACAGACATCAGGAAGGAGAGAGAAACTGGGCCTGGCTTGGGCTTCTGAAACCCCAAAGCCCACCCCTAGTGACACATTTCCTATGACAAGGCCACACCTGCTAATCCTTTCACATAGTGCCACTCCCTATGAGCCTGTAGGGTTCATTTTCATTCAACCACCACAAACCATATACAATTATAGTAGTTCCTCTTACCAAGGGGAATATGTACTAAGATTCCTTGTACATAATGATGAACATATAATGTATACCTGTAATAAAAGTTTAAGTTGCAAATTAGATAAGGTAAGAGGTTAAAGACAACTATAATAAAATAGAACAGTTCCTGCATACCATAATAAGACTTCGCTAATGTGTAGGTAATATGTACAGTAGTATGTGCAGGGCAGAAATGCTGGACAGAAGATGTTCATGTCTGTGGCGGCAAGTAGGAACAAGATAGCATGAGAGTTTGCAACATATAAATTAAACATTAAGGATTATTATTATTGTTATTATTAGTAGAAGTGGGAGGACTGGAAAGATAGCTTGGAGGATGTTCTTGCAGAGAACCCCAAGTCTGGTTTCCAGCACCCATGTTGGGCAGCTCACAACCACCTGTGTCTAAGTCCAGCTCCAGAGGGATCTGATGCTCCGCCCTCTGTGGGCATCTGCACTCCTGCACCTGTATATATCCCCCACAACATATATAATTAAAATAGTTTGCTTGCTTGTTTTGTTTTTTTGAGACAGGGTTTCTCTTTGTATCCCAGGCTGTCCTGGAACTTGCTCTGTAGACCAGGTTGCTCTTAAACTCAGAAATCCATCTTCCTCTGCCTCCCAAATGCTGGAATTAAAGACATGCACTACCACTACCTGGCTAAAATATTTTTTAAAGAAGGAATTTTTTGGAATTTTCTATTTAATATCTTTTTGCCATAGTTACCATAAGTTATTGAAGCCATAGAAAGTTAGATAAGTGCTAAATTGAACTGAAAATACAATAAATAAAATTTAAAAGTTCACTGGATTAGATCAATATCAGATTACAGGTGTCAGATAAAGAAAATAGAAAGAAATAAAATTATAAAGTCTGACTAGATTAAAAATAGATTGGGGAAAAGACAAAGAGAGTGTTAGGCACCTGTGGGACAACAAAAGATATAACATTTGTGTCTTTGGAGTCCAAACTCCTTGTATGGCAAGGAGTTCCAAACAGAGGGCAAAGAGTGTGAGGCTGAAAAACAAGCTGAAGAAACCATGGGTCACAAATTCTAACCAATTTCCAAATTTAATGAGAGACATAAAACCACAGATTCATGAAGTCAAATGAACTCCTTGCGATAAACTGAGGAACTTGGTATCCAGACACAGCACAGTAAAACTTCTGAAAACTAAAAAGGAAAAAAGCCTCAAGGCAGCGATAGAGAAACAGCAGACGTGAGGGAGCTTTAGTGGAGGGATGCGGTTCATCTGCAGCCTTCGGGACTGGAAGTTACATTTCGCAGAGGTTTAAAAAGGAAAGAACCATCTTTTATTCTATAGCCCATACTGTGTCCTTCGGGAGTGAAAGGACAGTCAGGACATCTCGAAACAAAGGGAAACGAAGGTTTATTGCCAGCGCATCTACCTGAAAGAACGGTAGACATGTTCTACAGGTGGGACAGAAGGGAGGCAGATCAGCGAGCACAAACAAGGGAAACAGGTTTTCCTGCTCTTTTTGAATATTAAAATTGTTTGATGCTCAAAGCAAACATTATTGACATCATTTGCTCTGTTCACGATGCCCATTGAGAGTATTTTAAGACAATTATAGAAGGAAATGACATAATTGGGAGCCAAGTTTCTACACTTCATTCAGAGGTTAAGATCCTGATGCTGGTAGCTTGTTACTTAGGTATATTGTAATACTTAGGGATATCAGTATACACACAAAACACCATAGATAAACCCAGTGGAGCTCTGCAAAATATATGTTGCCTTGCTGTAGGAAGACAGGAGAAGATAAAAGTCAAAGAAGAAAATCTGGCACTGGGGAAGGCAGAGGCAGGAAGCCAATCTGGACTACAGAGACATGGTCTCAACCAGAACCCAAACAATCCACCACCTCCAATAGACAGCCCATGGAAAGAACAGAAATGACAGGCTTGAGATCTGATGATATTTCAATAATTACATTAAATGTGAATAGTCTATACCAATTAAAACATTATAATAAATGGATTTTTAACAACCCAAACATTTACTTCCTACAAAAATTTCACTCAAGTATAATAAAGGATCTAGGTTGAAAATGAAAGAATGGAAAGTATCACACAGCTTTACTTTTTTAAAAAAGACAATAGCTGTATTAACATCAGGTGATACTGACTACAAAGCAAAGGAAATAGCCAGTGATAAAGAAGAATGCTGTCTAATGATACAGGGTTAAGTCCACTAGATCACAGGGTTTCATTTTTATGTCAAAATACTTGAGGCAAAATCTGACAGAATTAAAAGAAATAAACAGATAAATTCACGGTTACATTTAGAAACTTGAGCATTCCTTTCTCGGAATTTCTAAAACAGCAAATCAAGACAGGACATGAAAA
>JAQHUG010000276.1:973430-992199 GCA_028555095.1 Dicrostonyx torquatus | reverse complement strand
ATTTTCTTCTGGTTCATCCATATTTGTTTGTTCAGGTCTTGCTGTTGTATGGTCTTTAGCTTTTACTGGTGTTGTGTTGCTCTTTGTGGTCTAGCATGTGATCTTACCTTTTCTACTCATCTTTTCCTCTAATAGGTGTAGTTGGGGCTGTCTGAGATTCTGTTGAATAATCTTCTATGTGCCAGTGAATCCAAAGCTCAGACGGTTTTCCTCATGGTACAGTCAGTGTCACAGTTCTAGTTACCCTGTTGGTTATTCCTGTTCCTGGAGATAGCTCAGTGCTCCTGTGCTTTGAGTTTCTCCCTTGGAGTTTGCTGTCTCAGGCCTACTTTGGCCTAGGCTGCTGGCTTTGATCTGTTTCTATAAATCCAGGTCTGGATCCCCTCCTGCAGAAGTCCCTGGTTTGGAGTTGGACCTGTTCTGGTGGAGATCGCTGACTCTGGATCTGGTCCCTGGCTCAGTCCTGATCCGCCCATGTCCCGGGACTGGGTTTGCTCCTGGCTTCTGTTCCTGGTGGAGAACAATCTCTCTGTGTCCTAGGTAGCTCTTTCAATCTCACTCTGGTTCTGGTGAAGGTCGCAGATTCTGAGTCAGGTCATTGGCTCAATTCTGGTCTGCCAGTGTCCCAGGAATGGTTTGGCTCCCAGGACTGGATTTGCTCCTGGCTTCTGCTCCTGGTGGAGCTTGTTTCCTCTGGTTGTCTCTGTCCTTTCTCCCTAGTCCTTCCTTCAGGGTGAAAACATTCCCCCCTCCCCAGCTTTTCCATTAGAGACATTTAAAGAATCAAGGCTTTGAAGGATTTTTGATGTTGACAGCTTTTACTACTCTTTCCATCTTTAACATCCTTGGGTGGACGCTTAGGTATCAGCTTTCTGTAGAGTTTTTCTTTAGGTCACATGAAAGGCTAAAATCGCTACAAGGCTCACCATGCCTAGAAAGGGATGAGTTACACAAAGGCTAAGCTAGCAATGACCCAACAACAACATTTTCCCTGCAGGTTCCATCTGGCAATGCATCTGCAGGGTGGCATTGCATTCCACTCTTACTATTTCTTGGACTGACCAGACTTGGCCAGAGGTCATCACAGAAATATTCCATCAGTGAAGGCTAAACCCACTCTGTTGGCAAAAGTGCCCTCAGTGTTCTGAGTCATTGACCCAGCCTGTTACTAAGGTACCCTGTGACCTTGGTAAGTTGTGATTTCTCAGGGAGATTCTAGAATACATAGCTCAGCCTGGTGATGGAGAATTGGGTGGTGGAACGCTAACTTTGAGGCAAATAGAACTTTGCAGGACCTTCAGTGAATTCCTACTCTAAATTCACTGAATAGAGGCTTAAAGAGCCATGTGCTTCAAGGACTTGAACTGGATCTGCCAAAGGATTCCTTGCAGCCATATTTTAATTATTTAAACAGGATCTGTGAAAAGCAAAATCTTGTGTGTAGAAAACAGTTTGTAAGTTATTTATGAGAAGGCCTCCGCGTGCCCCTTCTGCCCTGGGCAGAGTACCTGCCTTTTCTCGTGTGACTCCTCAATTATTTGCCCCGCCTTTCTTTCTCAGATTTCTGTTCTCTCACCATCTTGTAGTGCCCTGAACGTTTCTGAGAGTTGACTTAGTTCCCTCTGTCCCCTTCTGATGCTCTCTCTCCTGCACTCCTCTCCACTGGTCTTGCCCCATCCTCGAGGGAGCCTGAGAAAAGTTCTGGCTCTAAACTTGCCGCCTTCTGTGCAGCTCTGGGAAGAACCAACTTTTGGTGTGCAAATAGGACAGGATGAACCTTTGCTTTCCATTGCTAGCGAAACAGTGATAGGATACCTTCAAAGGCTACTGTGTTTACAGAAATATCAGCAACTTGTATCTCATGGAATTGTTGCCATAGAGATTAGTGGAATCTAGAACGGATCCTCGGCGACTCTGGGCTGTGTTGGGCTGGGGTCAGCAGAAAGGCGGCTGCTCTGCCAGGTTTTGGTAAGTGGCCATCTCAGATGTGGGGTGATGGGATTTTGAGCAGTGAGTTTGTATCTGGGAAACCCCGAGCAAGGAGGATCAGAAGATAGATGTGAGCCGATACGTTTTTAAAGGAGGGAGACGCTTGTGTTAGCAGAGTGCCGCCTCCTGTCTTTCTTATTAGCGGGGCCTTGGCACTATACAGAGCACGACAGAAAAAGCCTAGCTCTGGTCTTGGACAGTCATGGCAGCCAGACTTGATGCTGCACTGTAGCCTTGATGGCTACTTGCTCGGGTCTGTGTAATAGCACCCATGCAATTGTTGGCACAGACACTATAGATTGATTGGTTTTTAAAATTCACAGTAGGGTTTTCTTTGGGGAAGAGTTCAGATTTTTATTTCTCGACTCCAGGGTTAATCACTGAACACCAACTTTATGTTCCTTACTCTTCTAGTTACTGGACTATAAAAACCTCTGCTATTGTGAAGGTTCTGTCAAAATGCATGACAATGATCATCCAAGTGCTAAAAATAGGTCAGGCCCACCAAGAACATGAACAGAGTCAGACATTAGTCTATACTTGCTTTTTCTCTCAGAACCTACTTTCTAGTTTAGAGGCAGAAGCTAGGACAGAGTCAGAAAGGAACCAGCTCTGGGTTCTAGGTGAGAAAGATAGGCATCCATTACATCATTTCTGGGCTCCCGCTTCTGAGTCTTCCTGATTGGCTGCAGAGTGGCATCGTGTGGGCAAGAGATCACCTTTTGGAGGCAGTAAGAATCTGACTTTTCATATACATATATATATATACATATATACATATATATATTCAAATACAGAATTTAGTAAGTTTGCTAGTAAAGTGGGTTTTTTTTGTTGTTGTTGTTGTTGTTGTTGTTTTTTCAAGACAGGGTTTCTCTGTATAGCCCTGGCTGTCCTGGAACTCACTTTGAAGACCAGGCTGGCCTCAAACTCACAGAGATCTGCCTCCCAAGTTCCACCACCACCTGGCTAAATGGTTATTTAATAGCAATTTAAAATAATAATTTAAGTGCCACAAAATCAGCATGTCTGTTACATCTCCAAGTAGGATGTATGAAAAGACATGTATGTAATTATTTAGTAATGATTTTCTTGTAATGAGACCTTTCACAATCACGTGAATTCATTGTTTGCATCAACTGTACGGTGATAGAAATACCCTGCACTGGTGTCACATAGTCCCTCATTAGTAAAGCAGGCCTAGGTTGAAGCCTTTGGGAAACTGACTTTTGTACAGATTTTATAATAACTGTCCTCAGATTCAGTTACTTTTTTCTCAGCACTCTTGTGGAACACCCCCACCGCTCCCCCACACACCCTGCCCCATCAGCAGGGCTCCTATTAGAGTACCTGGTTTCTAATTAAAAGTCAAGGTTTTTTTTTTCAGTCTCCACTGTTGCCATTGTGTTTGTATATCCACAGAAGTATGGCACTCTTTAGTGGTGCCATGATGCCAGGTTCTTTGTGTTAACAGCTTGTATGTTTGGAGTAAGCTTTGTGACTCACTGTAACATTAGGTTTTTCTGAAGAGACATGTTTGGCATTCGGAAGAGCTAGGTGCCATTTCCACTGATTCCCACACAGGTGCTCATAAATGGTGTTACATGAATGAGAAGTTCTCAAATGTAAGATTACTTTAAAACTTAGGTTGCTCATGCATCCTTCCTAGATACTCAGAGATGCCACTCTTGCTTTTTACATTTGTTTTTGGCTAGTCACCAAAAGAAGAGCTGTCAGAAGAGGGCTTCCTTCCCTGATGGCTATCCTGAGCTCAGCAATGTCTTTGTTGCAGATGGATAACGCACAGGACCTGCTGTCCTTTGGTGGCCTTCAAGTGGTGATTAATGGGCTCAACAGCACAGAACCCCAGGTGAAGGAGTATGCTGCTTTTGTGCTGGGCGCGGCTTTTTCCAGGTGAGCAGCATGGATGGATTGTCACTGGCCCTAACTGGCTTGAGGAAAGATTACTTGCTGGTCAGTGTGGTGCTGGTGAAGCTGGGGCTTGAGTCAGTCTTTATTCCAAATAGAGGTTTGTATGTATGTATGTATGTATGTATGTATGTATGTATGTATACACATACACACACACACAGTCACAGATCCTAGGTCACATTTTCTATTTTTATAAAAATAAATAAAGGACCAGCCACATATAGTAAGTAGTGAGAAAGGAGATAAGCTATAGGAGTTGATCCTTTGGACAGTAAAGCTACATCTAGTGAATACTTGGTGAATCTGACCAAGAAAGGCCTTTTGAGAGGGATGTGGCTTCCCCCAGTTGCTAGTGTTAATCTCACCAGTCAAGAATACGACCACTACCACAATATAAAGCCAAATTTGAAGCAACTTTAGTCAAATACTGGTCAGGTAGATGAGCTCTGGCCAAGTCCATCTCTGGTTCCCCAGGTAAATGGCCCCTTAGGTTTTACAAGGGCTTAAGAAGGAAAACCCATAATTCACTGCATTTCCCACCAGGTCCAACCAGGGACAAGTATACAACCTGAGGTATTTCCTACCCATGGACCTCCCACCCACATGTGATGAAGCACATCCAGCCTCAGATGGATCAGACAAACTTGTTTAGAGGAGTGAAAACTGTGGCTTGTTGTCTCCCATGAACAATAGCCCCCAGCATCCCAGGAACTGTCTGTTCTTAGGCAAGGGACTAGCAGACCACAGGCATTTTTGTTTCATGGATTTCTATGGTACAGTAATTAAAACTTAAGATGTAACCTTGGCTCTCATGCTAGAACCAGTCAACATGTAGTCATGTTATTGCATTCTCTGTATGGAGTCGTTTTAGCATTTTAGTTAGTCTGTCTTAGTCTGGAAAACTTGTCAGGCAAGACAAGCAGTAGACAGCTTCTTGAAAGAATAGATGTGGAGAAATATGTAGGTATTGAGCCATTTTACTCATTTAAAAAGATCAGTATACCTTTATATTGTTATGTTCATCTAAAGATATCTGCAGTAGTAGGACTATCTATATTCCTGCTTTGACCTTCAGGCCTCGATTGTCCTGTGGTAATGCTGTAGATGGTTAGGTTCTGACTTCCAGGACATGTCAGTCTCCCCTAGTCTCACTTTCCAAAGCCAGTGTTTTCCGAGGAATCGCCTGTTCAGCCACTCAACACAGCTGTGATTTCAGTCCAGGGTCTCACCCTCCTAAGGCTGTAGAGATTTGAGAACTCACTCAGATTCACTCTTGCTTCTCAAGCTAAAAGTGAACTAACTCGAATTCTAACCTCTTTGTCTAGACTCATTTTTGAAATCTCAGTCTTATTCCAAAATACTTCCAGTATAAATGTGATATCTTATATATTCCTTGCCATTGCTTCTGGAAATAGATTCAGGAGAAACAGTAGCATCTTCATACCACTTCCTTGTTAAAGGGGACCCAGTGACTTGAGACATTCCTAGCAAACCGCTATACCTCGCCCACATGCTGTGCCAATATGTGGTATTGTGACGATGTCTCCATGACTGGACTATGTTAGTGTGAGACCATGTTAGCATTCATACAGCATCGCTAATATTAATAGAGAAAAATATCAACTATTGCAGGTTAGTGTTGTGATGGCAAGCCCAGTGCTGTAATCAAAGTGTTGTAGCTGGGGTTTTGATAGCTCACTGAAGGCTGTTACAGTGACGGCATGGGATGGCGCCAGAGCTTTTGGAAGCCAGAAACAGGCTTCCAAACACCAGGAAAATGTCAGGGTTTATGCAAAGAGAAGCTCGACACCAGTAAGACTATTTCTGTCAGAGGCTGGCTTCAGTGCCATTGTCTGATGTGCAAAACCTACTTATGATGCCCTAAGTAGATGACTGTACCCCCTGCTCCCCCACCCCCCCTGTCTCAGACTCGATCAGATGTGGAATCGCAGTGATTAGATAAACTTGCTCTTTGTCAAAGGGGCATTCTAGAAATAGCATCCTGGAGTCATGCATTCGTAGGCAACCTTTTGAACTGGGAACAGTAATTGGTGTCCAGTGCCCCTCATAAAGGTGAATAGCAAATAAAAATATATAATAAGCACTTGCCCATAATAATGTGGCAACAGCATCATTACCTCATCTTAATGGGTCCTCTTTTACTATCAATTTTCCTTATAGGGAAATTCTTGCATCATTTATTTCTACAGCACAAGCCCTGTCGTCCCCAGTTTGTCTTTGTTAAGGTTTTTATGTTCTGTCATGTCATTTGATGCTGATGTTGCTGCTTCATGAGAGTGTTTATATGCCTGCCTGGGTTAATTGCTTAATAAGTTCTTCCATGCACATTTCTGTGGATGAAGAGGTCTCTTCCCCGATGTTAACCATCAATTATTCCAAGATCAAGAAAAAGATGACAGAAACATAATTGACATGGCTACTGAAATAAAATTGTTCCTTTATTTAAACATGATTAACACCCAATCGAGGGTCACACATACTCATTTTCTGCTTATTGCCCATGTATAATAAAATAGGTGAAGTTGTGTGCAGATTATGCAGAAATTGTATGCTGATCGTTAGCAGGTTCCTATTTCCATTGCTACTTTCTTTTAAAAGCCCCTTTCTTCTTCAAGTAAGTTATTCTCATTGACCTTTTTGTGACCCGATCTCATCCCACAGTAGCGCCTCTTAATGCCTGCTGCAGTCTGGCTTCCAGGAGTCTCAGACAAGTTCTTTTTGCTTCTGTAAGAAAGGAAGTTTTAGAAAACCTTGTGAATTTCAGAAACCATACAGCTTTCTGTAGTCTGGTTTTGCTTCTTCTCAGCAAACTGGCTGCTTTTCTTTCCCTTCGTCTCTTTGCAAACCTTTACACTGAACTGACATGAGTTGAAGGCTGAAGAAACTGTGTGTCTGCTCCAGTGAGCACTGGCTTCGCTAGTCACACTTCCCCTTCTCGTGCATTTGTTGTTTTGTATCTGTCTTTAATGACCCATGTTTGTATTTACACATATGTGTGTAATACTTTTATTTGAACTGTCCACAGTGTATATGATGTGATGAAATCTAGTACATAAAGGGTTATACATGGGCTGGAGAGATGGCTCAGAGTTTAAGAACACTGACTGCTCTTCTAGAGGACCTGAGTTCAATTCCCAGCAACCACATGGGGGGTCACAGCCATCTATAATGAGATCTGGTGCCCTCTTCTGGCATGCAAGCATACATGGAAGGAATGTTGTATACATAATAAATAAATAAATCTTTTTTAAAAAAAAAATAAAGGTATATACATGTGTATTAGCCATAGAGTGTTGCACGAATTCTAATTGGTCTTACTAATAAAAACCTGGAACCAGAGCCAGGTGGTCGTGGGGCACTCCCTTAATCCCAGCACTCGGGAGGCAGAGGCAGATGAATCTCTGTGAGCCTGAGGCCAGCCTGGTCTACAAGAGCTAGTTTCAGGACAGACTCCAAAGCTACAGAGAAACCCTGTCTCGAAAAACAAAAACAAAACAAAACCCGGAGCCAGATATCAGGGCAAATGCTGAAAGATCAGAGAGAGAAAGAAGCAAAATACAGCCAACTCTTACCTTGTTAACTCCTCTGCTGAAAAGAGGCGGAAAAAGTCTCCTCTGCCTTGAATGCCTCTCTCCACCCAACCATATCACTTCCTGTCTGTCTGTACAGACCTCCTGACCTCTATGGTTAACTAGTGGCTAGCTCCGCCCTCTAGTCTTCAGGCAAGCTATTGTTAGAGTCCAAACAGGATTTTGCCACAGTAGAAAGGGTATGTTCTATAACCACTCTCCTCGGCAACTTCCTGGGAACCTCCTTGGCAGATGTGGGTTGAAGACTGCCCTTTAGAGAGCCAGTGTGTTCCCCAGCATTGCACATGCCTCCACCCCATGCTCTCTTGACTGTGGTTTCCTCACTTGTGCTCTTCCCAATGTTTTACCTTTAATTTGAAAATAATTTTTGATTATTTTATATATGAGTATTTTGCACACATATGTATGCATGTCACATGCATGTCTGGTGCCCAAGGAGATCAGAAGAGGGCATCAGATTCCCCAGAGCTGGAGTTTGGATGGTTGTGAGCTGTCATGTGGGTGCTAGGAACTAAACCTGGATCCTCTAGAAGTACTCTTAGCCATTGAGCCAGCTCTCCAGCCCTACTTACTATAATGTTTAACTACTTGGCTAGTGTCTTATTACCATGACCCATCTCTGTCTTTAGTCTTTAGTTCCTTAGTGAATTTCTGTGCCAAGCTGTGCCTTCCCCTTTCTCTTCCTGATGGCTTTGTGGGCTCACTTAGGACCAAAATTGTTGGTTTCATCGAACATTTATTTTAATCCCTGTCATCTGTTAGATAACTTTGAAATTTATTTCCTATTTTAGTATCTTTTAGTGTTCAGCCACCACCATGTCCCTTACCTTATCTTATATCTTCATGATTCCCATTTAACGGCCTTGTTGTCCCCTGTTGTGGACTGTGCTCTGTGTTTTCCCTGTAGCAGTCTGTGTTCCTCACTCTTCCCCTTTAGGGCATGTTCCTCCTAGTCCACCAAGGATTCAGTGTGCACTGCTTCCCTTCTGCCTCCAGCACAGCTTAACGATGTTTATTTTTCTTCCCTTTATTTCCAAACATTTTGAAAGAATAAATTAAAAAGGATACTAATGAATTGCATTACGTTAATATACTCAAACCCACTATTTTTACAATCTGGTTTCTGTCTCTCTATACCTGAAGATTATCAAGAATGCTTTGCCATCACTGACTCTCTAGCAGTCAACAGTGTTAGCTGTGACATTCCTTGGAAACTGTGTCATTGTATTCTCTTGTCCTCCTTTGTTCTGTGCTGGCATTTCAACCCCTGGCTTCACACATACCAAGCATGTGCTCTACTACCGAGCTACATCCCCAGCCCACCTTTTCTTTTATGGCAACATCAGCCTTCTGCTGTCCTCCCACTTGTAGCTACTCACCAAGAATCTTCCAGCCTTGTCCTCTCTGCTTATCTGCTAATGGCTTTCCCTTTGTGGTTTTAAACACCGTCTAATTATGAGTCACTACGAAGTCTGCATTCAAGTCTAGTCCTTTTCCTGAGATTCCCTCATGCTGGATTCTGCCATACTGACTGAACCTCACACTCTTAAGAGGAGAAAGTTGAATTCATTAATATATTTTTTTGACAAACTAGGTTTTTCTTCCCACATTTTGTTTTCATCTATTCTTGTCACAATTATTGAAGTTACTCCACCTTGAAACCTTCTAATGCTGTCTGCGCTGTCTTTCCTATTCTTCAATGACTTTAGAGAATCTTGACTTTGTAAGTTCAGTGTCTTGTCCAGAATGAGAGAGCTCCCCCCTCCCACCATCGCCGCCGTGAATAATCTAAACCAAGCACGGTAATCCCATTCTCTGTGGATATGGATTGATTTAGACATAGGCAAATGACCCAGTCCTGACGCATGCAGCATAAAGAGATACTGGTTAGAGAGCTTCTGCAAGGATGTTGCTCCATGAGTAGAAGGCTCAGAGGGAGGCCACACCCACTGCTTCTTGCCTTGACTAGCCTGTCTTGGAGCCACAGCAGCTACCTTGGACCAGTGAACTGATAAGCACAAGGACAAAAGACCAGTAAGCTGAGGAGGAGGATAGAGAGGAAAGACAGAAGAGCCTGTTTTCTTCCTGATGTTGTGGAGACACTATGTTGGTATTTGGAGATGTTCATTTTCAGCTTCTTTTTGTGAAAAGTAATTAAATATCTTCACGTGTTTTGAATCATGGTTGATTATTGAACTGATCCTTATAACTGAACTTACATTCATATTGATAAATTTCCAAAACCCCTCTCAGATTTTTTAGTCTGTTATATTCCTCATGCTTCTTCAGAGTGCTTGTCTCAGTTTGCAACTATGTAGTTGTTTGATTCCTATTTATTTTCCTGACTAGGTAGTGCTACAGAAGATTGGGTAACTTTCACTTTGCTTGTTCTTTATTATATAACACAGGGCATGGCCTTAACTGGAGGTCAGGAAATAATTATTGGAAGAGTAAATGAAGAAACGAATGAAAGTAATACCTACAAAATTAATTACTCGTGAGATAATGAACGAGGCTGAGTGGAGAGTATTTTTATTATTAATGATGTAATAGTGGATGATTCAATACCACACCTTGACCCTTTAAAACCTAAGCCCTTGGAAATGAGTGTGTGACCCTACTGGCTGAAGTCCCAGAAAATAGAAGGCTAAAAATTGGGATGAGGTCAGATGATGGAGTTGCCAGCATTTAAATAAAAGTTTAAATGTGACCCATAGGACTAATGTGACATTTTGCCTCAAGTTCTTATTTTCTGCACTTCTCCAGAGACAAGGGAGGTATTCAAAAGCATGTTTCTGATAAAGTGATTAGTGTAATAACCAAGACTGGCCCAGGCAACTGGATAGCCATGGCTCATGCACTGCATTCGGAATCTGGTTAGTGAATTTCAGACAACAGTTAATGACCAGTGGAAAATGAGCTCTCGGCCTGACCCGCTGCCTTAAGCACTGAAGAGATCAGACTTCGTTCTGGGAAAGGAGGCACTGTTCGTTTAATGAACTTGTCCTCTCAAATTTCTTTTGAATCCATCTCTGATGTGCTCCTGCCTCCTCCACATTCTTCTCTGCTGTCTTCAGTTTTATTAGCATTTGTTGCCTGGACATCTAAACTGACTCTTTAATACATTGACTGTTTCATAGATCATCAATCTTTTCATTTATTTCCTAAAAAAAAAAAAAAGAATGCTTTGGAGGAGTAGGAATGGGTACCTAAGTCCACAGCATTTTGCAGAGTGTAAGTCTATTTGGCTACTTTAAGAATAAATGGTTTTCTATTCTACATGGGAAGTAGAAAAAAACAAGATCTCCTGAGTAAATTGGGAGCATAGGAAAGGTTAGAAGGGGCGAGGGGGAGGAAGGGAAGGGAGTAGAAAAAAAAATATATAACTCAAAAAAAATTAAAAGAGAACTGGAAAAAATAAATAAAACAACTCTTAAAAAACATAAATAGTCTAACACAAAAACTAAAACCACTAAAAATCAGAGGAAAATGGTGTCACCTAGAGCAGTGGACCTGTCATTTTCTATACTTCATTTTGTTTGATTTTTTTTCTACTAAGTATATATTTGTAATTAATATAGTAACAAAAAAATCAGAGTAGACCTGAAGATTTCTATATTTAATAAATTTTCCAAGAATCAAAATACCTGGAAATGTGAGATTAAATATTTGAATGTTTCTTTACACACTCGCTCAACTCAGCAGAAGAGATGATAGGACGGTTTCTTTGCATAACTTCAGGGAAAATTAGTAACATCAAACCTTTATGTGGTAGCTCTGAAAGAAAGTACAAAAATCCTAAATCCAAATAAAACTGAAATCCTAAGAGGCACAGAACACTGGAACAGATGCTGCCTTGGGGATTTTGCCATCCTCTCATGGCTGAGAGCTTCCAGCTTCAGCTCAAAAGTTACAGGAGACAAAATTTAGGACCTCTGAATGAGAGAATAGAAAAATGAAATCTTGTTGTTAAAAGAAGTTGTTTATATGGCTTTGAGTATGAAGAGAGAGATTCTCAGGCCCACTCTAGATTGCACTTACGTTGAAAACTGCACCCCTTTTACAGTCTGGAAGCCTCAAACCACTACACTGTCACTATTTCTGTCTCTTCCTGTGACTACTCATTTTTCTAGTATTTTGAGCTATGATTGTTAAATATATATATATGTATACACACACATGTGGTTCTAGTAACTTCATGCCTATGCCTTGTATCATTAGTAGAAGTATCTTAGCTCCTATGAAATTATTTTTGTCTTAAAGTTTGTTTGATATTTATTTAATACATCCACTAACCTTATATTTTGCGGGTATATGTTTTCATCTCTTCTTTCAGTATTTATTAGCTTTATATTCTAGATACATCTTTTATTATATAGCATATAGTTAGACTTTGTGTGTGTGTGTGTGTATGTGTGTATGTGGTATGTTTTAGTTACCTTTCTATTGCTGTGCAGAGACACCATGACTTATAAAAGAAAGCATTTAACTGGGGGCTTGCTTACAGTTTCCAAGAATGAATCCATGGCCATCATGGCAAAGAACATGGCAGCAGGCAGGCAAGCTGCTGCTGGAGCAGTAGCTAAAAGCTTTCATCCTGATTTGCAAGTTGGTGGAAGCAGAGTCTGGACCTGGCACGGCTTTTGAAGCTTCCAAGTCCACCCCAGTGACACACTTCCTCCAATAAGATCACACTTCATAATCTTTTTGAAAACAGTTACACCAAGTGGGGGGACCAAGCATTCAAATATGTGAGCCTAAGGACCATTCTTATGCAAATGACCACATGCTGTACATGTATTTGTGCACATGTGTGTGCTCGTTCTTACACCTGTAGAGACTTGAGTTTGATTCTCCACTGTATTTTTATTTTTAAGATCAATTTATTTTACTTTGTGTATATGAATGTTTTGCTTGCATATACACGTGGAACACTTGTGTGCTTGGTGCCCTTGGAGGTCAGGAGAGGGCTTTGGGTCCCTTGGAACTGGAGTGACACAGTTGTGAGCAACGTTATAGGTGCTTGAACCCAGCTGAGCCATCTCTCCAGCAATCCACTTCATTTTTTGAGACAGGGTCTCATGTAGGCCAGGCCCTCTGTAGGGGAGGGTGGCCATGAATTTCTGATCTCCTGAGGGCTGGGATTAAAGACATGCACCACCAGGATGAGCATATTGCCAGTTTTGTAATTTTGCCTTTTAAGAGCAGTTAGTTTTACAGTTTTTTTTTAAATGTTTTTATTTGTATCTAATTATCAGCAAATTTCATCATTATATGTCCAAGTATGATTTGCTTTAGTGTGTCCTCTTTGGTTCTCCGTGTGCTGTTTTAATCTACAGACTTCAGCCATGGAAATTTTGTGGTTTATTACCAGTACTATATGTTTCATTGGTTCTCCCCCATATTCTTTATTTGCAGATGGTATTAGACCATCTGTTTCTAGCATCTCTCAAGTGTTCTTTCTGTCTCTTTTTCCCATGTCAGATGGGTAATGTGCTGACATCATAACAAAATTTGAGGAGACATCTCACACAGCAGCATGAAAACCCAGTTATCAACTAGAAAACACAAAAGGATCTCTTTATAAGTGTCTTTGTGTCTTTCAGGATGATTTCATTCACTTAACAGGTTTTTTTTTTTTCTTAAGTGTGTTTCATGTGCTTATCACATCTATGAAGTTGTTAGTATTAGATGACTATATTTTTCACTTCTGGGAGTTTCCTGCTAATTATTGCTTTAATTGAAATTTCAATATGTAGCATTTTGATTATTGTTCAATTGAAATAATTTAAACTTTAATTGTGGTTCTTTGATTAATATGCAATTATATTTCTCAATTTCCAAATACAGCAGAAAGTTTCTATTCAGTGTTTATTATGAACATTGAGCTTATAGCTAGATAAGTGCCCATGGTTATAGTTATTTGAAATAAATTGAGATTTTCTGTATGGTTAGTTTTCTGTTACTGTTGGATGAATGCCCCCAAAGGTCTGTGCATTAAAGGCTTGGGCTTGCAGCATGGCACTTTTGGAAATAGTCAACCCATGAGGGGGGCACTAATGGACAGTGCCATTGAGACATTCCCTGGAAGTGGATTGTGGGGCCACACACAGTGTCTGCCTGCTTCCTGGCTCATTAGTTCAGTGGTTTGCTCCACTTACTGCATGTACCTTGTCCTTAGACTGAGCGCAGTGGTGCCACCTGATTGTGGACTGGGCCCTCCAGAATCAGGAATCACATCCCTGCTGCTGCAGTCTGGATAATTTTGTGCAGCTTGTTTTTTTATTTTTTGTTTTGTTTTACTTATATTCCCTCTGCTGTGTCAAATCCACTATGGAATCTGTCTGTTGAACATTTAGCCATGGGCTTATAATTCTACTTTTAGAGCTTTTGTTTCTGTTTGCTGAACTCTGGCGTGTCTCTTTTTCCTATCTTCCTGTTCACTGTGCCTACTTGCAAGGCTGCTGGCATGGAGGGCAGTTAACGCTAGCACCCTGCCTAGTCCAGCTCGGCGGCTGCCCTTTGCGCCATGCTGTCGTCCCTCATCTGCCTTCTTCCCCCTTCTACTCGTTTGTTTGTTTGTTTGCTTTTGTCCTTTTGGTGTTCTGAGAGAGTCTGGGTCTGTAGCTCAGGCTGTCCTTGAACTCACTGTGATCTCAGATTGCAGCTCTTCTTAGTGTTGGGATTACAGGCCATCACACCTGACCTACTCACTGTTTAAAAAACAAAATTATTTGAATCCAGTCAGGAAATTTTCTTCTTTTAGAAAGGATTGATATTTCTGACAGGTGCCTGGCGTTAAAAATCCAGGACTGTCTCACATGAAGCTCACAGCTTGCCGCTTCCCAGGCGCTCAGGGATGCGAAGCCACAGGGAGGCCGGGCCGCAGCTTGAATGGCTCACTTCAGTTCTGTGCTTTTCACCCATTCTCTGTGCCCAGTTGTTCAGTTATTGCTCACGCGGTTGCTCTGAATTACTTTTAACTAGGACTGTAGTTGTTAAACTCCTAGGATAAGTGTGGAGAAGATTCCCATGTTGGGAAGGAGCTCTTGTCTTTGACATATTTGCATTTTTTCCTACATGGTTGAAGGGACCCAAAGTCAGTTTGACTGACTCTCTCTGAGTACCTGGTCCAAGTGGCTTCAATACCATCCCCCTTCCCCAAATTCCGTTTCTCAGCTCTGGTCTAAGGTTCCCATGTTTTGTTGCTCTTCATTTTTGAAACAGGATCTTGTTTGTGTCACTCAGATGTTCTGTCCTACTGTAGTAGCTCTCCATGATGGGAACTTTGTTGCTTTTGTATGCTATTGAGTAGTTTTTTGAGGGGGGCTGCATAGCAAGATTTCATCTGGAATGTATCAAAAGCAAAGCCTTTAATCGTTTAAGTTAAAATATAATTACATCATGTGCCTCTTTCCTCTCTCCAACCTTTCCATGCTACTCCCCGACCCACTGAGAAGATCAAAAGATACACACGATGCTTGTTTTCAAAAGATAGGTGTGTCTGCATGTTATAGGAAATAGCCAGTGGCTAATGATAGAAACAAACAATTAAAACCAAAATAACAAAAATCAAGCACTACTAGTTTGCTTACTGAAGACTTATTTCTAGTATCTTTTCAGCTTTTTTTTTAAAA
Organism: Dicrostonyx torquatus; assembly: GCA_028555095.1. Lineage (NCBI taxonomy): Eukaryota > Metazoa > Chordata > Mammalia > Rodentia > Cricetidae > Dicrostonyx > Dicrostonyx torquatus. The sequence continues at coordinate 977,030 of JAQHUG010000276.1, read as the reverse complement.
TTCACCTGCTCATAATGCCTACAAACAATTTTTAACATTCCTCATTTTAAATGGTTCTTACAGCTACTTTCATTTATATCTGTTATTGACAAGAATGATTTTTGTGTGTTTTATGATGCAACATGATGTGGGCATTCAGCAGTGTTTGTGTATATGTTTTACCTGTTTATGCATATGTGTTTATACCTGTTATGTACCTGTTTGCTTAGGTAGGTATGATAAAGTTGTGTGTGTGTGTGTCTCAGTTTCACCTTCATCAAGGGGCTCTATTTTGGATTTTATTTCTTTTCTCATCTATTAAAATTGTCATGTAATATATGATTCTTTTGGTGACCTTATTTATATGTTATATAATAGAGAATTGTCCCTACATCTTTGCAATGAGTGTTCCTGGCCGTTGTATTAGTTATATATTGCAACTTAAGTTACTACAAACAATGACTGTAAACACTGCACAGGTATTCTATTACATATGCTGTCAGGAGTCTGTATTTGATTTAACTGTGCCTTCTGTGTTTTTGTAGCGGTTTGTCACCTGGAGCTTGAGTCTTGTGTGGGATTTGATTGGGGGCATCTTCCTCTGAGCTTGTGTGATTGTGAGCAGAATTCAGTTCTTGATAGTCTGTCAGACTAAAGGCATGTTTTGCTCGCTAGAAGTTTCAGCTCCTTGTCACATGGCCACCCCAAACTGCTCACATCATGCCAGTTTGTTTCTTCAGATAGTAAGTGGGCTGGTGCGGAGGCTCAGGGAGCCTAAGTATTTGCTATGGAAGCCCAATGGCCTGAGCTTGATATCCAGAACCCACAGTGGAAGGGGAGGACACACACACACAATTTAATTAAATAAATTTAATTAAAAGACATCTTTTTAAAAAGCTACTAAAGAAGAACATTTCTCAGTAAACATTAGTCGTATGTATGAGTGTTCATGTGTGATGGTACATGTATATGTATACAATGTACATGTATGCCTGTGGAGGCCAGTGGTCAACCTTGATTAGGAGCTGTCCACCTTGTTTCTTGAGATAGTCTCTCACTAGGATCCCAGAGACTCACTCACTCTGGGATTGGGCCAGTAATCTCAGAGGAGCCTCCTGTCTCCACCTCCCAGCACTAGGATTACAAGTTGTGTGCCACCATCAGCAATAATTTGCTAGGTACCAAAGTCAGGTCCTCCGGCTTGTGTGACAGTAACTAGATTGTTAGTCTTTGTAGTGTAGTCACATACGTAGTCACATACACCTTGTCATCTTTACTATATTCTGTTGGTTAGAGGTAAGGCACACATTCATACTCTAGATAGGGGAGGTTATGGTTTCAGTCTATATGTTATGAATTTGGCTGTAAGTGATAGAAAATGACATAATAATGTTTAGTTCTTTCTCATATAACAACTTCAGGTCAGCTGCTTAGGGCTAGGTGGCAGCTCTATTTCCGGTAGATCCTGGAGTCTCTAGTTCCTTTCAGTCACACTATGGTGCCATGTCTAAGAAGTTACCTTTCCTCCAGAGATCAGGGTAGCAGAAAGCTGTTAAGGAGACTCCCTTGTGAGTCTCTTAGGGAGGGTTCCAAAGACTATCAGTGCTCCCACCCGTGTCATGTTGGCCCAAACCAAATCCCATGGCCAGTCCTGGCTGCCGAGGAGGTTGAGAAAGAAATGGCGTCGGTATTTGTTCAGCAAAAATTCTGCTTCTGTGGAGGCCCGCAGAAGCAGACCCTGAGCACCAGAGAGTTTCTGCCATGTGTAGCTTTAAGTAAAATATGGGCTATTTGATCTGTGCTTTGAAAAAAAGTCATGAGGTTCCCTGGGTTTTGACATTTGAAAAGATAGCTCAAGGCATTATCAGTGACTCAGCTTCTTTATGTTTCTCTATTTGGTGCAAGTATATTTTTAATTTTTGTGCTGCTGGTGATTGAACCCAGAGCTTTGTCTATGCCAGGTACATGTTCTACCAGTGTGGGGGTTCAGCTTCGTCAACCCTCACTCCATTAGGGATCATCCAAAAGATACACCTCAGGGGGTGTCTGTGAGAGTGTTTACAGAGAGCTTTAACTGAAGGAAGACCCACACAGACTTTGGTGGTAGCATCCATTGGCTGAGGGGAACATAAGCTAAGCATTAACATCCATCTCTCTGCTTCTTGACTGCAGACTCAGTGCAACCAGCCTCTTCATACTTCCACAGCCATGCCTGTCTTCCATGGTGCCGTCCTCCCCACGGTTACAGCCTCCCCATGGTGCTGTCCTCCCCACAGTGACGGTGCTGTCCTTCCCACTGTGACGTCCTTCCCATAGGCTATTTCTGTCTTGGATTTTTGTCATAGCACCTAGGAAAGTGATTGACACCATCATGGAGGCACAGTCCTAGACTCCTGGGTTTTGTGATTTTTTTTAAAAAAATTAAGATGGTTATGGTGGTGCACAAAAATCCTATTATAAGCCATATACTTGGGAAGTTTAGGCAGGAGGTTTACCATGGGTTTGAGGCCAGCCTGGGCTACATAATGAGTTAAGGCCAGTATGGACACATTGCAAGACTCTGTATTTAAAAAAAAAAAAATCTACAGGACATGGCGGTGCACACCTTTAGTCCCAGCACTCAGGAGGCAGTGGCCATGCAGTTCAAGGCCAGCCTGGTCTACAGAGTGAGTTCTAGGACAGCCAGGGAAATCCTGTCTAAAAAAAAAGAAAAGGAAAGGAAAGGAAAGACAAAAGTTGTGCAAGTTTGTTACTATGTGATTTTTAATTTTTATTATGTATTTATTTATTTTAGTTATTCTTTGCACGGGGCTTTGCACATGCCAGGCAAACACTCCACCACTAAACTACATGTACCCAAGGGTTGATTTTTTCCCAGTGGGATGGGCAGGGTTTACAGAGCAGAGAGGACTGCACTGACCTAGATGAGGTATACCAGGGTATGAGGAAAAGGAGCTCGGGGGCAATGACTTTCCATACAATATAGCATTTAATCACCACAGCAACTTGAGGTAATAGTGTCCTGGCTTTATAGAGAAGAACATTATCCAGGAGCCCACAGATAATTTATGGAAGAGTTAACCATAAACCCAGATGACCAAACATATTCTGTAGTGAAGATCGACAGATCTCACAGAGAGGGACATTTCTCTGAGTGTTTTGAGTGAAGTCTCTAGTGTCCTTAATGGTTATACAACATTTGAATCTGACATTGGGGGATTATGGAGAAAGATATGAGTAGAGAAGAGTTGGGATTTCTTACAGAATCCAGGACTACCAGCCCAGGCATGGCACCACCCCTATTCATCACTAATTACGAAAATATCCTTCAGAGCCAGCACAGAAGATGACTGTGAGCCTCGCTAAACCTCATTAGCTGCTTGATAATTGCAGTGTCTCCCCATTGGGGGTCAACCCTGAAAACAGCTCTGACCATCCTGTTTAGGAGACTAGGGAGGTACCGCGCAAACATCTGGGCCTGTTCTAATCCTCAGGGTTACAGTGTGTACGCCCAGTGCTAGGGAAGGAGACACAGGAGGACCCCTTGGCTTGCCAGCCAGACAACTTAGCTGAGTTGGTGCGCTCCAGGTTCAGTGAGAGAACTTGTGTCAAAAAAAAAAG
>JAQHUG010000276.1:896667-972297 GCA_028555095.1 Dicrostonyx torquatus | reverse complement strand
CTTTCTTGGTTTCTCAAGACAGGGTTTCTCTGTAGCTTTTGAGCCTGTCCTGGAACTAGCTCTTGTAGCCCAGGCTGGCCTTGAACTCACAAAGATCCGCCTGCCTCTGCCTCTTGCATGCTGGAATTAAAGGGTTGTGTCAACTAAAGGCTATCAGACACTTCTTAACGCTTTGTTGAATTCTAATCAACCAAAAATTTCTTTCCCAACTCTGCTTCTGCTGGTAACAGTATCCATTACTTGGAAGAATGGTAAAGGCTAGGGAGAGGGCAGTAATTGAGAGATGGCAGGAAATCTTGACTCTGTGCCCTGTTGATCAGCATTATGCTTTTCAGTCCTGCACTGACATTTGGTGGGGGAGTTAGCTGTAACCCATTATCTCTGAAGTACACTGTGTTTAATGAACAGTATTGAGTAACAAGGCTATCGTGTGATTATAGAACAGAAGGATCCTTGTATTGGACAGCCCATAATCCCTTTGTTTCAGGGAACTCTCCAAGAGTGACTTCCCAGGCTGTTTCCCCCACTGCATTTCACTTGCATACACAACCTTGAGGCTTAAGACCAATTTATTTCTATCCCATTTTCTCTCCACTTACTCTGCATTTCATCAGTTGCTGTGGTTCCATCGCCACGCAGCCAGGCTGCTGGGGAGAGATCACAGCCAGACCCTAGTGCTCCAGCCTCCACCCAGGGTGTCTGGTCACCATGTCACACAGCCAGGCTGCTGGGGAGAGATCACAGCCAGACCCCAGTGCCCCAGCCTCCACCCAGGTTGTCTGGTCACCATGCCAGAAAGGAGATTGTCTTGGGCCTTCGTACTCTGACTGGAACATACAAGATGATTTAGACGATAGAGACTCCTGTCCTGGAGTCTTCTCTGCATAGCACCCACAAAAGGAGAAGAATACAGAAGATTGCAAGCTTATTAGAATGAAACAAAGAAAAATAAAAGGGGGGAAACCAACTGGAAAGCATATGAAAAATAAAATGAAACCACTTTTCCAGTTCCGGGGAGCCCTCTCTCTGTTACTTCTGTGATTAGCAGTCATTTCGATTTTCACAACCAAAGACCAAAGACCGCTGAAGCAGGGCATACGACTGGGAGTTCTGGGGACTTTACACCATAGTGGTTACTCTGGCACCCATAGTCTAAGCAAGTGTCATTTTACAATCTTCTTATTTTGAGGCGAAACTCTTTTGGGTTAGCATAGACCCAACTTATAGGGGAGCCAAAATTCAAAGAGAAGCAAAGGCCAAGGAGTAAGTTTGTGGGACTTTTCTCAGCCAGGAAGACAAGAATGTAAGCTTTGGAGCATACATGTGTCACTTAATATGGAATCCTTGTTGCTTAGATGCCTTTGCCAGAGAATTGAGAACAGCTGATCAGTGGCTGGATGGAAGGGCCTCACTTCCCACTCAGTGCCTCTGCTAAAGAGATTTGTTCAAAACCACTGAGCCAGCTGGCAGCAGAGTGAGATGAGTCAGAAGCTCCGTTCTCAGGCTAGAATCTGGCTTTCATGTGGCATTTCTTACCCAGTTAGAGAACCCCTGGGATCCGAAGGGACGTGACCCCATAAGGATCACACAAAGCCCTTCCTAGCCTGTGACTCACTAGGATTTTTTACTTTGTAAGATGAGAAACGATTGGAGGCTGATGAAGCAAGAGGGTGCGTAGTGGGGCAGCTGGGCATGCTCTACAAAGCCAGGCTCTGTTCCCTGCCCCTTTCTTCCTTTCATCTCCATATTCCCCTGTGCTACTACAGCCTGTTGGCAGGTATGCCTAATAACCACTGGGGACGTCTTTCTCTTGCTGTGACTGCTCTTGAAGTCTGCACGTGAAGGCTAATGTCGTGCAGCTGAGAGATGGGAAAGGCTTGTTTTCCCCTGGACTGTGGTTGATTAGTGTCTGAGTTAATTTACCTAAGTGTTGTATCTTCAACTTTGATTGGTAATATAGTCACATGATTCACAGTGCAAAAGGCACAAAGGGGCATGCTGACTCTCAGTCTGCCTTGAGCTTACCAGGTCCTTCCCTTTGAGGCAGAAACTGTCACTGTTTTTGCCAGAGAGGCTTATTCATATTTGAGTTATTTTTACATTTGTTACTAAGTTCTTTTCATTTAATTAACTTTTTAGGTGGCGTGCAAAATAATGAGCTTTGTTTCAATATTTTCATATATAAAATCTTGTACTCTGCTCAATTATAGGCATAATTCTATAACGCCTCTTTTGAATGGCATGTGTTATCAATCCATGAAGATGTTCTTAGGAGGTATTTTTTTTATAATTATAAAATGTCTTAGCTGGAAGTTTTTGAGAGAATGCTTACATTGACACATTTTAAAATGATAGTGCTTTAATTAATTAGACTTTTTACTAGGCAAAATTTATTGTTCAGATGAAGGAAGTATTTGATTGTTGTGTCTATGAAATGATTACTGCTGGCTTTTTAAAGCCAGTATGACTCATAAAACATCTTTGATGTTAAGTTTGGAATGACTGTCATTAGTTCTGATTGGGAGTTGTGTAATTCAGGATCTTGTTTTGAAAGCTGTTAAGGCATGAAGCAGCCGCACAGTGCAACCTTATGGGAGCGTTCTTGAAGACCCAGTGCAGCGTCCTTCCACCATGACCTGTGGGCTCTGGACAGGCCATGAGCTATGAAAAGTCAGAGTAAAAAGCCTTGCAATGTGCATTTTCCGTGTTGAAACCCGCTGGTGAATTAGGCATACTTCCCAGACCCAGGAGATTGATTGACTAGGCCCTGGCTGCTTCTCTGCTTGTTTTCCTTGTAATAAGACTGTCTTCAGGGCTATAAGAAATGTGTTTGGGGAATCCCAAGTATTATCAGGAGAGTTAATATTGATTTTGGGAGAGCTGAGACTCCTCAGGGCTAGCTGGGGACTTCAGGGGTCCTCAATGCTAAAACAATGTCCCTTTTTCCCTTCCTGAATAGATTATTTAAAATAAAAGTAACTTTAAACTTTAAGTAAATTAAGTCCACTAGTCCCAAGTTGACGGCTAGTTAGATTTCTTAAAATAGTGTACAAAATGTCAAATCAGCTCCATTTTCCCCTCACATTCTTTTGGGGTATCCATGCTTTGTCAAAGGATAGATTGACAATCATTCAACTCTGGGAGTGGCTGATTCTCCAAGGGGTCTGCTTTCTTTTTTTTTTTTCGAGACAGGGTTTCTCTGTGGCTTTGGAGCCTGCGCTGGAACTAGCTCTTGTAGACCAGGCTGGTCTCGAACTCTGCCTCTGCCTCCCGAGTGCTGGGATTAAAGGCGTGTGCCACCACCACCCGGCAAGGGGTCTGCTTTCTTATTGAGTTTGTTTTTTGGAGGGGCATAATTATGATATCAAGAATTCTAAAGTTTCTTTTAAAAAAAAGTTCTTTTATTTAAAAGTATCTTTATCAAAACAAAAATTAAAATATGTCTAATTTTTTAAGAAATGGATTTTGTTTTTTTAAATACTGTGATGAAGTCAGTCTTAATTTCAGTTCAACTAGTGTGTAAAAGCACACACTGAGTGATTATTAGTCCCTGAAGGGAAGCAAGACAGATGGAGCCCAGAATGGAATTGGCTTTATGATTAATTGAATCCTTAGAGTTGAATAGAGTTAGAGCTGGTCCAGCCCAATCAGAGCCTTGAGACATCTGTGCCGTCCTGAGGAGAGAAAAGGACACAGTGGCCTGGATTTATTCTCTACTAAAATGGCCGGGATATATGCAGCAGACAGTTCCCATTTTTAAACATTGGTGCAGGATAATTGGAATGAAAACAAACAAGTTTAGAACCAGATTACAGGCGTTTGTGCCAGTGGCCGCCTAGATCAGTTGGAGCCCATGATTTTTTCTGTGGGTTCTTTACGTTAGAGTGAATCACTGTCCAGCTGGGAGCAGGAGAGAGGAGGGCCGAGAGCTGCCTGGAGTTGGGAACTAGGTTTAATTCCAGATTGTTTTTCTGTCTTTTGGGGGCAGAAATCTGCCAGAGAAGATTGTAATGCAATTTTGCTCTTTTTTTTTTCCCCTTTCCAGCAAGGATGCATAATGTATAGAATCAAAATAACTGCTTCTTCTCCATAGCGAATTGATGGGTGTGTTCGTGTTTAATGTTGGGAGCAGTCACCGAAGACCGCTGCTGTCCATGGGGACCTTCAAAGCAGGGAGAGGGAAGGGGGAGGGAGGATGCTGTACGGGATCACAGTCATGGTAATTACCAAGTCTGTTAGGACCATGGAGGCTGTGGGGTCTTGCTAGGAGGCCTTGTCAGTGCTGAACATTGCCTGGTGAGCTAGGCAGCCTGGTGTTTGCCTTCACAGCCAGGCAGAGTGGAGGGAGAAAGGAAACCACTTTGCCTCCCAGCATACCATCACTGCCAGTCTTGAGCTGTGGTCAGAGATGAACTGTGAGACCGGTGGGGGGTGGGGGGAGGGAGCCAGATTGATTCTGATCTGAGTCCAGAAGACTGACATAGGGGATACAGGCTTAGTTCTACAGAAAGCTGATGATACGGTCTCATTTTAGTTCTCTGGGATTTCCATTTCCTTGGTGTAAAAACAAGAGGAGTTGATAGCTAAGGCTCTTGCTGGCTTCAGGAATGTGCCAGCGAGTATCTTTCAAGTTCTGGTATCCATGCCAAGGCCTGGCAGCAGCGACCTGTATGGCAATGAAACCTCCCTGCATAGGCCAGACTCACCTGTACCTTTGAACTGTACTGTTTTTCTCTCCGCTTTTTCCATTTTGAGTTCCTGTGAGTCGGGCTGCAGGCAGCTCATTTACATGAGAGTCAGCCAGAAGGAAAGCAGTTGAAGTCTGCTTTCATTTTGTGGTGGGAGGTGTTTTCCTGTTGAGTCGCTAACCAGGCAGGTCAGTGGGAATCAAGGGATCTCACTTATCCCTAGATGGAACTAGCACAGCAAAACATAAGGGGAAAAAGAAGAGAAGAAGGGAGGAGAAAGAAAGGAGGGGAAATCATCCTTACTGATATTTCTCTACCGAACACACTTAAAAGGCAGTATTCCCCAGGGAAGGAGGGGAGGTTCCTTGCTCTTAAATTAACAGTTCTAAAACCACGACCCACATCTAACCTCTGTGCTGTGAGGTATCCACCAGAGATGACTTGGGCACGGGTTCTAGCCAATAGAAAACCTTTACTAACCAGCCAGTGCCAACATTGGGTGTTTGGGACCTGAGTGCAGCCCCGAGCCTTTAAGCATGAAAACCATATCCTGGGTTGATAGTTAGTTAGCTATCTATAGTTATCTAAATAGTTAGCTGGAAGAACAGCTACAGAAGCCAAAAAACAAGGCTAATACAATTAAGGACTTCCCCAGAACTATGGACTTTGACAGATTGGGTCTTTGTTCTCATTTTGGCAGGTGGTGCTACCTTCATGCAGGGTTCCCAGGTCTGAATGGTATTCCCATCATGGCGTCAGTTGTGTTAAGGTCTGGGAGCTGCTACACTCGGTTTGCAGTAAAGCTCTAGTCTCCACTTCCATACCGCGATGTCCTGCATTATCTTGACCTCACTGGCTGCTCTGACTGTAGTTTCCATGGAATGTAATTTTCCTGTTTTGCTGAGGTCCCTTTGTGAACAGTAGCACTGTGCTGTATCTAATCCCTGAGTCTGAGACAACCTTGATGAGAGATATATTCTCCTTCTCCTGACTGCCTGGAACTCGGAGGCCTCAAGAATGTAGAGGAGAGGGAAACTTGGTGGTACAATACCAGTCTTTCCTTAGGATCTTGGGTCTAGGGAGTTTCCTTTTGAGCCTGGTTCTTATCTCCCATCTGCATTGGGTACCGTTTCTCCTGGGGTTCTGGAAATGCTATTTGCCCTTTTCAGAAACCAGAGGACCATTTATATTCCTTGTTCTGTTGGTTATATAAAATGGAAGAGGAATTTTTTCTGGTGTTTTTCTTAGCTTTTGGTTTCTTAGACCTTCACTGGAACCTATCCTCTAGGCCAGGAAAGCATTCTGGCTATCTTTTCTAGTCCTCTAATACAGTTCAGTGTGATGAAAAGCCTTTCATTTTGGTGTCCAGAGTGACACGGCTCATAGCCATCCTGTTCTACCTGTCTGTGGGCAAGATATGCATCAATTGCCACATGCACTATTTTCAACAGAGGTCACTCTCATAGGGATGGGTAGTTAGGGCCTATCTGTGGTCCCTGGCAGGAGGGATGCCAAAGAGGTTTGGATATTGCTAACATATGCATTCATAGTTTTTGCCAGGCCTCCCTGTTCCTCTTCTCCTGGACCATTATTCTCCGTTGTATCCAGGTGGATGAGTAACTGCATGTGACAAGGGTAGAAGGAGATTGCAGGACAGGTATTTGCTCTGGCATACATTTCCTGTATATGTCTTGTAGAGAAAAAAGTCTCGTCCTTGGCTTGCTCCCTTTCTGCATGGCATTCTGGCCTCTGGACTGCTTGGTGAATGTGATTCTTTCAGGAAGGGGAGGACACAGCCAAGTTGCAGTCATGACTAAGGGCTTCTCACTGAGATCGATGCTTTGAAGTATTGTACCTGATGCCATTTACCACCATGGTATTTGTTAAACAATTTCGTTCACCAATGTTCCTAAAGAACCATAGTGGGAAAGTCCCAGCATTGCAGATATGCCATCCAGGGATGCGGAGGGACCCAAGGGCTAGAAACACCAGGATGTCACTAACTTGGCCAAATTCCTTGGGCTCTCACACTCTTAAGCAAGTTCTTCCTACAACTGTTGGCAGTGGGGAGATGAAACGCCACTATAAAATGACACAGTCATCCTGGGAGAGGAATGTTCTGTCTCTGCCAGTTGTTATTAGTAATGACACACGGAAATCAATAGGGCAGTACTCTCGGGAACTGGTATGCTGCCCATGTGTTTGTTTTTCTGTTGACTCTCACCTCTCCCTGTGCCTGCAGAGATAGCAACTGCCTTCCCTGCTTGCCTCCTTGTGGGTAGGAAGGAGTGTTGAGGTAGTGAATAGCCAAGGGCTGTGGGCAGGAGAAAAGCATTTGACCCCTGTGCTTGCTGCTCATGACACATGGGCTTAGGGAAGCCAGCTCATCTGACAAATACTTACTGAATTGCATCTCTGTTACGCTCTCAGGAGACAGAAAGATGCATTTGGCACAGCTGCTGCTTTCAGAATGTTTAGAGTTAGAGCAAGAAATGAAGACTGCTTAGAGACATGAGCACCTATATGCCAGGCACCAAACTAAGACATTTGCCACATAGTCAATTGGATCAGGGCAAGTAAATACTCCTGTGAAATAGGTACAACTATTATTTCTACTATGTGCATGAAGAAGCTGAGGCTTAAGGAGGTCTTGGCTAGGGTACATCAGTGGCCTATGCTACAGCTAAGATGTGAACCAAGCAGTGTGGCTTTAAAGCCAGTCTCTTGCCTCTGTGTCATGCAAAATGGTGGTAAGTACCGAGGAGGGTACCACATACATGGTGCTCTCCCATGGTGGTTTTCTGTATTTAAGATACAGTTGCTTACCACTGACTACTATAATTTGGGTTTTTATTGTTTTCTCTGCCTGTGAGCCATAAACAGCTTATACACTACCATTATTGCCATGTGCGGTAGGTCATATCCTTCTCGGAAGGAAAATCCCAGGCTTCGCATAGGAGTGGCTTTGGGTTGCATCCTTAGCACTGTGTGGAAAAGGTAACACAGAAGTCAGTGGGAGCCAGGGAAGGAAGGGCAGACATCCTCGTCTTTGGATCTCTGCCACTGACAGGCTCCCATAACTCAGTCTGGACCCCACCCTCTGTTAGGTTACCCTCTCCTGGCTTGAGGGCTTGGAGCAAATTTTCTAAACTGTCTGCCAAGTTCAGGATTCAGTTCATGCTGAGTGCATACCATACCTCCCAGCTCTTTGCCTGACTGACAAAATGCCTCCCCTGGGCAGCCAAGTCCAGGATCCCTGAGGATAAGGAGCTCTGGCTTGGACATTTGCCTTCCAGATAGTTTTTGCTGTTGTTCTTGGCAGAGATTAGATAAGGGAAGTAAGAAACCAGCTCTTGCCTTCCCTTTTCCTCAGAACAACCATCCCTGTCAGTGATGTCAGTGACGTGGGTGTGAGCATAGAGCCTGCCTCAGGGCTGTTGCACTGAGCTAAGGATTCTGCAGAGAACCTTCCCAGCTTGTGAGCCATTGCTTTGTTTTTGTTCACACTGAAGAGCAAGTGACTGCCTGAGAATTTAAATGAGTTTGTTAGGGATGATGATGTATGTTTCCCAGGAGGTTGCATCTAGTATACCTCCATGCTCCTTCCCTTGCTCCAATGGAATACCATAATCTCTTTCTCCTACTGGAGTCTCTGGACCAGAAACAATCCTAGATGTCATCAAAATCACCCCTGCTCATACCAGCACTTACCTGGCTTGCCCTTAAAGTTCCATCCACTCAAACCCTGTGCTGAGGACTGGAGAGATGGATGAGTGGTTAAGAGCAGCGCCGATGGTTCCCACACTCACTTGGGGCATCTTACCTGGTAACCCCAGTTCCACCTCTCTGAGCCTTCGCCTGACTTCTGTGAGCTTGCACGTGCCCACAGACCCACATGCTGCACATATGCACACAATTAAAAATTAAAAATCTTTAAAAGAGAAAAAACATGTACTAGATATCTACCCTGTACCCAAAGATATAATGGTGAATAAAGGGGGGTCTTTCTTCCTTTATGGCTTATCTTTACATCAGAAATTAATTCTTAAAATCTGTGTCGTCAAAAACTAATACTCCTGTGTTTTTACTTAATCTTTTGCTTTTGTTTGATGCTACCAAAAAAAAAAACTGAAGAGGAAAAAAATTTAAAAAGATCCCCCATAGAATGAGAAAAGAATTTTACACATCATGTAACTAATAAGGGACTTGCATCTAAAATATATAAAGAATGCTTGCAGATCAACAACAGATGGCTTTGTGGGTCAAAAATGAAAAGATAAGCCCATTTTTAAGGCAGAGGATCTGAATAGACAGTTGTTCAAGGAAGGGCTGAGGTCATTTCTACTAAGCAGGATGGCTCTGTTAGCAAACAGACAGCTAATAACCAGTGAGGCCAGAGATGTGGGGGGAATGGAAACCTCAAGCATGCTCAGTGGGAACGTGATGATAGAGCCACTTTGAAAAACATGCAGCTGGCTCTGCTATTAACCATAAGAACATGTTCCTCCACACCCAGAGAACAATGAGCACATGTGTGTTACAGTATATAGCCACACAGTGGAATGGCATTCAATAGCAGGGTAATCCTGATACTGAAGTGTGCTCTGAAATTCGGCAAGGTTGAAACTTTTAAACATGCTAAGTCAAAGAAACTGGCCATGGAAGATCTTACTTTGTAATTCCATTTATACGAACTGTCCAGAATACGTAGCTCTATATCAGCAGAAAATGGATTGGTGGATGTCTGCTGCTTGGTGGGGCGTGGGGATGGGGTGGGATTGAAGAGACAAGGGAGTGGCTGCTAACAGAAAGAAGGGCTTTTTGTTTTTTGCAGGGTGCGAAAAAATTGATTGTAGCTATCTTTGCACACTTTGTGAATATACTAAAAGCCCCTGAATTTACTCTTTCTGCTGATGCTGGGAATAGATAGGCCACAGTCTCATGCTAGGCGAGTGTTCCCACTAAGATGTACCCAATCCTGCATTGTATACTTCAAGTGGGTAAATTTTATATGTGAATCTTATCTTGTTTTGTTTTGTTTTGTTTTTCAAGACAGGGTTTCTCTGTAGCTTTGAAGCCTGTCCTGGAACTCACTCTGTAGACCAGGCTGGTCTCGAACTCACAAAGATCCACCTGCCTCTGCCTCCCGAGTGCTGGGATTAAAGGCGTGTGCCACCACCGCCCAGCGTAAATCTTATCTTAATAAAGCTGTTTTCAAATGCCTGTAGTAAAGTGTATGAAGAATGGTGAGCATGCAGGGTTTCCTGGATGGATCAACCGTGGAGCCGCCGTGAAGGGATGTGCCCTCTGCACATGGTAGAGCTAAAAGCCTTCTGGGCAGAGGGGACAGCTAGGCAAGGGGTCTGAGGAAAGACAAATCGAGTCAGCCAATGGAGCAGTCAGAGGCCATTGTGGCAGGAATTGTGGTGAGCCAAAGAAACTAATGGGTGCATTTAGGCAGTGCACCTCAAGACCCCAGGGCATTATTTGGAACTTTTTTCTAAGTAACAGAAAGGTGTGGTGGCTTTTGATCAAGAGAGTAGTAAGCTGTGGTTCCCATGGCTGAAACCGTCCTGGTCGTACTGTGGACAGTCTTCGGGTGTACAGACTCCAGCTGTGGTTTCCATGGCTGAAACCGTCCTGGTCGTACTGTGGACAGTCTTCGGGTGTACAGACTCCAGCCTTGCACTGTTCTCAGCAAGTTCTCTATTGGTGTCCAGTTCAAGTCACCCCCTCACCAAGGTGCATGGCAGACCTTGTGGCTATGGTGTATTTGATGACTGGGAAGGTTATTTGCCAGATTATAAGATGTCACTATTGTTTTATTACTTTTGTTATAGGAACGTGACTGGTGGGCTCAGGACCATAGTGTCTACCAGGTGCTCTGGCCATGGCCCTAAAGTGAGGAGCAGAACAGTCCTGCCATCTCCACCAGCCACCAGCTCCTTTTCTCTGAGGTTAGGATTGGGCAGTGTGGGTGCTACTAGGTTGGAGATGCACAACCCAAGGGCAATGTTGGTATCTGCTTTTCGCATGGCTCCTGGTAGCTCTTGAGAGTCAAATGATACGATGTGTGAAGTGTAAAGCTGGGGCTGTATGGCTGAAAGTTACATCTGACCCTGTCACTCGTTAGCTCTGTAACCATGGAAAAACTTAAATCTTATAGGCTAATCTTTCCACATCTGTAAAATGGGGACAGCAGCATCTGCCTAGGGTTGGGTGTTTTGAGAGCTAATGAATTGATGCATCCAGATGAGTTCCTGGCAGGTGGGGCTCAGATGTAAGTGCTGTTGCCTTTCTTTGTTTACCCTAACCTTTCCTCAGTCAGCTCAGAATGGAAGTTAGGTTTTTCAGGGAAAGTCCCATAATCATAAAAGTTTTGTTTTCTCTGCACATATTTCTTTTTAATTTCATTTGTGCTATTCCTCTGACCCTATAAGTTATACACACTGGTGAGCTTTCCAAACATTAAAATGATGTGAATGTAAGAAGGGGGAGTTGAAGGAGGATGTAGATGAATTGCAGAGAAGAACTGCCTAATATTAGTTCTCTACTCATGCAACAAATACATTTAGTGCTGACTGTGTGCCCCTCTGAGGTCACAGTGAGGGGAAAGGGGAGGACAGAGAAATACCAGCAAGCTCGGCAGCTCTTGTGTGTTATTCTCATCACCCTAGGGACAGAGGAACATGGATTGTGTGTTAGGTAAGCTCCCTCTTGACTAGAATGCTGGAGTGCCTGGAACTTGAAGACCATTGTTCTCTCCCTGTGGACCCTGGGATTTAGTCAAGCTTTGATGGTCTCTGGCCTTGACACCAGACCTGCCCTGTTGATACATTATCATTTGTTGGAAGCATCTCCTTTCTTCCTACCCATTTGTTGTTTGTTACCCTATAACAAATTATTCCCAAAGTTAGTGTTAAAATAACAATCTATAGTTTGTCATAGCTTGTATAGATAGGAATTTTAATGTCTGCGTAAGATGTCTGGGATTAAGAGGAAAGATCTGCTTCCAGTCTTTCTCTTCCTGAGCCCCTCCATAGTGCTGCCCACACACATTCAGGTGGCTAGAAGACCAATTTCAGTTTCTCCCAGTCTCATGTGTTTTGGAAAGACCTCCTTACGAAGTGGTGAGTTGGGGAGGAGTTTTCCTGGATAAGGCCTGGGCTCTGGACACGGACAGTTCAGTGTGGTGTGTTCCCAGATGAACTATTTAAGCTGCCTGATCTTGCCCTCCATAGCTAATAACTGGAGAGAATAGTATGTCACAGACTCCTGATGGCATTGTGTGAGCTGTGGTGTAGAGTGCACAGAGTCCAGGACACAGCACGTGACTGCTCTGACACCAGTTGTCCCACTGTCACCATCATGCCATTGAGGGGCAGCAATTTGTCATGACTATAAAGGACACCTGAGCCCAGGAGAGGTCTCTGCCCTATTCTAGCGTTCATACTTCCCATCTTCAGTGTCCTTCCATGTGTTGTCTGAGCCTCTAACAGAAGTTTGGGCAATTCCCAATTATCCTGTGTGTGAATAATTCACTCTGAGATAATCTGTGTGACTGGCTAGCTTCCCAAATCAGCGGAGAAGATTATTCTCCTCTTTTCAATTATTCAGCAGTACAAGTAATTGGGAGCTGGCACTAGAACACGAAGGCTATGAGGTCATCTCCTGTTCTCAGTTTGCTCAGCGCTGTCACTGATGCTTCTCAGAGGAACCTGGAGGATGTAGTGCAGAGATCAGAGAGGGAGGACACCAGTGGTGACAGCTGTGGCAGTAAAAAAATGAGAGCCCTTGGGTAGCCGGGACAAGCAAAGCTGCCAGCTACAGGCAAGAGATCCAGGGAGGCCCTGTTTACAAAGATCCTTCACTCTCGTTTGGGCCAGTAGAAGAGACCCTATTGACATCACGTTCACACAAGTGTCCTGGAATGTCAGATCCTCCTGGATGCTTTTACACTATGGCTGGCCACTGTCTTCTTTTCGTTTGCTTCTCATTTTGGTGTTAAGGACCTGTGTTGGGGAGTCTGAAGAGCCTCCCCTCTGGGGAAGTAGAGTCTTTAGATTGACAATCACATGGATAGTGGTGACCCATATCAAAGGGAAATGAGCAAATATTCTGGTATGAATGTATATTGTATTTATTTTAATTGATGGATAAAGCTGGGTCTGGTGGCTCATGGCTTTAATCCCAGCACTTGGGAGGCAGAGGCAGGTGGATCCCTGAGTTGGAGGTCAGCCTGATCTACAGAGTGAGTTCCTGGAAAGCCAGGATTACACAGAAACCCTGTCTCAAAAAAAAAAAAAAAAAAACCACAACCAAAACAAAGAAACGAAGTATATGATTTTTTTTCTATTTTATTCCCTAATATGGCATGAACCTACCTTGTTTTCTAATTAAAAGAGAGAAGATAATAAAATTAAGATATAGAAGATGCTGTTGGGTTCTCTGGCATGAGTCCTTTAAATTTACATGTCAACTCTCATGGTCTCCCTCTGGGCCACTTTAGCCTTTCACAGCCTTGAGTTTGGCTTGAGTTTGGGGGCACACTCAGCAGTTGCCTGGGTCCCTTCAGCCCCATGGTGGGTAGACATTACTCAGAAGTAGTGTGCTCCTCACTAGGGCTGAGAAAGTGGTCTCATCCTTCATCAGTGCTGCTCCCAGGTTGCCTTCCTTCCTCCTCTTGTCCCTCACTGCTCCCTCCTGACCTGCAGCCCCAGGAGCCCTCTGCCATGGATCTTGCAGAGCCTGGCTCACCTGCTGCTAACTGCTCAGCCCACTCCTCAGCTGTGCTGTAAAAGATTAGTAAAGTTTTAATTCAGTCTGTTTTGATGTTTCCATTTGGCCAAAGGCTAGCTACCTTTGAAACTGTTTCTAAGACTGACAAAAAAAAAAAAAATAGCTTTAGCCCAAGAAGAAGTACATGAGCTCAGTCTGGGGTTCATAGAAGCTAAGCTTCACTCCAGACGCTGGCTAGTGATTCATTCTGTTCTGAGGAAGGCCAGGGGCAGAGTGGGAGGTGTGAACCTGCTTGTCTCTGGGGAGAGCTTAACTAGCAGCAGTAAAGCGCTGTCAGCAAGAGCAGGAGCAGAGCCAATTTAGAGGACTTCCGGCCAGGGCCATCCATGCACAAGCTGCCTTTCAGCCCAGTCCCTGATTTTTACATCTGGCCTCAGATGACTGCCTTGAGTCAGACCCTTCAGTGTGACTCCAAGTGCCAGGAGTAGCCAGAGCATTTAATTGTTCCACACTAGCACTCGCTAGCACTTAGCTTCATGGTCTTACATTTCTAGGGAAAGCCTCAGCGGACACTTAATGGCAGTAGAAAGGACTTGGTTGCTAGGTGTTAACTAGTACCATCCCTTAGGGCAGAACCTAGGCTCATTGTGAAGTTGGAAAATCACTTAAGAATATGCAGAGCTGAGGCCTAATGATGTCCTTCTCTGGGCCCTGCCTCTTGATGCACTGGCTCTAGCTGGCCTCCTGAACATCTCAGCACCTGGGGAGCCATAAGCTTGTCCTGAGCTGCAGAAAGAAGGGTATCTTCTGAGATGTGTGAAGTTAGGCCTAAGTCTCTGAAGACCTTTGAAGGGAAGGTGCTTTGTTAAATAGACAGGGTGTTGACTGGAGTGACAGAGAGTCAGAGTGTGTGGTAGGTGCTGGAACTATGGGAGGCAGACCTGCATCACCTCTCTTTAAGCTAGATGTGGGGAGAACCCTACTGGGAGCCCTTTGAGCAAAATGCTAGTTTTTAAGTTGTGTATGCTGAGACATACAGAGTCATAGCACTTAGGAGGCTAAGGCTACCCTGGGCTGCATAGTGAGTTCTAGGCAATTTAGGGATACTGCAGTGATCCCTATACCATAGAAGGAAAACAGGATCAGGCAAGATGGTTTAGTAAGTAAAGGTGCTGGCCACCAAGCTTAAGGACCTGAGTTCAATCCCCAGGACATACATGGTGGAAGGAGAGTTGTCACCTGACCTCCACATGAACACTTTGACACCCCAACTCTGATTAATTAGTTGTTTTAAAGAAATTTTGAAGAAAAAGGAAAGTTTTGTGTATTGGAAATATGATAGGGCTTCTCCCCTTCCAAAGAGGTAGAGCAACGCCATGGATCCATTGACGTGGATGGGAGTGATGCAGCCCCGACTCTGCCGTCTTGTCAAAGGTGCTGTTGTTTACAGGTTAGGAAGAATTCCCTCTGCAGTCAGTGCTCTGTGAGGAGTCAGTGAGCACCAAAGTCCTTCAAGGAGTTGGCTACCTGGGCCCCTCTCAGTGTTTAGTACTGTATGAATTTCCTAAGTGAATACTTTGTTGCTCATATAAGTATTGTGTTGACCTTAAAGTCAGGTCTGCAGGGATGTGCTGCTATTAAAAGTATGGACAGAAAAACCTCTGCAGTGCTTTTAAGTCCTAGGATCAAACTGGATCTCTGCAACCAGAACCCTGACCTGGTGCTAGCAACCCGAGCTGCCGCCTAATCTAGCCCCAAATAGCCAGTTAGTACGTCAGTCTGGAGGATAACAGTGAGAACTCTGAAGAGTCTTCATTTATATAGGTAGGTTTGGGTGTCTACACATTCCTGTGCTATCCTTTTGGGAAACAATACTTTCTTTTGACAATATCCTCACCAGTACAACAAGGTCAGGTGAGGCTGTTGTGTCCACCTGTTCACTTGCCTGAGACTAGCCCCTGAGACTAGCCCTGAGACTAGCTCTGACACTAGCCCCTGAGGCTAGCCCTGAGACTAGCCCCTGAGACTAGCCCCTTACTCCCATTCATTTGTGTGAGTGGCCCAGGGTGGGCACATGATATAAACAGGGTCAGTGTGTAGTGAATTCTTTTCTGTCTCCAGCCAGCTCACAAATAATGACACGGAGACATCTTATTAATTATGAAAGCTCAGCCTATAGCTTAGGCTTGTTCCTAACTAGCTCTTATAACTTAAAACAACCCATTTATTTTAATCTGTGTTCTATCATGTGGCATTACCTCTCTCTCTTCCAACCTCCTATTTCCTCTCCATGTCTCCTGGCTTCTCCTGTAAGCATAGATTTCTCCTCTTCCTTTCTCTCTCTGGAAATCCTGTTTATACCTTCTGCCTAACTACTGACTGTTTTGTTTTTGTTTTTGTTTTTTGCCAGGGGCCATGTCAGAGGAGCAGTAGGTGACAATTTAAGTTCAAGGTGTTAGCTCACAGGGAGGAGAGTCTCTAATGGGTCAGTTTCAGTTAGGCCAGCCCCAAGACCACAGACCCTGGGATGTCTTTTGCTTCTGCTGTGCCTTTGCATGTTTGCTTTTGCTGTCTTTCTCCGGTATCTGGCATGGTTGGATCTACTGGTTATTTTTGCTTATAGAGTAATGATTCCTCCCTAAGTTGTACTGTCTAATTGATAATAATAATGCTAAATTATACAGAATTTTGATGAATAAAAATAAATACAAGGAAGTGTTACACAGCCAGGGCCTATGAGTTTCACTTAAGGAACTGTATAGATCGTAGCTCAAGTTAATGATTAAAGAGAAACGGTTGAGTCCCAGGAGTCAGGCTGGCTCAAATTCCTTTAATCTTAATGCTGAAAGATGCAGTCACAGGTTTCCGTGTGCATCATGAACTGAAACAAAGTGTTTACCTGTGCTCTGTAGGAATTTAACAGAGTCACTCTATGGGGTAGACATTAGAATGAGCAGCTTCTTTTAGAAGTACCTTGACCCTGAAGAACCCTTGTGGAAAACTGTGATTATTTTACTGAGGGACATTGCAACCACCCCAGGACTTTTGTCTAAGACTCCCCAGGCACACCCGAGGCTCTTGTATTATTGTCTGTTGCCCATAATACATAATAAAGGACTAGAGTTATGGAGGCATGTGATGCTCCCCTTCAGAAAAACATGCAAATTGCGATTAGAGATCTTGGTATGAGGGAATATTTTGTGTAACAGTAAATAAATACACCTTCCTATGGCTGTTTGGAGTCCAGGCCAGGCCCAGTCCAGACTAGTTGTCTATCAAAAGAGGCTGGACCTTCCTACTGCCACATAGGCCTTAGAATTTCATCTTGGAGTGCTGTTTTTCTTGAATTGATAATGAAAGAACATGGAAAAATACAGAAGAATAGAGAGTAAAGAAGGAAACCATCCAGAGAAAGTATGTGCCTTTTTTCCCAACCCCCTCAGATAAAAAAAGTCCTAGTTCATTCAGACTCTTTGGATTCCCTTTGAGCCCTGTGCTGCCTGGAGGCTGCCCCACCCACTGCACCGATAACTTTTTATTACACCAATCACAGCAATATACCTTCACACAGTGTACAATATCCAATAACATTTCCCTCTTTTTGTCTAAATAGAAAGAAAAGGTTTTAGCTCTAATGTCATAAAACCATATACAATAAGAATAATTTCAAGTAAGAAATACACAACGTATTTGGCAACTTGAGAGAAGGTAATATATTATCTATACTATCTTAGTGAGTCCAAAGTTTTATACCTAGCCCATTTTCTGTCATAACTTGTAATACCATCCTAAAAATATCTTTGTAGACCTAAAAACATCTTCTTAGAGAAACAACTTAAGCTTTTATCTTTCTCAACCTTATAAACTTTATATCTCTTGTGTATTTTTCTGAATTTAGTAACAAAGAAAACTCTACTTTCTAGCCTTCAGTCTCCATCAGAGACCCAAGAAGGATGAAATATTATCTGAGTAAACAGGAAGTGCAGAGCAAGCAACTTCCAAAACTATCGAAACAACAGAGACATCTAGCTGCCTAGAGAGTCACCCAAGATTCCTCTGTAACATTGAGACACCCATCTTTGGCCTACAGAACAGACTTTTCTGTGAAGCAGAAATTTTGAAGGACTGTCTTACCTTGTCTTGGCAATGTTTGGTAGTCACTTTCTTTTGTGTCCTGCTTGTCCGGTTTGGACAGCATACTATCAGCAGTCAAGGCAAGGACTAACTTTGTCACATTGACGGCAAACTCCACCTGGAGGTTCTTCAATGCCCATCATCCTTTTTTGAAGTAAATTGGTACTGCCAAGAGCAGACAATCTCACTGTCATTAAAAGCCTTATGTTATTAAAAATTCTTTTTTTATGGTTTTTCGAGACAGAGTTTTTCTGTGAAACAGCCCTGGCTGTCCTGAAATTCACTCTATAGACCAGGCTGACCTCAAACTCACAGAGACTTGCCTGCCTCTGCCTCCCAAGTGCTGAGAATAAAGGCATGTGCCACTACCACCTGGCTTAAACATCTTTTTAAAGGTTTATTTATTTATTTTATTTCATTTTATTTATCCCCTGGAGCTGGAGTTGTGAGCTGCCGTTTTGATGCTGGGAATTGAACCTGGGTCCTCCAGAAGTGTACCCAGTGCTCTTAACTGCTGAGCCATCTTTCTAGGTCCCATTATTTTTTGTTGCGAACCAAACATTTAATGGCTAGTCCCTATTATTAAAACATTTTAAATGTCATATTCTGTAGGTCTTTAAAGTGTTCAAAGACCATCTATTTAAACTATATCTGTTTGACATTGAAAACATACCTATAAATTTGTTATAGATGATTAACTACTAACTTATCTTTCTATATTATCATAAATAGCTTTCAAGGACCCAAACTGTACATTACATTTTTAAATGAGCTGCATAGGTGCAATACCTTAAACAGGAGTAGAAGCACATATATATATATATATGTATATATATATATATAGTATAACAAAAATAACCTTAAAAGTCCATACCATTGTAAAATATTTGAGACTAGTAGTTGTTCAAAAGTATATTCAACAATCCACTCTTTTATCCCATCATTTCTATACTATATCCCCCTTTCCCCTCAGAAAGAGACTCCCTGAATCTAATCTTCTTTGTTTAGCTTTTTTTCTGACCATGACCAATAACAACTTATAACCAAGTCCCCTAAATGATGACAAACATTCATACCCCACTGAACGACCAAAAAACACCCACCCAACCTCTTGGGAATATGAGCATTATATTCTCTAGACTGCTTCCTGTTGTCTGCAGGTGATGACATCCTTAGGAACTGTGTAGAGCAGGGCCTCTTAAAGGTGCTGTGCCTTTGCATGCTGAGCCTACCTGAGAGATTACTTTCTCGGGCCCTGTATGGATATTTGAGCCTCCATATTGGACACCATATATAATGAGTCTTTTTTCTGACACTCCAGCCAGTCCCCAAATAATAACACAGAGACTTCTTATTAATTACAAAAACTCGGCCTATAACTGATGCTTATTCCTAACTGGCTTTTATAACTTAAATTAACCCATTTATATTAATCTACATTAATCTCTCTTCCATCTTGTATCTCCTCTTTCCTCTCTGTGTCTCCTGGCTTCTCCCACATGCCTAGATTTCTCCTCCTCTTCCTTTCTCTCCCCAGAAATCCAGCCTATCCTGCCTGCCTAGCTATTGACTGTCCAGCTTTTAATTATACTGGTCACGACTATATACTTTCACACGGTGTGCAAATAGTCCACAACACCAGTGTCCTTCTCCTGGAAAGGAAAGATTCATTTTATGTTTTATGTCTGTGTAGTGCCAGTGGCCACCAGACTGATCCCTACTTGACAGAACAGCCTGAGGGAGCCACACCCAGAGAGAACAGCCTGAGGGAACCACACCCAGAGAGAACAGCCTGAGGGAACCACACCCAGAGAGAACAGCCTGAGGGAATCACACCCAGAGAGAACAGCCTGAGAGATGCTCTCTCATTTCACTCAAGTTGTGTTTGCTTCTGTCATCCTGCCTTTCAATGGCACCCAACAAAGTCCCTTTTCCTTAGATTATTTTGAAATTTAGTTTAGTCACTAGTGGTGGTGCACGCCTTCAATCCCAGCACTCAGAGGCAGAGGCAAGCACATCTCTGTGTGTTCGAGGCCAGTCTGGTTTGCCTAACGAGTTCTAGGACAGCCAGGACTGTTGACAGAAACCCTGTCTTGAAAAATCAAACCAAAACAACAACAACAGCGCCACAACCCCTGATATAAAGCAGATTCCAGATGATCTAGTCACTCCCAGCTATCAAATATTGTGTTTTCTTGGTGCGGTCGCATACCTAGTCTGTGCCTTGTACACAGTGGATGCTTGCTTCACATTCCTTAAAAGTTTACTGAGCTTCATGTGCTTCCAGCCTTAGGAGCAAAGTGAAAGTCCTGATCCTGTCACTCATTCACATGTGTCTCCCTTCCTCTCTTCCTCTACTTCAGAAAGACAAATACAGTCAGTCTTACAATGTCAGAGCCTTGCCAACCTCACTGATGGAGGGGACTTTATTGGTTTCCCTCCAGCCATAGTCTTTCAATTGTGCACAAGAGACTATTTCCCCCACGGTGTAGCACTCTTGTAACCAGGGGCATGACTCTCTCTCAGAATAGGTCATTGCCCTGTGCCCATCTTCAGCTGGTGCTTTGTTTATTGTGCCTAAACATCAGGAAATGTGAGAGATTCCCATTCCACTTCTCTCCCAGGCTGCTTGTGCCAGCTGCAAGGCCCTCATGAGGCTGTTAGGTGTCTCTCTGTGGCAGATTCATTGTTCCATATTTTTATTTAATTACTTTCTTTTACAGCTCTCAGAATAAATCTAATTATCCATCTGTTATGCTACATTATGCCACTGCAGTTCATGTGATTCTTTCTCATGGAAGGATGCTTGTCAGCTTGACCTTGCCCTCATCCAGTGCTCTCGTTCCTCTGTGTGGCTCAGTGCCACCTCCTCAGTAGGTCTGTCCAACCCCAAGCAAAGCTGACTTCCAATTGCTCTTAAAACCGTGGTTGGTAGAAGAAAGGGCCAAGGAGCCATCCCTGAGTGCGTGCTGACCTGAGAGATGTCTGGAGAGCTTGATGGAATGCCAGGACAGAAGTCAGAGTTCTGACACAGCTCTGATGATCACTGAGATCCCTCACCAGGGGTCAGCCAGACAGGTGAAGTCAGGCTGAAAGGAGGCAACAATGGCCACCTGTGGGCATATGTATGCAGTGCCTACCCATAGGATTGAGTCACAGCTGGCTTCATACATGGCAGAGGCAACCATTTAAATTATTAGAGATTTTATTTTATTTCAGGAGCCATATGGAGGTTACTAGCCCTCCCAGTCTTTGTTTCCCTTTATCCTGCCTAAAGTTCTATTAGTATGATTAGAAATTAGTTTATCAGTTTTAAATATTAATTTTTGTTTATAGGCAAATGTTGGTATTCCCAGGAAAGTACTGGGGAGGGGGTTGTTGGACAGCTCTACTGTATCCCTTTTTCAAGTAGCCAAGGGATCACAGATGTGGGGGCACAAGGGAAAAGAGGTAATGTTCAGGACATTGCTTGGGGTGATCTTCAGTGCCTTACCACTGAGGAAAGAAGGGAGATCATGTGAAGCCCAATTCCATACTGAGTTTACAAGGCTGGCCACTCCAGGTCTCATTGTCCCAGTGGAGGTGGGATACAGACACGCCGTGTCTCATTACCACGTGCCTTGCACTGGGCCAGACGCCTGGAATGAGAATGAAGAGAGAACAAAGCGCAGTCCGTACTTTCAAAGAGATTCATGGTTTGCAGAGAAGCTAACTGATCAGATTGATGAGAATATTGAAGGGGAGTAAAGGCTTCAGGAAGACAGGAGGACCGCAGTGAGGGCCACATCGTCCTTGAATGGGAGTCAATGGAAGTGGTATTTGAGGTGAGACTTGAAGGAACAGGAACTAGACAGCTGAAGACAGAATCAGGGAGGAGGACAGGTAAAGGCTTCCATAGGGGCTGCTGTAGAGAGCACAGTGTGTTTAAGTTGAGAAAGTCACTGGGAAAAGGGGGCCCTCCTCCATTACTCCATGGCTTACAGTCCTGACAGAGTCCCTGGGTGGTCCATCACCACTTGCAAAGTGCACGCCTCAGGACAGGAGAGGAGAAGTTTGGCGCCAGGCTCTCCTCCTGGAGGCACGTTGGTTAGGCTCTGTCCTGCTGTCTCACCACTGAGCCCTCTGCTCAGTTGGAGTCACTGGGTTTCCCTTATCCACACATGCTCCAACCTGCCTCCGCCCTCATTAAAGGACTTCCAACCAGGACTTGACCAGGCTAGAGCTCACTATGGCCCAGTGGCTAGGCCCTCCATCTTTCCCTTTCTGGTTAAAAGTTGGCAGGCATCAAAGAGCGCAGGACCAACCCACAGGCCTTCACCCTTTGACGATCACGTTTCCAGCCCAGTCACAGGACCTCCGCAGCCAAGCTTTCCTGTCATCAGAGCCTCTGGTGATTTTCTCCAAATTCCCCTTATTCTAACAAGCAAGATTAAGTGACTAATTGCTGGTATTTTTTCCCTCAAGACTCTATTTATATAGGCTGTCATGTTGAGGGGGTGGGTGAAGGGAAGCAGTCTCTGGGAGGGCAGGTGGTGCTGGTCTCTGCTACTGCCATCATTAGACTGCAGCCCATGTAGCATTATGTCCACACTTTGTCTTTATTCTCCTGTTTTTTGTCATTTCGACATTTGGCTCTTTGAACATCTAACATTCCTTTTATGCTTCCCATCTCCACGGAAGATTGTTGTATTTTGTCCCCCACTGAAGCCCTGTTTTCCTTTTGTCAGATTTTTCACTTTCTTTATTGTATTTTGATCAGTGTGGCCACGTAGGTCTGGGTTTTATTGGGAGCTTTTCATCTTCTTGGCAGTGGCCCTCACAGCCTGGTCTCTGCAAGAACTGGGCTCTCCTGCCAGCCCCGAGGCTAGCCTTTCCCGACCAGGCCAAGAGCGAGCCCAACTTGCTGTGTCCTGGATACTCTTGCTTTTCAGGCCAAGGCATGCACAGAAGCACCCGGAAGGCTTGTTAAATGCAGATGGCCACTCCCCTTCCCCACAGTTACTGATTTAGCAAAGCTGGCTTGAGGCCTGAGGATTTGCATTTCTGCCTAGTTCCCAGATATTGCTAGTGCTGCTGGCCAGAGAGCAGACTTTAAGAACCATGCTAAAGAGCCATTGTCTCAAGCCTGACAGACACTGAAGAGGTAGATTAGCAGGACACGCAAACGGTCTCTTTTCCCCATTCTGAGTCAAGCTTTGAAATCAAACAATGGATGATGTTGGCAGTAGCATCTCGATGTGCATGACTTCATGGTTCCACTCCCCTGTCTCGTGTGATACTCAGTGTTCCTCTGGTGAAGTAGCTTGGTATCTTGACAGAAAAGTGCGGGTGAGGTAGACACCTCCTTGGCCTTCCAGCTAGCAGCTTGCAGTGAGTGCCTGCTAGAATCCTTTGAATGCTCATGCTGGGGCTTCCAGGACTTTGTCCCTTTTAAGTTGTATGACCTTGGAAAATTACTTGGCTTTCTGTGACTCAGTTTGTGGTCTAGTAGAATGGGAACAATAGCATCTGCCTTATTGGTTGTCACGGGAGGACATGAGCTGGTATTTGAGAAGTACTGAGAGTTATTGAGTGGAGATACCCAGAAGCCGTTCTCCTCAGGACTGCCTTAATTCCTGCATTCTGTCATCAGCAGCCGAAGGAGCTGAAGAGAGTGTGCCACTCCCCACCAGACAGTGTCCGGGACCCCAGGAATGGGGTCTGCTCATCCTCTGCTCATTTGCAGACTTCTCTCTGTGGTCTACCCTGTAGCAACAATGCTGGAGAATGGCATTTGCCACCAGGAGCTGAAGCGAGCACAGTAGTGAATGGCCTGGGTCAGTGTGTGAAACCCGAGGTCAGGAGGTCAGGAGGCCAGGAGGTGTGGGCCTCAGAGTTATTTTGAATGGATTGAACTGAGTCTAGGGTGTTGGTGTTTTGTTCTTCTGCCCTTCCTCTAGCTCCTGACATTATCAAGATGGCCAATCTTGATAATGCTAATAATATTGACTTACTGAAAAGCAGTATCAGGTATCTTGTCATGTTTTTTATTTAATATTCATGAGGACTTTATGAAATAAGTTTTATTTTACAGATGTAGAAGTCTGACAAAGATAGACTAACTTGTCTCAAGGTCATGCAGAAAGGACATCTGGAGTGAAATTCAGATCTGTGTAACATTTCCATTTTTCCCTCTGTATAGTCAGGCTTTAACCTGTTCCCAGGGACCCTTACCCTCAACTCAGCATCCAGGTTCTGCGAAAAGCACATTCTTAACCTTGTGTCTTCCTCAGAGCCTGACACAAGCCTTATACAGACAGTGGTCAGCCATATGTTTCTTTTGTACCTCTTGTCCCAGTGCGATAATTAATAGCGCCATCTTTCACTATTTTGTCTTGCTTGAGACAATAAATCATATGATCACCCTGCTTATATGTGACTGTTCCCAACCAAGGGGCAGTAGCATTTTAATAGGGCATCCTGAAAGACTGAATTGTCTTTAAGATTCAAAGAAAAAAAAATCCCAGATGGTAAAATTTGGAGCATTTTTATGGCCTAGTGGGCAAGAGCATTGTCCTGTAACCCCCTATGGGAGATCAGACTTGAAGACTATTATGGGTTAGTGTGCCTGCACTTAGATTCTGTGGGGCAGGTGTCCCACTGTGCTTCATCCAAGTGTCTGATGCACAAGACAAGAAAGGGTAAAGCTCCCTACCCCACCACCACCATCCTGCACCCACAATAGACCCCAGGCTTGGCCTTATCCACAGTGCCACCTTCAGCTCCCAATGGGGCCCTGATCCCAGTTTCCCAGTGTCTTCCATTTTAGGTTTTTGCCTACCTCACCTCATACCCTGCCCTGTATCCTGGGCGTGGTCAGGCACACTCAGGCGGGCTGGCGTTATCCCATTTGCAGGCAGCTGAATGTCATGCCTTTGCCAGTCCACATTTGAACTGGCTTAACGTTTTCTCTTTTTACCTTGTGATCTAAAATTCAGTATGTAGTGCCAGGCCTTTGTTTCCCTTGCTAGACCATAGAGATTTTGTATTTGATTCCATGACAGTTGCTGAATCTTAAACAAACCATTCGTACTCTGACACTATTTTATGAGTGTAACTTTTTTTTTTTACATCAAAATGATCTTTGCAGAAAGTCTTTTAATGATTTATCAGAGACAGAGTTAAAGGGATTATGGAAGGAAATTTTTATCATTTTCTTAAAAATAAAAAGATCCTCCTTGTCTTTTTTTGAGGCAGGGTTCTCTATGTAGCCTTGGCTGTCCTGGAACTCAACAGAGATGCACCTGCCTCTGCTTCCCAAGGGCTGGCATTTAAAGGTGTGCATACCCAGCAAAAACTAAATTTTATATGACATCAGATGGACAGTGTTAACAGAATTTTAGCCTTTCCCCTCTGCTCTTAGCAACTTTAGATTGCCAAGGCATCTTCCTGAATGAGTCCATCATCAGGTAGTGCTTTCTCTCCACACATAGCTGTTGTCGGCTGTTGATTTTGCCTAACAGGGGCAGGAACTATTCCCATTCTTTGCTATGGACTTAAGATCCTTAACTACATGCTGAGCACAGTCACTGTTTGTAGAACAGCTGACTGGACCAGGAGTCCCAGGAAAATAGTGTGTTCACAAACCCACCCGTCCATTATTCTGTCTCTAGAGGCTTTGAGTCACTGGACTTGCCCTCAGTTCTTAAGGACTTTCTAGAACCAGAAGACTTTATTCCTTCTAGGCCCCTAATTCTTTCATCTGATGAATCAGGTAAAGGGCCTCTGGCAAGGTCAAGCCTCCTTCTTACAGCTTAGGAAGCTGGGGGAGAGTGTCTTTAAAGCTGCCCAAGCTTTAGGTTCAATCCTTGGTACTAACAAGAGGGGGGCTCTCTTTAGCCTTCTTTTTAAAAACTTTATTTCTGCGTATGCATGTGTGCCTGCTTGTCTGTATATGCACCGTATGTGTGCAGGTGCCCATGGAGACCAGAAGAGGGCATCATATTCCCTGGAACTGAGAACTACAGGTAAACATTCATGTGGAAGCTGGGAAACAAACCCAGGTCCTCTGTGAGAGCAGTCAGTGCTCTTAACTGCTGAGCCATCTCTCCTTCATAACCCAGAATAAAAATCCCTTGTGATCCCTGAGCCAGGCTGGGGAGACAAAGCTGCATGTGAGTGGGGACTGTGAGGCCATCCTCACCACGTGATCCACCCCCAGGGAAAACCAGGAGCCTGGTGCTGCATGTGCCTTTTAGAACCTGAATTAATTGTTTGTAAAGATCCTTCCAAATACAATGATGTAAAATATCTGGATGGTTCACCATATTGCTCACCATATTTAAACTGTCAGAAACCCTAAATATCTGAGCAAAACCTCAGCAAACAAAGGCTATTTTGAGGCTTGTTATGTATGTTGTATAGCAGAGACATTTGTAGATATACGACTTCCAAATCTTGTAAATGAAGCTCTTTGGTGTGTCATCCTCAGCTCTAGACCATCCCACGGCTGCTGCCTTTCTTTTGCTATTAGGAGATGGCTCATTCATAAACAGTTCTACAGTTGTGTAGCAAAAGCAACTCCTATTGAGATGATTTTTCATAGAGTGAGATATGCTATGTTTACTGAGTTTTTTAGAGCACAGAGAAGGGAGGGGATGAAGGGAAGGGGTGATTGGCTCCCAGAGCTCATTTCAGAGCTCTTGAGAACACGGACTGGGGGAGTGGGGAGTCTGTCATGAGCCACGCGGGTCAGCTGACAGTATTTATTGTCGTAGCGACTGTGGTCTGCTGGGAAGAGCCTCTTGCTATGCACACTGTGTCCTCCAGCCACTGGCACCTGTGGGGTGGTAGGCCACTAACTGGTATAAATGACCTAAGTGCACACCTTCTCTGAACTCCAGTAAGCTTGAGGGTGGAGAAGAATCCAAAAGCTCCCCCATCTTTAGCCTAAACTTTCTTCTGCTTAACCTTTTTATTCCTCCCTCACCCCCCTCACTGCCAGAGACAACTGCACAGACTTCTTAGGATAATTGGAGGCCACAGAGAATTCTCTTTAGTCCTCTCTCTTCCATGCTCCCCGCCCTGTGGTGTCCCTCTAGCCCAGTCTAATTAGCTTCTCTGATCCTTCCTCCTCAGTCTTTCCCTCTAGCCTGTTAATTACACTTCTCCCCCTTGGATTCCTTTAGTGCTGCCTTTGTCTGTGCAGCCACAGGAGCTGAGACTGAGAACTCCGCCATTGCTGGGAAGCCATGCTGCTTGTTCCCTGCTACATGCAGAACCTCCCACTGCGGAGAAGCCTGGAAACCGGGGAAATCGTCAGGGACATCGGAGAACTTCAGTAATTGTCTTTTGTCACCTGTAACTCTGTGAGGCGTCATTGCACACCCCACTTTACAGATGCCAGAGGGAGGACATACAGCCTGGAAATGCTGGGCATAGGACTCGAACCCAGGATCTCGGGTTCTAAATCCATGCGCTCTTCACTCAGTTCACTCACTGAAGTTGGGATTTGAGTTGAAAAATCAAAAAGTCCGGTTTTAGCTGTCAGAGGACCTGTCAGTTCATCAGCCCTCAGCTGGGATCACTGTCCCTTTATGCCCTTGCCACATAAGAGCTTAGAACTGCTTCAGAAGCGCCCATGACGATCTGCAGTTAGAATTGCTTCTGCAGAGAGTAGGGCCTGATCAATTCTTGCCCCCCCCCTTTTTGAGATAAGGTCTCTTATATTCCAAACTGGCCTCAAATTCACTCTAAAATCAAGGATGACCTTCAACATCTGATCCTCCTGCCTCCACCTATGGTTTATGAGGTTCTGAGGGCTAAACTGAGGGCTTCGTGTAAGCACTCTTAGCAACTGAGCTACAATCGCTAGATAACGTGCTCACAAATTAAACTTACTTCTCCAACAGTTTCATTTCCCAGGAGATTAAGAGAACAACAAAGAAAAATTCCCCACTAAAATTGTTTTGTGAATAAAAAGAATTCTCTGGTGTAGTGAGCAGCTGGGGAGCCTTTGCAGAGGCTGACTGTGTTTGGAGAGGCCAAGAGGGACACATGAAGTCTCTGACTCCAGATCTTAGAGACAGCAGATTTCAGAAGGGTCCAGAGAAGGTAGATATGTCTGAACTAGATCTTTGAAAAGAAGGATGACTCAGTCTGGAAACTGAGAAGTTTTAAAATAGAGTCCTAGTGATTTCTGCAGGGGCTGAGGGAGTGGCCTAAAGTTGGGGCCTGAGTTGGGACTTTATTGAAAAGCTTAAAAAAAAATCAAAAAGGTAGGAAAACAGCAAACCTCTGAGAACCAGGAAGGAGTAGCCAGATGGGTGAAGCTGGTGGCAGGCAGACTTGAGGGGCTGACATTGAGAGAGGCGGGTCCAGACTGCCTGTTGAGTCACATGATCCCTGTTGTTTGTCTCTGCCTTCTCTTTCTAGGGCAGCAGGCTTCCTGCTGGAAAGAGTAGACAAACACAGCTAAGAGGGGTTGAGGGCAGGAACATGGCTTTGAGTCATTTACTCAAAAATGAGCTATTGGCTCTCCAAATGAAGTTCTGAAAAATCACGACATGTGGATCTTTATGGTGTATTGGGGGCTGAGAGGGCAGGGGACCCAATCTTGCAGATTAGTTTAATGTTTGAGTCCTTCCCCGCTTCCCCCCTCTCTTTATTGAGAAAACAAATATCAATTTCATTGATCTCAGTCAACACAACACAGATGCAGACGTGGCATACCCGAGCCCAGCTGCCCATGTCCCCATACCATTTCTACCAGGAGCTGCTCTGGCACACCTTCCTGCCTTTAATTCCCTGTTGAGAAAACCTTGCCAGCTAAGAGATTATGATGACAGGGCCTCAAAGGAAGTCTGCATTCGTTGGAAATGTGCTGGAGTCACAGCGTGATCTGCTGCACACAGGAAAGATGGCGAAGGTGTAGAGCTGAGCCGCTTCCTCAGGCCCAGTGTTTGTGGGAGGTCAGTTCAGCCCAGGCTGGGGTTTGGATCTTCTTTCCCCTCCCGTCCTTCCCTTCACGTTTTGATACTTTTATTAAAGCAAAGCAACAGATAAAACAGAAGGGTGAATAATTAGCATGATGGATCCATGACAGAGTGAAGATCAAAACAATCAAAGCGAAAGCTTAGGATGAAAAGCTCCTAGCAAAATCATATTTTAAATTTTCCTATTAAAATTTTAACTTTAGGCAGCTGGAGAGAAGGCTCAATGAGTAAGAGCAGTTGTTGCTCTTGAACCAGGGGTTCGGTTCCAGGCCACTCATAACTACCTGGCACTTCAGCTCCAGGGTGTTCTAACGCCCTCTTCTGGCCTCCACAGGAACTGCATGCATGTGGTACAATCATCCATAGACATTAAAACAAATATTTTTTAGATACTTTTAAATTATTTCCTTTCTTGAGACTATAATATGATTACAGCATTTCTCTCACCCCTTTTTGTCCTTCTAAGCCCTCTCCACCCCTCCTTGCCCTTTTTCACATTCATGGCCTCTCCTTTTCATTAAGTGTTTTAATGTGTATGTGTGTGTGTGTTCCTAAATATGTAAGTATAACCTCTTTGATCTATAATGTTACTTACGTATGTTGTCAGGGCTGACCATTTGGCATTGGATAACCAACTGATGCACTCTTTCCTAGGAGACTCTTGCATTCAGCATTCCTTAGTTGTTTTGTTTGTTTGTTTTTAGTGGAATTGAGGCCTCCTGGGCTCCGCTCCAGTCCATGTTGGTATGTCTTCTTCAGCTCCTGCTTAGGCAGCCGTGCTGGCTTTATGATATTCCTAGGAGACAATCTCATAGCAAACTCCCTGTTCCTCTGGCCTATAAATCTTTCTGCTCCCTCTGAGTCCACACGTGGATGCACCGTTGGGGCTGGAATCTGAGTCCACACGTGGACGCACCGTTGGGGCTGGAATCTGAGTCCACACGTGGACGCACCGTTGGGGCTGGAATCTGCATTTTGATTAGTTGTGGTTTCTGTAATGGCCTCCATGTATTGTAAAGAGAAGTTTTCTTGATGAGAGGTGAGACCTACACTTATCTGTGAGTACTAGAACAAATTTTTAGCCTGTAGTTATTCTGGTTTAATAAAGTGACAGTTGTCAGTCCTCCAAGATCTGTGACTTCACTAACCCTGGGTAGTTGACTAGGTTTCCAGTACCAAACATGGTTTCTCACTTGTTTAGTGGATTTTTTTTCAAGACAGGTTTCTCTGTGTAACAGCTCTGGCTGTCCTGAAACTTACTCTGTAGAGCAGACTGGCCTCAAACTCAGAGCTCTGCCTACTTTTGCCTCCCAAGTGCTGGGATTATAGGTATGACCCACCACTGCCCAGATTGGGTGAATAGGTCTTCAGTCCAAGTAGACAATTGTTGGTGCTGCCAAGGCATGTGTGCTGCTCCTGTACCTTTAGGCTTATAATGCCATGCAGGTCATTGTTGTGGTTTAATCTTTTAATTTAAAGTCATATAATTTAGAGCCCATGTGTGGTAACATATACCTTTAATTCCAACATTTAAGAGGTAGGCAGGGCTCTTAATGAGGGCTATATAGTGAAACCCTATCTCAAAAAATTAATTTTGTCAGTAAAATGATACAAACAACTTACTACATATAACAGTCTGTATTCATTGTTTGGGGAAATTGGCCCTGCAGAAGGCTGTGGTGCACACTCACAGTGTGTAACTTGGTTTTTGCTTGTGCACATTTAACATCTTTTCTTCAGTGAGACTGAATGAGAAGCCCGGTGTTTAGTTTCTGGGTCATGTTGGGAAAACCACGTTTCACAAGAGGATCACCTGACTGTCCTCCAGGAAGTTAACTTAAGCAAAGTCGTGTCTATAAAGTATTACCATAAGCCCAGAGGACTCAAGCATGGGGACAGAGGGGCCCTATGACAGAGATGGCTGGTAGGACTGGTCTCTGGGAGCCCAAGCATGCCATGGAGCTCCTGTGGAAGTCAGGGCTGCAAGAGTCACGGTGAGAACAAGAGCAGGGTCTTGTGGTGCCAGGTCAGGGGGGAACCTTCTCTGGGGATTTGGTGTCTGAGTGTCAGAGGGCACCTTCCACTTAGATGGGGCAGACTTGGAACGGGAGGTAGAGGCCTCTTGAGAGTGGACTGCAGTTCAGCGTCAGAAGACTGTTGGGTAGCAGTCGGGAGTGAGTTAAACGGCATGCAGCTGTCTTGTTTGATGGTGATCTCTCTTCTGCTCTTCAAGTCTGGACAGCAGGTTATCAGAGGTGATGTAGAAGACCACAGGTTAGGCTTCTGGCTAGTTATCACAAATGGTGGTTCTCAGGATACAGACAGGTGGAACACACACGGAAAAGCAGAGTTTGGGGCTGATACCTTTAGTATATGAAGGTTTAGATTTTGTATTTTTAAAAAGTGCCCCAAAAGCAGTGCTCCTTAGGGAAATCAGTACAACATGTCTTCAGTCAGCTGCAGAAGAAATACAGCATTTCAAATAAAAGCATCTTGTGCCAGAAAATGAGATCCTTACAAAGAATGCAAAAAGCACATCAGAGCTGGGTGGTGCATGCCTTTAATTCCAGCACTCAGGAGGCAGAAGCAGGCCAGAGTTTGAGGCCAGCCTGGTCTACAGGGCAAGTACCAGGACAGCCAGGGCTATACAGAGAGACCCTGTCTCGAAAACAGACAAACAAGCAAACATGTCAGAAAGATATAATCTACAAAGAAAGGAACTGGTGATTGGTTCAGGGATAGTTTGAGCATCCAAATATTGACTAAGGTGAATTACGTCCCGTAAGTTAAATGAGAGCCCATGAATCCATATTGTTATAGAAATGAGCAAATGAAGGAAGACAGACAGCCCTCTCAGGTACAGTGCCAACAAAAATGGAAGCCATGCAGAGTGTATCTGTTATCATTTGACAACATAGAAATAATTGACCAAGAATTGCCAGTGAATGCTAAAACTAACCAGTGGTGAAAGACTCCTGAGAAATGGGTTATCTTACTATCTCCAAGTGTCTCCATGAAATATTATTAACTTCTACGGGATAAGTAATATTACAGTGGAGAAATCTGACAAGCCCTTCCATAATCAAATATTCCAAGTGAACATGACCAGCTGGAGGACTGATTGACATCTTGTGTCCTCTGATATGAAGTACTTAGAAATAAGCAATGGTTTTTGTGATATTTCTGCCAACATGAATAACCTTAGTCTAATCATGAGATAAGCCCAAACTGAGGGACATTGTACAAGTGGCCTCCACTCGCCGGGCGGTGGTGGCACACACCTTTAATCCCAGCACTCAGGAGGCAGAGGCAGGCAGATCTTTGTGAGTTCGAGACTAGCCTGGTCTACAAGAGCTAGTTCCAGCACAGGCTCCAAAAGCCACAAAGAAACCCTGTCTTGAAAAACCAAAAAAAAAAAAAAACAAGTGGTCTCCACTCTTAAATGTCAGTGTCCTACAAAGCAGGACTTCCAGAGCAAAGGAGACTAACAGGCTATGCTCGAACTGGACCTGGGATGAGAAATGCTTCTCTGAAAAGGATATTCCTGGGATGGTTGGCAAAAACTGAACACCGTGTAAATTGCTGAGTCACTGTTAGCTTCCTGACCTGGCATCCATGTTGTCTGTTCTTCGGAAACCTGTTCTGCCGTGTTCAGGAGTAAACGGGCATCACATCTACTCTCAGATGACCGGGAAGGTTCCGTGTAAATGTTCCTAGAGAGAGGTATTAGGTACAGCTCAGTTTTTGTTGAGCATGTGCAAGGCCCTGGGCTTGGTCCCCGGCACTGAAGACAAGTGGGAGAGTTGGGGAGGAAGGAGGAAGCTAATGTGATAACAGTAACAGCTAGAGGATTGGTTGTAGCTTTTTCTTTTGTTATTTCTAACTTTCTTTTGATTTGTTCTTTGTGCCTTTCACATCATGCATCTCTATCCCATTCATTTCCCCACCCCTTCATGTCTGCCCTCTGCCCTTATAACCTCCCCCCCCACCCAATTAAATTTAAGAGAAAAAAAAGAAAATCAATCTCAGTCTCTCATGGAAGCTGTAGTGTGGCACAGTGAGTCACACAGTAAACCTTTGTCCATGTATCTTTACTTGCAAGTGTTCATTGCAAAGAGTCACTGGTCTGGTTCAAGGCCTCCTGTTTCTGCTACACTGTTGATACTGGGCCCTCACTGGGACTCCTCTTGGGTATCCTGTTGTTATCCTGTGTGTGGAGATCCTGCAGCTTTGGGTCTGCAGGACCGGTCCCTTCACATGCTCCAGCAGATCAGACGGGTGGATGCTGGGGTGGACCAACTCATAACCCTGGCTCTGGGACTGGGTAGTTACAGGGTTGGCCAGCCCTCCAGCATTGCCTTGGTTTGTTTACCCCTTGCAGTGATGAACAATGGGCGGGGCCAGTTCTCCTGCTTTCAGACCCTCAGGGTCAGTTCTCCAACACCTGGACCAAAAGGGCCAGCTCTGCTCTGTTACCCAGGCAAGGGACAGTGGTCACTCTCCTGAGTGCTGCAGCTGGTGAGGGACAGGGACAGATCTCCCACGCTCACGTTCTTGGGGCGGTTCACTGGCACCCCTGTCAGTAGGGTCAGCTCTACTGTGCTGCCCTGGTGCGGTGCAGGCCCCACTTTCCCAAATGCTGCAGCTGATGAGGGAGGTCAGTTCCCTCACCCACCACAGGTAGTAGGGGCAAGGGACAGGGGATGAGTGGTTTTTCTGTAAATTATGTTTTTGAGCCAGGTGGTAGTGGCTCATGCTTTTAATCCCAGCACCCAGGAGACAGAGGCAGGTAAATCTCTGTGAGTTCAAGGCCAGCCTGGTCTACAAAGCAAGTTGTAGGACAGCCAAGGCTACACAGAGAAACCCTGTCTCGAAAATCTAAACCAAAAGAAATTACTTTTTTGTTTGTTGTTACTGTTGCTGTTGTTTTGAAATGGAGTCTTGAACCCGTGAGTTCAAAGGGTCCTTTTGCCCTTAACCCCTGGGTGCTGGGATCATGGTACGAGCCATTGTGCCTGACTTATTTTTCTGTAATTTGTAGTGCCTCATCT
Organism: Dicrostonyx torquatus; assembly: GCA_028555095.1. Classification (NCBI taxonomy): domain Eukaryota; kingdom Metazoa; phylum Chordata; class Mammalia; order Rodentia; family Cricetidae; genus Dicrostonyx; species Dicrostonyx torquatus. The sequence continues at coordinate 938,712 of JAQHUG010000276.1, read as the reverse complement.
GAAATGACATACAAAAAAAAATGTCCCAGATTATTGTATCTTGTGTGATTGATTACACACCCAACTTGTCCCTAACTGGCATGCATGGCTCCTCCTGCTTCCCACATTCACAAGACTGCACATGCTGCAAATGGGTGCCTCATAAATGCTCAAGCCAGGTGTCGGACCAGTGGGGACACCAGAGAAAGACTCTTCCTCTCTGCAAGGAAGTGAATGCACAGTTCTATTAGGCAAAACCATGCGGGGGCCAGACTGGGACAACCACCCCAGATGTTTGCCCTACTACATGGCGTCTTCTCAAGACTCTAGAGCACAGTGGAAAGAAGAAATGTTTGCCCTGCTTCAGAGTGCTTAGATGCCCCATAAGATAGCACTTTCCTGTGGTGCATGCCTAGTGCCCTGCTGTGTGCCCGGTTCCCTGCGGACATGCCCAGAGCCCTGGGGTGTGCCCGGTGCCCTGCGGACATGCCCAGAGCCCTGGGGTGTGCCCGGTGCCCTGCGGACATGCCCAGAGCCCACACTCCATCTGGTAATCTGGTAGCTGCAAGCTCTGCTCCAGGTTTTTACCTGAGCATTTCCTGGCCCCATCCAACTTGTCAGCCTACCCCATTTCTCATCCCAGACTTCTGCCTCCTCCACATTTTCTTCCTTTTCACAGATCCACATTTGACTTTCGGTCAGATTATCCCAAGCAGGGTTTCTGTGTACCCCCACACAGTGGCCTGAAGACCAGTGCAGTAGCACAGAACCCCACATTTGACCCAGTGCTCTGCTGGAACCACCTTGAAATTGATACTCTTTGAAAGAGCCCACATTTTCATATTTTACTTGGGCCTGAAAGTCATGCAGCTTGTCCTGATGGTCAAGGCTAGAAAATGCAGACATAAGACCTGTGTCAGGCACTCTTCTCGCGGGGTCTCTGGTGCTGCTGGCTGCTCTTGAAGTCAGGTCTTTACCTGACAGGTAGCCAGACAGTCATTCAGCTTAGCTAAAATATGACCGGTGGCCCTTGACAAATTGACATATTGCTGTCACCTGTTTGGTTTTAGCAAATGCAATCACTTCTAGCTCTGAGATCCACCCTTCTCCCTGTCTGTCCCACTTAAGATTTACAGAGCCGCAGCTGCTGCTGCCCTCTACACACAGCCAGCTGACTTGCTGATTGTGAGCGCCCCAACAATCCAAATGGTATTTGTTCAGTTTAGCCCATCCTTCTGTTGACTTTGAGCATACTGGTGTTGCTGGCATCAGTAAAGGGCAAGGAAGGCTTCCGCCTTTTTAACATACTCACCACCTTTCAGCCACCAGGACTGACCTCCTCCAGGCTCGGGCAGAACTCTGGTCCAGAGCCCATGGGCTGAGAGGGATGGGGCTGGCATGGACGCAGCTCTGCTCTCAAGAATCTAGTCAGGTCTCCTTGTGAAACAAGTCCACTATGGTATAGTCTTGGGTTTACACATGGTTTAGCATTAGTCATTCTGTCTCTAATGTGAGGTAGCTCCAGCTTGGATTCCCAGGGGAGGACACCATCAAGGGACTTGTCCAGGTCATCAGCCACTGTTAACCATCCTGCAGGCCTTGGCCCTCACATGTTCTTAGAGCTTAGTCTGAGCTATGTAGGCATCTCCCCCCGAGCACACTGCTGTGAATGACGAGGGCCTGTGACTGCGGTGCCTGGAGAGAAGGACTGTTCAGGAGCAGATAGTGTCTGTTCCGGGCTGACTGAAGGAAGCCTCTCTCCTGCCGTGTGCACAGCCGTCCTGCTGTCTACCTGCCTGCGCAGTCTAAAGCCACCTGATCCCCCTTTTTGCTTCCTTAGCTCTCTGCCTGGAAAGCACTAACAGCCCTTTCTAGGCGGTGTTTTGTGGAACCTCGTGGTCATGAGACCCCAGGGGTAGGGCCCAGAGCTGGTGCAGACACCCTATTTAATTTGGAGACATGGAAAAGTCTAGCCTTTCCGTGTCTCTAAATTAAGGAGACATGTAGGGCCAGGCTGCCCATGCCGTGTCTTGCCACAGTTACATGTTTAACTGTGTCTGTAGTCCTCTTGTCAACTTCCTGAGAAGTCCTCCAGCTTTCTTTCTCTCTGATTCTCATCCCTCTGTTTAGAACCTGTTCTCCCCTGCTCTAAATGGGCTTTGCTCCCTGGGAAGGCCGGACTCTGGTGGCGTGACTGTAGGTGGTTCTCGGTCTATGGCAGCTTGCCTGGGAAGTGAATTATTTGTTCTGCTTCCAGCATGACATGGAAGGGTTCTGATGCTTAGCCTTGCTTGATCTGCTAAGACCCTAACAGTGGATTTTGTGATAGATTTTGTTTGCTATCTTCAGAGGGCCCACAGGGATGGGGCGCCTCAGAGGTGCTTTCTAGGGCTGATACACTGTTAGATCTCACAGCCCCCCTTCTTTGGGAAGTAACATGTGGTGTTAGTGAATTTCCAGCATGGCAGTCTTCCCTTCATAGACCCTGTCTATTGGGGGGAATATTCCTTAGCCATATGATGACAGAAATGCCCTAATTAACTCACATTGATGAAGCAGCTGCCTGTCTCAAGCAGGGGGAATGAGGCAGGGAACAAGCTCCACCCCAGGCCCCTGCACAGACTGCTTGCCTTCTCCTGGGACATCTCCATTTCTCCTCTCGGCTGCTCCCTATGCACAAGGATGGAGCTGCCATGGGACTGGTCAGCACTCTCCATACATCTTTCTGATGGGAGGATCCAGAACAGAGGATGAAGTAAACTGTGTGTAGCTAGGTCTGCTCTCAGCCTTGAAGCTGCTTCCTGGCAGGAGCAGAAGGGGCAGGGGGGATGACTTGACCCCTAGCATTCAATCTGCCCAGCTTTGGGGTTACCGGTTGTATGCTGGGCCTCTTTTGAGAGCTGCAGTGTGTGTACAAGTTTTCCTCCTTTCTCTGGACTTTGGACCAGAACAGAAGTTGACTGCTTCCAACTTGTCCTTGCTTCTCTGTGCTCCACCACGCGGTTGGGGACACTGGCTAGGAAGTCAGAGTTTGGGAGGCCAGGTGCTTTGGAGGTTCCAGGGTGCTGGTGCTCCATGATGAAGCTAGCCAAAGACTCATGGGATTTTGGTACCCTTTCATGGGCTGATAAGGTGTGTGTGACTATCTGACCTTCAGCTTGACACTTCTATTTTCAGGGGACCCCTGCATGGGCCTCTGAGTGGGAGAGCCCTGAACTTGCTAAGAACATGAATGTATAGGCTTCTGTGCTTGGCACATGTTCCATAGTTGATCACTAATGTGATCTTAGACATCAAAGGTCCATGGTGCATGTATACAATCCCAGCATTCAAGAGCCTGAGACAGGAGAATGGTGGTGGAGTTGAGGTTAGATTGGGCTTCATAGTGAGACAGTGCCACAAACCAAAAACATAAAGAACACAAGGAATATGCCAGACATAGTGGCACACACCAGTAATCTATAGTCAGGCAGGTCTCTGTGAGTTCAAGTCCAGCCTGGTCTATATAGTGAGTACCAGGTCTGTAGAGAGACCCTGTCTCAAAAAGAAAGGGAGAAAAGAAAGGAAAAATGTAAAAGTATATCTTTATCTGGGCTTCTCAGCATGCCCCATGCCTGGTACCCTCCTTATATCCAGGAGGGCTGGGATTGAAATTTTTTTATATATTTTATATTTTTTAAAACAAAATCTTTTCTTACTTTTTATATCAATCCCATTTCCCTCTCCCTCCCCTCCTCCTGCTCCTCCACCTTCCATCCACTCCTCACAGAGGGTGAGGCCCCCCATGGGGAGTCACCAAAGTCTGGTACATCACTTTAAGGCAGGACCAAGGTCCTCCCCCTTATATCTAGGCTGAGCAAGGTGTCCCTCCAAAGGGAATGGGCTCAAAAGTCAGTTCAATCACTAGGGATAAATCCTGGCAGCCAGTGGCCCCACAGACTGCCCAAGCCACACAACTGTCATCCACAATCAGAGGGCCTAGTTTGGTCCTATGCAGGTTCCCCCACTGTCAGTCTGGAGTCAATGAGCTCCCACTAGCTCGGGTCAACTGTTTCTGTGGGTGTCCCCATCATGACCCCTTTGCTCATATTATCACTCCTCCCTCTTTGCCTGGACTCTGGGAGCTCAGTTTAGTGCTTAGCTGTGGGTCTCTGTATCTGCTTCCATCAGTTGCTGGATGGAAGTTCTATGATGACAATCAAGGTAGTCATCAGTCTTATTACAGAGGAAGGCCAGTTCAGGCACCCTCTCCACTGTTGTATAGGGGCTTCGCTGGGATATGAAATTGAAATATAAGGATTTATTTATTATATTTTCTGTATATGTGTGACTGACTGCATGTATATTGTGCACAACATGTATAAATAGTCCCTGGAGACCAGAAACTACAGGATCCCCTGGACCTGAAGTTGTAGGCATGAACTGCTAGGCAAGCTGGGTTCTCTGCAAGGGAAGCTGGTGCTGTTAACCGCTGAGCCATCTCTTCAGTCCCAGGATGGAAGTGACTGTTCTAATGACCCCACAGATTCTCAGCTCAGAGTGGGTTTTAAGTGAGTGTTGCCTGCACTGTGCTGGGTCTATTAGTGGTAGTGTCCTGTCTGTTCATTCCCTAGTGTGTAGTTAGGCATTATAGTGTGGCAGGCTCTGAGCTGAGCATGGAGAACCTGGGGACAGAAAAGTCACTGCTCTAGTAGGGTCTGCACGAAGATTTGCTTTGCATTCAGAGACTCTGGTCTCTTATGCTTTGCTTCTTCCCAAACGGTGTTCTAGCAGATCCTGAATGGGTGGAGGATGGGCCTGGCCTCCGCTCTGTACCTAGAGAGCAGAGCCATTTCTGGTTCTCCCTAGTGTGTGGCCGTGTGGTCATGGGAGATGGAGCTCCCAACCCTGGCTTCATACAGCAGGGACAGCGCAGTAGCACCTCTGGGTTTCAGTTTCAGAATGGTCTGATGGTGGAAGAAGAGATTTCTGTCCTAGAGTGCCTAGTCTGTTGGCTTCTGGGGAGTAGCAGGCTGGCATGTGGCCCTTGGCCCTCTCATCTCTGCCTTAGCCCATTGTACCCAGGTGGATCCAAACTCATTCTTCTCCTTTTCCCCAGCTGAGTAATGCTTGTTCAGGAAAAGGGCCCTCCTGTACTCCCTGACTCTTCTAAGGAAGGTCGGTGTGGTATTAGCCCCAGCTCCGTCCCTGGACCCTGGGCCCAAAGAAGTAGCCCGTTTTTGTTTTTGTTTTATTCCGGTGGTGGTTGTGGGTTATTGTTTGTTTGTTGTTACTGTTTTGGTTTGGTTTGGGTTTTAGTTTTTTGATACAGGATTTCTCTGTATAGCCTCGGCTATCCTGGAACTCACTGTGTAGACCAGGCTGATCTTGAACTCAGAGATCCGCCTGCCTCATCTCCTGAGTTTAGGGATAAAGGCGTGTGCCACCACTGCCTGGCCCAGTATCACAGTGTCTTATGCTTCTCTCCGCAGCAATCCGAAGGTCCAAGTGGAAGCCATTGAAGGGGGAGCTCTGCAGAAGCTGCTGGTCATCCTGGCCACAGAACAGCCTCTCACCGCCAAGAAGAAGGCAAGGCTCTGTCTCTTGCCCCTGCCTAGCACACCTGCAGGGCCTGAAGGGGAAAGACTCCTTCCAACTTATGCCATACATAGGGGCCTGAGCACTGTCCACTGGTGTCAAGGAGAGCTCACACCAGCTAAAGCAGATGGCCGTGTCATCGGGAGGCCTGGGTCTAGCTGTGGCCCGACGGTCTTGCATCCCCCCAGTCTCCTGAGCTGTGCTGTTTGTCCACTGTTTGCCTGCTTGGTTTTGTTAAAGCATTACCCTGAGTTCTGGAGTAAAGAGGCCAGGAAGGATGGAGGCTGGGCTGGGTCACTGTTTGATCTCGACTGCTTTTTCTGTGCCTTAGGATTGGTACAGATCTGTGTGGCTCTCACTTATCCCCAGCCTGTGCCACCTAGGTCCTGTTTGCACTGTGTTCCCTGCTGCGCCACTTCCCCTATGCCCAGCAGCAGTTCCTGAAGCTCGGGGGGCTGCAGGTCCTCAGGAGTCTCGTGCAAGAGAAGAATGCGAAGGTACTGGCCGTGCGTGTAGTCACCCTGCTCTATGACCTGGTCACCGAGAAGGTGAGTGCCCGCACCTGCTCTGCCTTCCCCTTCATTTTGCTTTGTGTTCACTTCTGGTCATTTGACCAAAGTACCCTCCCAAATGCTTCTGTCCAGCATTTGGGACAGAATGGACAGATGGATGGATAGCAAAGACGTGTATCAGAGAGGATGTTATATGAGACATGCCACCTCAGCTGGATCCCGAGGGCTGGTGGGGAGGAGGTGCTAGCAATGGTGAGTGCCCAGTGTGCAGGCAGTCAGGCCTTGAGGAAGGTGGCGGAGGGATGGAGCAGCAGCCAGGAGAGAGAGCTAGGCTGGGCTGGTGCTAACTCTGGGACTCTAGAAACCTGAACACACTTCCTCTGGGAGCTTTGGCTCTGAGCAAGGGCTCAAGATGGACTCCAGTGGTTTTTACCTGGGGGAGACTTGTTGCCCAGTCCACTTTGGTTTTTGCAAGCCTTTTTGAGAAAAGAGAAGTAGGCCCTCTGCAGTGGGCTCTCTTCTTAGCCTCTGTGCCCATTGCTGACTGGTGGGGCAGGCTGCCTGATCCTGGGCTGGATGCTCATTCACCATTGGAAACGCAGGCCTTCCCACCCCATATTTCCTCTAAGCATTGGGTCTCTCCTCCCTCTCCATCTCTCTCTCTTCTGTCTTTTCCTCTCCTTTCTCTTCCTCTTTCTCCTCTCTCTTCTCTCTTCCTCCTCTTCTCTCTCTTCCTCTCTCACTTTCTCTCTCTCTTCCCCCCTCTCTCTATCCCTTTCTCTCAGAGCCAAGTAGTAAGGCTTTTCATTTGGCATTGTAAGAGGAGGGCCAGCAGGCCCAGAGGAGAGTTTGCCCGCTGACACTGCCAGGCAGGAACAGACCTCTTTCCCCTGGTGTCCCCTCTGTAAATGCTATGGATCAAGCTATTCTCCTGCAGGGAGGGCAGTGATGACTCTGAGCCAGGGGACTTCAGGACCTCATGTGGTTCCTAAGGAAGTAAGAACTGTAACCAGACATGGGGTGGGTATTCCATAATGACCTAAGGATGCGAGTCATCAGCTTGCTTGGATAGACTACCATTTATACCTCAAGGCTTTGGTTGACTCCGCAGCTAACCCAGGTTTTCCTCCTCTGCGTCAGCATTGGGGAGCCTCTACCAGGGGCAGCACCTTGGTTGGTGTCTGGGCTTCTGTGTAGACATATGCCTACACATGCACACACAGATGGTTGAGGGAGCATATGAAAAGCCAGGAGTCTAGTTGACTGCCTCCCAGGAAGCCCCTGGTAGCCCAGAGTTAGATAGAAATAGCTAAGCATCTCCTGATGGGAAGAGCCAGTCCAGCGCAGGTGACTGCTGCCTGTTCTCACCCACCCTGTCCCCGGCTGCACAGATGTTTGCTGAAGAGGAGGCAGAACTGACCCAGGGTTCATCCCCAGAGAAGCTGCAGCAGTATCGCCAGGTTCACCTCCTGCCAGGCTTGCAGGAACAAGGCTGGTGTGAGATCACTGCCCACCTCCTGGCACTTCCAGAGCATGACGCTCGGGAGAAGGTGCTGCAGACACTGGGCGCCCTCCTGGCCACCTGCCGGGACCACTACCGTCAGGACCCCCAGCTCAGCAGGACACTAAGCAGTCTCCAGGCAGAGTACCAAGCACTGGCCTCCCTGGAACTCCAAGAAGGCGAAGATGACGGCTACTTCCGGGAACTGTTGGCCTCCATCAACAGCTTGCTAAAGGAGCTGAGATGAGGCTGCCACACTGGTACCCGGAGTGGACTGGGACGATGCTAGTGAGCACTTATGTGGGGGGGGGGCTCTTCTAGGGACATCAACCAGGAGGAGGACTTCCCTACTGGGGCATGAGCATTATCTGGGCAGAGCTGGCTTGGTCATTAAACAGAGACATGAAGACTGTGGTGTGTCTCTTGTGTCTGTGCACACCGGGGGGCCTGAGGAGAGTTCTGTGAGCCACTGGTGATGGGCCTCTAGTGACTTGTGGGCCAGCCCAGGGCTTCCAGAAAGGCCTGGTCTGAGAGTTGGCAACCTCTGGTTATTTCACTTTGAAAGTCATTTAACCTCTCAGATAAAAGAGAATACTACCAGTTACAATGGAGAATGTGCATAAAGCATTGCACCGCACTGGGCACTCAAGCTTGTCATTCCCTATTCAATCCATGAGGATGGCCGTGAGGATCATCTTATTGTACCTTTACCTGGGCCAAAGTTACTGGTACTGGTGAGGCCTGAAGGCATCCCTACATGGACTGTGGTATCAACAAGACCCAAGTGGACCCCGCATGGTGGGAGGATACTGGGTGGCCCTTGCATGTGGGCATTGATCTGGGAGAGAAGTGATTTTGTATCAGCTAGCAGGGATGCCCAGGCAAGCCAGACCTACTTGGCTACTAAATAAGGCAAACGTGCCCCATCTGTGCCCTTGCCTCCAGTGTCAAGGGTAAGTCTAAGGAGGCAAACCCAGCCTGGCAAGTCTAGACTCCCCAACCCCAGAGAGGCTGAGTGCTGGGCTGGGAGCCTGCTGCAAGTTGCCATGGCAACCCCAGTTCTGGGCTTTCCTGATTTGGATTCTGGTGAGTTTGTTTTTCAATCTTTCCCAATGCTCCCAAGGCTGGCTCCTGCTGGCTCCTGAGGCCCTCCATCCCCAGGAAGGGAAGTTGGGAAGGTCACTGTTGGTTTAGAAAGCTCAGCTTCACAGACCCAGAGAAAGGAAGGGTAAGTGGGTGGTCTCGTCCCTTGCAGTCCCTTTCCTGGTCTTCCTCTCAGCCCTCCTCTGCCTACATGAGCCACAAAGGAGCAGGGATGACTGTGGTCATCAGATCAGCAACTGGTCTTTGGGAAGGCCGCGACCACCGTGGGAATCAGAATTCAGTCTGCCAGCCATAGGGACCACTGCCTTTTGGCTTTAAAGACCCAGTGCTGTGGTGTTACATTTCCCAGAGGAACAAACAGTGACTCGGGGAGCCTGTATGTGCTGCCTGAGTGGACACACTGTGACCATACCTGTGGTCACAGGAAGCAGGTTCAGGAGGATGGCACTGCTGCCTCAGCCACAAGCAAGACATGGTTCAGAAGGGCTGTGCTGGAGCCTGGCCATGACCAGGTCAAGTGGCACTTTGGAGATGTGGTCACAGTGCCTGGGAGTGGGTTTTAGAAAGGAGCGAGATGGGGGCTGGAACAGAGCTGGCCGGAATGGGAGGGGCTGTGAGAGAGCCCCAGCCAGGCCCCTGTGTGGTAGCATACTCCCTGAGCCCTTCAGAGCTCCACAAGCCCTGCCTGTTGGTCTGGCATATGGAAGGGGTTGCCATGAAAAAAGTGTCACCACTTGATTTAGGTCCCCACTGTCCCTTCTATCCTGTGTATGATGTACATCAGCACATCTGTATCTCCAGAGCAGCTGGGGGTTGTGATCCCTGGGGGCAGGAAAATAGCTTCTAGGGACTGCAGTAAGGGGTGGGGTCCAGCTAGGCTGCTGAGCCACGGGCTCACCCCACCCAGTTATCCCCCTTAGAGCATCACTGGAGGTGAGCTTAGTTTGTAACCTGCTTGGCATCACCCAGGTCATCTCCTGGCTCAGAGTGGGGAGCCAGGGTTCTGGCTCAGGCTTCATGGGTTGTTTCTTGTTCTGTTACCCTGGCCAGCATTGGGTCTTTGGGTCTACAAAAAGCTCCTCGCTTTGCCTTGCCTTTCAGTGCTGTCCTGGGATTGGTAGCCAGGGAGCATGGCCAGGACTCAAGGCTTGTGAATTTTAGCAAGGCTGCAACCACTGAAACTGGAATGAAACACCCATCTCTGTCACGTGGTCGGGCCTCCTGGAGCTGTGAGCTCCTCTACACTGATGGTTAGTATCTGGCTCCTGGGTTGCTTCTTCCAAATGAGGATAAAAGGCTGCAGTGGTGGTGGTGGGCACAGTGGGGGGCAGAGTCTGGGGGAGCCTCAGTGTCAGGGGCCACAGTGGAGGGCTGCAGTGTGTGTGTTGGGGGGGGGTGAGCCAAGGTCCTACCCCATTCCTCAGTAAGCTTGGTTTTTATTAATTCGCTTGCATATTCAGTTTTTCATCCAAACTGTATGGTTCTGTTCTGAGATGAAGGGTCACAGAAAGGCCCTCAGACATGGATGGTGCCCAAGCTGAGATGAGGCTTGAGAAATAGAATTGCCCAGGTAAGGTGGAGAGGGCTTGAGGCTGAGGAGAGGGGCTCACTTGAGAAAGCCACATTTGGAGTTGCTGGAGAAATGGAGAAAGTGGTGAGAAGGGGCTGTTGCCTAAGGTGCAGCCACATGTGTCACCAGGACCAGGTGATCCAGTGTCCTGTCACCTTGTCATGGACCATGCCCTCCTGCCGGATGCTCCTTTGCTCATTCACCTCTTGCATGCACATTCTGGCTCACTGGTGTGGGTTGGGCCTGTGCTGAGAAAAATGGAGCCAGGTGAGCATGGCAGGCTCAGCAGGGCGGCAGAGAGCAGAGCCTGTCAGAAGGGGAGGGGCCAGACCCACACGGGACCCATGGGAATCACAAAGTGTTATAAATTAAATGATGCTGGGTGGTGGTGGCACACACCTTTAATTCCAGCACTCGGGGAGAGGGAGGCAAGCAAAGACAGGTGGATTCCTGTGAGTTAGAGGCCAGCCTGGTCTACAGAGTGAGTTCCAGGAGAGCCAGAGAGACACAACACAGAAACCCCATCTCAAAAAAATTAATAAAGTGATTATAACCTATGGCTCATTAATACATTAAAAGTCAATGGTAATTTTATAAATTAGTTTAAAAAAAACCAATAAAGTTGAAAATAAAAAAGTATAGAGAAAGATCAGTGAGACTAAAAGGTGGCTGTGTGAATGCTAGAAGTCACGAATCACCCATATTGGAGATGAAAGGGGCTGTCACTGTGAATCCACAGCATTAAAGGTGAGAAGTAGATAAGCCGCCAACAAGTAAATAAATGCGCTTTAAAGTCCATTTGACAGCCTGGAGGAGCCAGCGCCGGTTCCTCGAGAGCATGGGTTTTACTCTGCGCTTTCTATTGCTCGGCCACAACTCTCCATGAACTCAGGGCTGTAAACATCCACATTTACTTGCCTGCACTTCCACAGGTCTGACACAGTTCTCAGGTGTTGTGGGATGGGGCCTGTGTCCAGGACTTTCTCAACTTGGGGGAAATTCCTTGGCTCAGTCCCCTTTGGAGTCACAGAAAGCTAGCCAGACTCCCACGTGGTATCACTCTGGAAACTTAAATCCCTGCTGCCACTTTGTGGGCGCTTGCCTGTGGTGGTAGAGGGACCAAACCCAGAGCCTGGGAGAGCATGGTTGGTTCAGTTTGATTCACCATGTTCATACCCCGAAAGCAAGGCAGAGTACTTGCTATTTGCAAGTGAGCTGATTTAGTGTGTGTGTGTGTGTGTGTGTGTGTGTGTGTGTGTTCACCTATGTCACCCTGCCTGCTCTCTCCCTCTGGAGATCCCTGCCACATCACCCACAACAGAAGGACCTTCCCTAACCTCACAAGAGTCTGCTCTTCTGTTCTCAAACGTAATGCTGAAAGGCTGTCTTCACAGCTCCCCAGGACTGTGCTGAAGCTCTGGGTGGGCCTTAGCAGCAAAATGAAATGAGAAGCAGACAGGTTAGAAAGCAGAAATGAGACGGTATTCAGACGGCCAGTGTGTGAAAGCCCACAAACTCCCCGGAAGAAGGGCTCCTGGAGCTATTACGTTTGTAAAGAACAAGGTGCAAAGTCTCTGCCCGAACCAATGTGTTTCTTTCTGTTACACTGGGCATAAATAGATGTTAAAATCTGAAAGTGGTACTTTATAGTTGGAGCAGAAAAATGAAGTGTAATTTATGGCGTCAAAGGTGTAGGAATCTATGCTGGCAACTATAAAATACCAGAGAAGAAAATCAAAGACGATCCTAATAAGTGGGAGACATACTGAGCGCCAGGATTAGAAGGCTCTGTGCAGCTGGGATGTCAGCCTCAGCAAAGTTAATTTTAAGTTTAGATGTTATGAATCTTGTTTGAAAATTTAAGTGGAAAAACAAAGGCATTAGAATAGTTAAAATAATTTTGAAAAGGAGGAGGGCTCAGACTAGCTAATTTTAAGACCACAAGCCCATGGATCTGGAGAGATGGCTCAGGGATTAAGAGCACTGGCTGCTCTTCCAGAGGAGACCTGAGTTCAATTCCCAGCACCCACATGGCAGCTTACAACTGTCTATAATTCCTGTTCTAAGGATCCAACACCCTCACACAGACTACATGTAGGCAAAACAGCATGTACATAAAATACAAATAAAATATTTTTTTTAAAAAAGACTACAAGCCCATAGGTATCAGGGCCATATATATGACTTTGACCAAAGAATAGACATATAGCCAGGCATGGTAATGGAGGCCTTTAATTCCAGCACCTGGGAGACTGAGGCAGGTGGATCTCTGTGAGTTTGAGGCTAGCCTGGTCTACTTGGTGAGTTCCAGAACAGCCAGAGTTATGTGGAGACTCTGTCTCCAAAAAACAAAGAATAGACATATAGATCAATAAATCAGAGATGAACACAAATATCTCCCGCTGTGGTCAGGGTTGGCCTTTCAGGAGGCCTGCAGCTTACTTAGATCCTGCCTAGCTCTAAAACTGCCTGGGTTTGTTTTGTTTTTCCTTTTCTATATGGTGCCTTTTTTATCTTCTTGTTTTGATTTTTGACACAAGGAACTCACTACGTTGACCAGGCTGGGCTTGAACTCAGAGGTCTGGTGCTCTCTGTCTTAGCCATGCACTCTGCACTGTGGCAGTGATTTGCAACTTGGAGACTTAACAGCAGAACGAGAACATCCCCCCAGTTTCCTAATGGCTTTTCTTTCCTTCTGTTGAGAATCACCTTTTATGTCAAGAGAGCACTGTGTAGCTTCTAGAGGTGTGTCCAAATTTAGCCATCACTACTCTTGCATGTCGGAGCCACTATTATTAGGTGTTACTTGACTATAAGAGCTACATTACCATGACTGGGGTCCCTCTGATAGCCAGTGACTAATGAGTGTGTCGCAGATGCCATGTGGCTACACTGGACAAAGGACCGATGCTCATCGCAGCAGGATAGAGTGGAACAGTGAGTTAGTGATGCTCTTTCTACACAAGTGTACAAACGTGAAGATTATAAAATGTTAATTTCTATAATTTTCTATTTAATATTTTTGGACCATGGTTGAGCAAGGGTAATTGGAATGAAGAAAAAGCAAAACTAAATGAGGAGTGGCTACTATATAGTTAAGTGGTTTTGGTTTTTGTTCTTTTTGAGACAGGCTTTCTGATCCACCTGCCTCTGCCTCCCAAATGCTGGGATTAAAGGCGTGCGCCACCACCATCCGGCTCAGGCATAGTTCTTAGATATAACACTAGGTTTACCATTCAGAAAACTAAAAATCCCATCAATTGGACTCAAAGTAAAATGTGAGAAACTAAGAAAATAAAAACCACAAACAGAAAGTCCTTTGCAATCACATATTTAACAAAAAGTTCATATCCAGAATACGCAAGGACCTTTCAGAGCCCATCTGTAGTCTACCCGATAAAAGACAAAAGATTTGAAAAAGCATTTCACCAAAGACACACAGATGGCTGCGGAGCACATGAGCACACTCAACATCCTTAGTTGTTAGAGAAATGCACATAAAACCACCATGAACCACAACGCACACCTATACCCAAACACACACAGCCTGAGGGTGCCAAGTGCCAGTGACGAACAGCTGGAGGCTCGCTCACTGCTGCTGGCGAAATGCCAAATGGCATAGTACATTGGTTGTGAGGTTTTCAAGCCTCTTACAGTTAAACATACTTAGGACAGAACACACCCTTCTTCCTAGGTGTTTAGTTGAGAAAAATAAAAATCTGTTTTTACAAAAGCCTGAGTTTAAATGCTTCTATAAAATGTATGTATTAAAAAAGACAAAGCTAGAAACAGTTCCAGTCCCTTAGAGGAGGAATGAATGGACACACTGCACCTGCTAGTGAACTATTCACTACTGAAGCCTGAGCAAGGTGCTCACAGCAGTGTGTGCCGCTCACAGGCTCTGTGCTCCCCGAGATGCAACCGGATGAAAGTCTAAGAAGGGGATTTCATTTATATAGAGGCACTAGAGGGAAAGGCTGTGCCCCAACTACCTTGGAATAGCATGAGGGAGCGTGGTAACTACCCTGGGACATCAGAAAAGAGTAGGTTTTACTATATGTAAATTCTAACCTACTTTTAAATTTTAATTCTATTTTAAAAGTTTCAAATTTTATTTATTATGTATGTGGGTGTTTTGCCTGCATGTATGTCTGCGTATCGTGTGTGCCTAGTGCCCGCAGAGGCCAGAAGAGGGTGTTGGATCCCCTGAAATGAATTACAGATGGTTGTGTGCCACCATGTGAGTGCTGGGAATCGAACCCCAACAAATGCTCTTAACCACTGAGCCATTTCCCTAGCCCCACTCCAAACTAAATTTTTAAAAATCAAAAACAAAAGTGAGCCTCAGCGGTTCCTCCACCCATTGTTGCTTTTCCCGTGTTGTGCTCTGGAGGCTGTTCACCCTCGCTGTCTCAGGGTGACTGCACAGCCCGGGGATCCTAGGCCAACTCTGTTTCAGAACAGCAATCAGGATGGGACAGTGATCAGACATGGTAACAGAACCTGTACCAAAGAAACTGGGACACCCCATTCAAAGATGGAAGCTTGACTTCTAAAAAAGTGATGTTAGACATGGTGATTCACCATACATGTAATTCTGATAATGGGAAGTCAGGAGGGTTCAAAGTTTAAGTCCAGCCTGGTCAACAGTGTGAGGCCATCTCAAAACTAATAAATAAATAAATAAATAAATAGATAAATCTCCCCCCCCCCCCCGACCGGGTTTCTCTGTGGCTTTGGAGCCTGTCCTGAAACTAGCTCTTATAGACCAGGTTGGTCTCGAACTCACAGAGATCCTCCTGCCACCGCCTCCCGAGTGAACAAATAAATCTTAAAAAGAGCAGAAAATGCCACTGCCCATCAAACGTGTGAGCACAGTGGTGACACTAGGTAGCACAGGACGTAGTGACAACTGTCTGATCAGTAACACTGACCAACAGCTATAGTTCTAACATGTTCAGCTCCCTCAGATAAACAGAACTGTCAAACAACATTGATGTCATTTGTTGGTGACATAGGTTGGCTGTGGTACAGGAGTGCAGTGAGAATTAGTGGTGGCTGCTGTTAAGTCACCTTGGTTGACAAAGACATGCTTTATTGCTTGTAAATGATGTGGAGTACAGAGGCCTAGCTTCTCCCGGCCTTGCCCTGGACACTTTAGCAGCAGGCACTGTTTGGGTGCCACAGGCCTGTACGCTGTCGTGGTGGGACAGACAGGAGCAGAACATGGCAACAACACAGGTATCAAGGAGCTGAGAGAGGAGAAGGAATCTGAAGTGTCCAAAAGCCTAGAGCAGTAGGTACCCCATACAAGTGCAGCTCATGGACAGCTGGCACCTGGGGCATGTTGGTGGGATTAGACTTTGAAGCTGGTGTTGGGGTCAAGCCACTTGGTGCCAGGTAACTTGGATGAGGAGCTTTGTCTCTGCATCTATTGCCTCAGCCTGAGACACCTGCCGTGTTGCAGATACGGGGTGACATGCTAAGAACTGGGCTCTGGCATGCTCATCGCAGGAGCTCCTTCTTGGGGAGGTGGCCCTGGCCCATGTGGAAAGTCTAGCAGGTCCTGGAAGCTCTGAGCAATTGGGTGCTACAGAGGTTAAGTTGGGGAAGAGGGCACAGAAGGGGCAGGGTGGTTAGGAACATGCAGACCTTGCGGGTAAAAAGGCCTGGGTGCCCTGCAGTGACTGTGTGGGTTGTTGTGATATCAGAGTGGCAAGAGCAGTGTGGCAGGTGAGGGAGTGACACACAGACTAGGGACTTGTGCCTTTTGCTCACTCAGGCCTCACCACGTTGAGAGGAGCAGGTCTTCTTGGACCCAGGTCAGCAGTATGAGACAGAGGGGAGTGATGTCCTGAAAAATGTCAAGGGGCAGGGACCAGCACCTCCCTGGGATCTTCATGAAGTCCCCATACAGTGAGTCACGTCTCATACTCTGGCACCACAAGATCTGCAAGGACTCCTAAGTGTTTCAAGATCTTGATCTGGCTTCTTCAGTTACCCAAGACCATGCCCAGGACATGAAGTGACAGACATGGGAAAGATGGGCTCCCAGAGAGCAGTGTGTGGGTGTAGATGGCAAGGCCCCAGTCTCAGACACAAGACACAGGTGACAAGTGCATACATAGGCTGATAAGGACTTGATGCAGAAGCTGGGCTTGATCCCTGTGGCTTCAGGCTGCTTAGCCCTTGGCCTCTGCTGTGGCAATGCCGGAGCAGGAAAGCAGACTGGATAGATAGATACTGGGAACTTGTAGTGGTGCAGCAAGTGAACTGGCTGGGCACGGACAGCATGCAGAGCTTGACTATGGAAGTAGCATGCAAGGGTCTTCTCTTCCAGTCCCAGGCGCTTGGGGCATTGCAGATTACAGTGCAAAGCTGGCCGTGTCTAAGAAATATACCACACACAGCCAGTCCTGAAGGCACAGAAAAGGCGTCCAGAAACCCAGCACAAAGACGAATCTCTTAAGGGGTCAACCCCAAATTCCTGAAGAGCTCCTTAAGGAGGGCTCAGGCAAACAATGTGAGGCGTAGTTGGTGCCGAGGCCACAGAAGCCCTTGTGATGCTCAAGGTGATTGAGCCTGGAATGCCAAAGGGTCCAAGGCAAGCTGGGTTGACTTATTTCCATCACCCAGGTACTGCAAACCAAAGCCTAGGGCCCAAACTCAGGCCAGGACTCCAGCTCCACCATGAGGGCCCATGGTGAAGACAGATGGACGGGTGTTGGTGTGGCCCTCCACGGCATTTGCAGATGGTTGGCAGCCTATGCTGTATTTATAGGCTTGAGGCAAGATTTGTTAAAAACAACTACAAACACTGCAAGGTGTCTGGTGGTGTTAGTGATGGGGACGTCTCTCCCTGACATGTGCAGCAAGTGACCTAGATCCTAGTCATTCAAACAAGATCACCACGTGACCAGCAGAAACAAACCTGGTGACATGTAATACTGGTGATAAGGTGACTCTTGGTGTACTTAAGTACACCAGCACAGTGCAGCAGGGATGATGGGAAATGGCTTCCAGAGAACACTAGACCGCTTAGGGAAGGCAGCTGCCTGTCATGTGAGTCACTCTATGGAAGAGTCCATGTGACAAGAAACTGGGCCTGGCAATGGCACCCAGCAAGCTTGGAAGTGCACCAGCTCATTCAGCCACCTCTCAGCTGTGATGCATGACTGGATGTGTTGTAGGGGACGTCTCAGAGGTAATAGATTACTGCAGAGGTGGACACAATCGGAGACCGTGCGCGCATCTTAAAGGTGGTCTCATTTTGCTATTTAGCCAGAAAAAAAAGGTGACTGGGAATGCAGGCAAGGTGGGAAATAGCAGGGAGGGACTTGATGTAGGGAAAGCAGAAGCAGGTGTGCTCTGGCCAGGCTGAACAGCTAAGAGCATCAAGCTTAAAATCAGCCATTTAAAGCCAGGAATCTGGGGAAGATCAAGAAAGTGACACATGGAGGACGACACTGCAGGAGTGGAGGGTGTGTGTGAGTGAAGGCACACTGGAGGAAGCGTGACTAGGAAGTGTGTCCCCCGCATAAGTAGGTCTGATAAGATAGGAACAAAGGCCCAGTCTGACAGACTGGAAGGCCGTCACCTTGACCAGGGGACAGCAACTGAGTGGGCAAGGTAAGAATTGATTGAAACAGCAGAAAGGAGAGACTCTTGTAAAGTGACAATGGCCACAGCCATCTGTCTAAGGAGCTCCAAGAGGGAATGGGAAGGGACAGGAGACAGCCTAGGAAATGGAGACAGCTGCTTTCACGTCCCAGTCAAGTGCTGATATGGTTGTGTGCCCACGGCTTTGACTTGAATCCTGAAGAATGGTTATGAAAACTCTCAGGGGAGGACACAGGCTGGGCCGCTGACACGACCTGATCTCCTGTGTGAGCTGAGAGCTGGCGCCTTCCCTCCCTATGCAGCTACTATCCTGGGAAGTGGGGCGCTGGGGGTTCAGAGGCACGATGAGTCAGAAGTCTGCAAGTCTTACTGAAGGCAAAGGAATAACTTCTTATTCTTGGTTTCATAGTGGACTTTATTGGGAAAATTAGTGTAAAAAACAGTCAGATTCATAAAATTTAAATAAGACAGTAGTAAATCTTACCTCATAGCTATGGCAATTGCTATAGAAATCACAAGTAAGGCGGAGTCTAAGTTATTGCCTAGGCAAACACTACTCTGTCAGGCTTCTCTGCTAGCCCAAGGCAGGAAACACTACAGTTATTAGAAGAAAGGCCGATGATGAATTTGCATTTGATGCTGGAATAACAGGGGAAGCATGTTCTGATTATGGCATCACATCTTTCTAGCCTGAAAAAGCAGCTCTATTAATGTCCTGCAGCAGAGCACATTAGTAACCGTAGCCATGCATTCTAATTCCCATTTTGTTTCATAAAGAAAGCGATCAATTTCCTACACAATACATTATGTTTTATTGTTTCCTACGGTTTATTCTTCAGAAGAAGTTCCTTCTCTAGGCTATTTCTCAGGCTGCCCAGTGGCTTACCCTGGGTCCACCTTGGCCATTTAACTCCACGCTGCCCAACGGTAGGGCTGAAGGCACCTCTCTCCTCCAGCCCTCATCTCTACCTAAACAACAGACCTCATTCTACTCTGAAATGTGACCAGAAGTTAATGTGGTACTCTTTGGTTAAGGAACTTTTATTTTCATTTAAGCTTATAAAAATATAGCTAGAAATATACTTCTGAATTCTAAAGCTTTTTTTAAAAACAGCTTTAACACAAACATGTCCTTGTAAAATTCACCACCTGGTTGGGTTGGAAATCTGCTACCTCCCGTGGAATCTAAGTGTTTTCTACTTAGCAAATACATTTTCTTGAAGCATTTGTAGGCCCCATGGACAAAGCCGCTCAGATGCTGTCCATGGCTTTGAACTCACTAAGGGCCTGCACGGGGCTCACGTGCTTCTTCTGAGAGGCTCGTTTAATCTTGGTCTGTGTTTCATCCTGCTTCTCCCTCTTCACCAAGGGCTTCTTCTCAGGTGCTTTCATCTTCCATGACACAGCTGGAAGGTTGAGGGACGCCATGCCCTGTGACTTCTGGTATTTGGTGGAGGCCACATAGGAAGCCTTCACCGTCTGCACCACAGCATTCATCAGGTTCTTGGCTGCCTGGATCAGGGACATGGCACTGTCCACCTACAAGGGAGAGATGGAGTGGTGAGGAGCCTGACGTACCCTGCACACACGCAGGCCTGGTCACAGCAGCGGTTCAGGGCCTGGGGATCTCCGCAGCACTGTGCAGAGGCCGTTATTGCTCTCTCAATGGCAGTTCTTATCCATGTAACCCGCAAATACTTGCCTTTGAGAAGAAATTTTGACAACACAAAATATAAGATCACCTCAGCAACCTTGTTCCCCAGGGCTGGGGACTTTCTGGATGGTCCTGAATGACCGCAAGGCTGTGTAGCACTGGCCTCATGAATAGCGACAGAGAAGACCTGAGGTCAGACCACTTCCATCCAACACACACTGGTGATC
Source organism: Dicrostonyx torquatus (assembly GCA_028555095.1). Taxonomy (NCBI): domain Eukaryota; kingdom Metazoa; phylum Chordata; class Mammalia; order Rodentia; family Cricetidae; genus Dicrostonyx; species Dicrostonyx torquatus. The sequence continues at coordinate 918,968 of JAQHUG010000276.1, read as the reverse complement.
TCAGGTATGGGGTCTGGTCTCCCACTAGAGAATACAGACATGTTCTCTCCAGACACAGAAAAATGTCTCCTCTTCTTGCTCACGGTGAGAGGAACCCAGAACTGTGACCTGATAAACTGCTACAATTCAGCTCTTTGTGGGTAGAAACTGAGAAAGCAGCCTGCACAGTTCTACTTGGTAATTTCTAAGCAGGCTTAATTACTCTGGGGGTGGGAAAAAGTAAAAACACCCTTTCCCAAAGAGCAGCTAGCAAAAGGAAGAGACCAGGCCTGGCAATGGATCCAGCTGTCACCAGCCATGCCATGCTAAAAAGTGCTGTAGTTCAGAGAGACAGTGTGTGGTCTGTGGTGGTCCAGGAACCAGATGGGTTGTGCAGTTTCTGGTCTCTATACTTTGTGTCTGAAGTAGGGAGGTGGTATATAGTGGCATATACTTTCAGCAAATTCCCACTCACCACCACTTCTCATTGCCAACACTTACCCCGGAAACGACAAGCTCTCCACCAAGGTTCTGCACTTCAGCCTTGACTTTGCTACAGATGTTGAGCTGGTGGCAGTAGAGAGCGATGCGCTGAAGGTAGGCCAGCAGGTCCTGCTTGCACGCGGAGTCTGGGCACTGATGGGACAAGAAGCTCAGCATTGAGTGTTCCCAGTCCCACTGAGATAATCCCCTGCTCCCAGGGCTATTTCTCAAAGGCTCCCTGTAGGCACTAGCATGCTCCCTCCTTTCTTGAAGGAGCAAAGGCCCAAGAGGGGTGAAGTGCTCTGTTCTCCAAGGAGTCCTGTCCTATGCAGCACTGCATGGGGTACACAGTGAGGCACCCTGAGCCTTCCACTCAGTAACTCAGTGCCAGCTTGCAAACGACTACCCTACACCTAGGTTTCCAGCCCCGGGGAGAAGCTCATGGCCCTACAAGATGATTTCAAGGGAGGGCCTAGTCATACAGAAAAGTCGACATTCTGAGTTATGTAAATTAACCATCTCTGCCTCAGGCACTGTCTGCTCAACAAGGGGTGCACAAAATAAGCCCCAGATGACAGACACTCACTCTAGGCAGAGATGATTACCAAAAGTTAGAAGTGTGGCTCTGCCCAGACTGCACTGAAGCTCAAGTGTTTAGGTCTTATCAGAAAGGGAAGCACAGTGCTCCCATTGAGATGGGGGCAGGGATGAACTGAGCAGCAGAGTGATATAAAATGGAGCCTATACTCCATGCTGAAAGCTTTTAAAATTTTCCTAAGATGCCACCGAAGCAGGACAGATTCAAGTCCAATTTGCAAGGTAAAAATGACAGTGTTGATGGCTGTATGCAGAATGGAGAAAACAATAGGTCATAGGCCACAGTGGTCCAGGTAGGTGCGAGATCAATAGAGCTACTGACTTCAGACAGCAAAGACCAGGTTTACAAGGCTTCTTACTAGGTAGTCAAGAATGACCGTCAAATGGTGGCTAGAGTAACGAGGGGCAGCTGTCACTCATTCTGAGGATGGATAACTCAGAAAACCCACAAGTGATAGAACTTTTCTGGCTTAAGTCGTAGCACCACAGGAATGTGTTGTGATAGAGAAGCCTGTTCCAACTAGACGCATCAACCCCTAACAGTCCCCAGAGCTCCCAAGTTCTACAGAAACCTCAACAAGAGGCCACCATACATCGGTGTCAGTGCTGGGATGGGCAGGATGTGCTTCTGCCCAGAAATGAGAGTTCTCAGGAGGGAGAAAGAAAAGAAATGGTAGAAGCTGGTTTTATTGATTTAGTGATAGAAAGTTTTTGGACATACACACCCAACTCCTGAGACTTGTCAGAGAAGCAGATCTGAGAAATCCTTAGGAATGTATGCTGGGATTAATTAAGTAGGTTAGGGCAGTTTTCAAAGATATATTGTGGCCCCTGAAAATGATCAGACAGCTACCTCAGCAGTGGGCCAGGCAGATTGCCACTTACATGATCTGCGATTGTTCGGCCAAGCTTATCCATCCTGGATCCCGCCTCAGCGATTTTCTTGGCAGCACTGATCACATCTGATGTATTTTTGAGTGGCCCTTTGCCTCTGAAAAGAGAACAGGATCCCTGTCTATGAAGCCCCTCCTGGTTGGAGGTGAATGGAGAAGAGATGTCAACAAAGCATCAGGGAAATGAACTCCCTCTCTCTGCAAAGTCTGCAGAGTGGGCTTCTGCTCACCGGGTGAAGTCGGTCATCTCCATCATAATCATGCACATCTGCTTGGCCAGCACGATGATGTCATTGCCACTGTCATCCCATTTGGATACTTCAGCATCCAGCTTGCTCTTTTCTTCCTGGAAGCTGGCCACCTGTTCTGCAATCTTTGCTTTTTGCTCCTGAGGAAGCTGAGCCATGATCGCCTACAATCACAAGCCAAACCACTCTTAGGAAGTTCTCATAGCACATTAGCCAAGAAGACTTCTAGCAGCAATCTACATCATGGGTAGTGGGATAATGCTTTAATAGTTTCACTTTGCCTGAAGGGCTATTTTCTTATCCTTGCAGAAATTTTCTGCAGCCTAACTTCCTGACCCACTTTCCGAACATGTCTGAATGTGGAGGAAACAACACAGGAGGCTAACACAGTGGCTTCACAGCCACACCTGTGCTATCTGATGGCCTGACTCTTAAAAGTTTCAAGCTTGCTGCTCTTTGTGGCAATAGGAAAGGAGAGAAAGGGGTGTGTGGGTGGAGCCCTGAACAGACATTCCCAAGTTTGAGAGGCCTACCAGAGGTAGTATGAGAAGACAGAGAATCTGCTGAGGAACACACACCTTAGCTACTTGACAAGTAGCACTTTGGAGGCCAACTGCCAATTCAAGCCCACAGCCTGGGCTCCATCTTCTTAGCTCTCCAAGTGCTTACGACTCAGTAAGGCCTAGAGCAGGGACATGCTCTCTGATGGATTTCCATGGAGTGAGAAAATAGACTTCTTAGAGATATATCTTGGCATACTTCCAAAAGCAGAGATCTTATTGACTGAAGACTTAATGACTCCAATGCAATGGTGCTGACTGGTTTTCTTGAATGTACTAGTGGGTTTTATGGGCTTTTTTTTGTTTTGTTTTGTTACTTTTAAGGTCCATGAATAGTTAAGAGCTCATTCCCATAGTTATCAATGCAATGGGTAGAAGTATTTCAAAATTCTTTTTAACAAACATTTTTTTCTGATTAGACTGGTAGCTTTTCTGACTCGGGGTACCATAAACTGGCAGCCCAATGGGTAGTCGAGGCCCCAGGTTCTAGCCCTGTTCCTAGCTGAGGAGGCATTTGGTGGGAAGTCACAAATAACCAGTAGGTGCCATGACTTAGGATTTAGGTCATAACACCAAAAACAGGCAAGAAGAACAGAGCCCTAAATCCTGTCAAATATCCTAGAGGAGAAAACAGCCAGGGAGCCTTACAGAATAAGTCAGAGGGCCAGGGAGCAGATTCTTACCCGGGCACTTTGTCCAGCTATCAGCTGGTCGTCTTCCGTCTGCACACTTGTCCTACTTCTGACATCAAAATCTTCCGTCTCAAAGTCAGAGTCATCCAATTCCTCGGGGGTCTGCAGCCAAGACAAAAGAGTATGAGTCAGACAGAGTCCCCTGCCTCCAGACTCCCTGAATGGCATCTCGACAGAGCACGGCAGCCCAGAGTGCAGGTCACCAGAGTCATTTGTGTGGCCTCCACACCCTCACTTTTTTTTCCTTGGTTTTTGGATATAGGAACTTGCTTTGTAGACCAAGCTGGCCTCAAACTCACCAAGATCCACTTTCCTCTGCCTCCTGAGTGCTAATTAAAGGCATGCACCACCACTGCCTGGCCACACCCTCACTTTTTAAAGAGAGCTCCTTTCATAGGGTGAAGAGCTCAGGCTTGCTGTAACATAAAGATTTCACTTTTAATATAGTTTCCCAAGGGATCTCCATCTGCACATGAAGGTGAAAACTACCCTTGGTCAAAAGTCTTTAAATTAGGTATGTTTTATACAACAGAAAGCATTCTCATAAAAGTTCTACTTTATGACAACAAGAAAATGACATAATACTGGACTTTCTCTCTGGATGCCAAAGGCTATTTTGAGGAGATAAGAAATCAGTGTATGCCAACGGGACAGACCGCTGCTTCTCAGTCGTTGCATTAACTACTTAGTAAAATTTGTATTTTGTACAACCTGCCAGCCTCTCCTCATTAGGTACTGATTGACACTCTTATTAGGCAGGACAGCTGGGGTTGGCTTTTAGCCCAGACGACCAGCCTGTGACAGGAGGGCAGTGAGGTCTCCTCTCCACCAGGCCCTAAGGCAAGTCATGGCCAAGGCCTTGTGAGGATCAAGTGACAGAACACCACATGGGAGGCACTCAGGGACATGAGCATGGGTTCTGACAGGCAAAGGCTGGGCCTACCCAAGAAGTAAGAACACTAGTGGGCAGGGATCACAAAGATCCTGTCAGCACCTCCGAGCTCTGGTCGCAGAGCTGGTGTGCTAAGTCTAGAGAGGTTTCCACAGCAGCACCTGACTGACATTGCTCCCTCGCCTGCCCACAGCCTATCTGGGTCCTAGGAACTATTCTGGAAAGAAAAGCTCCTTTTCCTTTGTTCACTCAGTTAGAATATAACAGGAAACCACAGGAGTAATGGGCAAAGACTAGGTCAACTACATGACCTCCTAGAGCGCTGCAAACGGAGCCATCACGTTGACTGGAAACAGGCAGATCTGTGAGCAGGGCAGTGGGACGTGCAGGTGGGAGAAATGTTGGTAGACTAAGGAAAAGCAATTTGGCTCACTGGCTGGGTCCCAGCTCAGGTGAGAAGAGCAGCAGATGACAGGACGTGTGATACGGACACCTTAGGAGAGCATGGAGCAGCAGAGGATACAGTCAGACTGTGGCCCTGGGCTAAGGGGCCTTCGGGCAGAGGGGTGGGACTAGGTAAGGGATGCCAGGCCTTGGACCAGGGTGGGAACAGGCACATTCCCAACAGGGAAGACAAAGCCAATCAGCCTTGCTGTTTGATCAGGGAAGCCACAGTGTGGACCCGAGCAAGAGGAGGAGTAATCTGGCTTTGGAAGCTGGGGCTCACTCTTGGGCACAGTAACTGAAAAGAAGGTTATAAATTGACTATGTAAGTATGGAACTTAGCAAAATCAGCCTCTAAAGAAAGCATATTTTAACAAAGAAATGCAGGTAAAGAGAAGAGGACAGGGCTTCCCTGCTAAAGAGACTGAGATAGAGAGGGGTTGAGAGGAATGTTCCCCCAACCCCAAAATGAGGAACATAATCATATAAAGAACAGAGGTAGTAAGCAAGTTAAGGACGCTGGGCAACCTCAGCCAAGAACAATGACAGGGACCTCTCCTAGAGGGAAGCAGTGGCCACAGGGGCACAACAGTAGGGGGCAGATATTCCACCTGCCCAGTATTTCCAATGGGACTGGTAAGACGGGGACAGAGTTAGAGGTTCAGGTGTGGAAAGGTTACAGATTCTAAGACCAAAGCTGGAGGAATGACTTAACCCACAGGACACGAAGGGCCCTCACAAACGTCCATCAGAATGGCTACACTGATCTGATTTTTTCTTAGCAGAAAAATGAGAGCTACTAAGATTGCATAAAGCATAAGAAAAGGAAATGTATTTACTTAAGACTAAGACCTGGGTTGGTGAGATGCCTCAGTGGGTAAGGCTTGATACCAAGCCTGACAACCTGAGTTTGTTTCCTGGGACCCACATGGTAGAAGGAAAGGACTGACTTCCACAAGCTGTCCTATGGTCTCCATACATGCACACACAAAAATAATGTATTAAAAAAGAAAGAGCTGAAGGGCGGAGTGAAAAGTGACAAGTGGGATCAAAGACTATCATTGGTAACCTACAGACTGGTGAGAAACAAGCAGTAAACCCAACACTGAAGAGTGTGTGTGTGTGTGTATACACATGCCAAGGCTAGCATTAATGAATACTTGGCTTTCTCAATGGGACTCATTTCTACTCGAGACAACTGTTGAGTCAAAGGTAGCGATGGGATCAGTGAGCAGAATGCACAAAGTAAACTAAAGCACAGGCATCATCAAAGCTTTTCTTTTGCTGGTTCCTGGCCAATCTCACTTCTGCACACACCTAGAGGTCCAGAAGGAGGTAAAGACCTGCCATTCTTCATCCTAGCACAGAACTAAATATAGTAAGCAGTCATTTATGTGCCAGACCCGTGCTGAAAACACTGCCTGTTTTTCATCCAATAAAGCCGTTAATTTTTTAAACATTTATTTTATGTGTATGGGAGTTCTGCCTTCATGCATGCTTGGCATACTCATAGGCCAGAAGAGGGCATGGGATCCCCTGGGACTGAGTTTCAGATGGTTCTGAGGCACTATGTGGGTGTCCAAACTCTCAAAAGAGCTCCAGTGCTTTTAACCACTGAGCCCTCACTCCAGCTCCCCAGTAAAAAGAAGAAAATAATATATCAGAGAGACAAAGGAATTATTTTGGAGGAGGCACCTAAGCTGCTTGCCTCCTCGCGGGATGAACTTTATCAGTACCCAGACTGCTTCTTCAGAATGGTGCTCTAAGTCTGAGTCACCTCCTAGGGAACACTACACAGCTTTGATCCCATCGGCTTTAACGTGACTTCAAGCCACATGAGCAGAACTATGCATCAATGAAGTATATGGAGCCTTGGGACCCATTAACACCATATTATAGCCACTGGCCGCCACAGTTCAATCTTATCTGTAGTAGATAAGATTCTTCTGCTTTAACTTTAAAAAAACATCTTTTAAGTGGCATTTTTAATCTATTTTGTGCATGTGGAATTCAAGAGGACAACTTGCAGGAGCTGATCCTCTCCAATCATGTGGGTCCTGGGGATCAAATTCAGGCCACAAGATTTGGTGGCAGACACCTTCATTCACTAAAGTATCCCAGGCCCACCTGGGTTCTTCTTTAGCACAGCACTCAAAGACTTAAAGCCTCTGCTATCTTGCAGTTTTACCCACAACCATTCCTCTTCCCAACGTGCTTGGAACAATTTACCTCAACCAGAGAATGGTGATCTTGCCTAAGTGTTTCAACATTGCATATAAAATGGATGCAAGAGGCCTTCAACATGTTTCCAAACTGACATTGTGGTTAACTTCTACAGACTAGGAAGAGGGGGTATAAAAGTAAGACAAAGTCCCTGTCTAATACCTTGGAGGTTTAACTAGAAAACAATGAAGGTTTATATGAAAATCAATTGACTGACTGAACTACACAACAGCAGGCAAAGCTCTAGCAATGCAATAGGTGGGCATTATATTCCAAATGACTGTTCTGGAAGCCTGAAACAACCGGGGACAGACAGACAGACAGACAGACAGACACACACACACACACACACACACACACTCACGCACTCACGCACTCACGCACGGGACACAGACAAATGACAATGAGACCCAGGTAACCCTGTTCTTTTTCTTAAGAGCAACATGCAAGAGATCCATAGCCATGGAAAAGGCAGTATGGAAGACACAGGCTTAAGACATGTTTGACAGAGAAATCTGCAGTTTCAGAACCCCATCCCATCCCAGTTCACAGGGAGGTCTAGGTCATTCTGCTGCTTTTTCTGAGATGGGTGACAAAAGACTCAGAGGTAGTACTCCCACTCAGCTCAGGACTTGGCCATGAGCCATGGAGCATCATCAAGGGCTGCCACTCCTTATCCTGAACAAAATCTAACCTCCTACCTGGGTTTCCCTTCAAGGAGAGGAACGTTCCTTCTGAACAGAAGTACAGTAACTTTACTTACCTTTAGAAAAAACTCCTCTGAAATTTAAGAGACTATTTTCTCCTGTAACTCTAACTATTCTGTTTATCCAACTAAGTTCCCTAAATTAATTTAAGCCCAATCATGCTAGATCTCTTTGTTTGATCTATATTTGGGTTCTATTTCATTCTAACAGCTCAAACCCATGATTTAATACACCGCACTGTTATCTGCTGAGCTCCAGAACCCGTAGTTTAATATACCACACTGTAGCTGCTGAGCTCCAGAACCCAAGGTTTAATATACCNCTCCAGAACCCAAGGTTTAATATACCACACTGTAGCTGCTGAGCTCCAGAACCCAAGGTTTAATATACCACACTGTAGCTGCTGAGCTCCAGAACGACACATTGCCCAAGTCAGCAAATGAGAAGAAGCTGTTGAAATGTCTAGAATGTGGTTATTCACCCTTATCATCAGCACTGCTTTCCTGATGTCCCGGATGCCATCATATACAAGGCGGGAGGCATCGATAAATTCATTCTCATCCATAGGCTGGGCTGGGTCTGAGCTGAGGGCTTCCACAGCTGCTTCCACTTGCTCAGTGAACCGTGGCATGACTATGGAGACAAGAGGCAGTCAGGTCACACTAAGGAGACAGCACTCCACAATCCTTTCCTGAATCCTTGAATAGGCAGTAGAGTCAAACTCAGGAGAAAGATCCTCTTTGTTTCTACTCTTGTGCCTAGTACTCACCAGCAAAATAAACCACAATGTTCATAGGTGAACTTATGGACAATATTTTGCAAGTACTCAACCACCTTCTCAGCAGACTGATCTAGAATTGGGTGACTGAGAACTGAAATGATACTACTGTGAGACCTTAAGAATGGACCTACAAAGGCTGAGATAGTAGTTTGGTGGTAGTAAACTTGCCTGGCATGTAAGAGGCTCTGGGTTCAATCTGCAATACTTCGGGAGGGGGACCCACTTTCATTTCTTATGTGTTCACTAGCAGGATGCTATGCACAAACTAAACTAAAGCACAGGCATTATCAAAACTTTTCTTTTGCTGGTTCCTGGCCAATCTCACTTCTGCACACACCTAGAGGTCCAGAAGGAGGTAAAGACCTGCCATTCTTCATCCCAGCACAGAACTAAATATAGTAAGCAGTCATTTATGAGCCAGACCCATGCTGAAAACACTGCCTGTTTTTCATCCAATAAAGCCGTTAATTTTTCAAACATTTATTTTATGTGTATGGGAGTTCTAGCGTCATGCATGCTTAACATACTCATAGTTCATCACAGACACACACAGGAAAATGTGCTCATGAACTGTCTAATAACCAGCTTCTCGCTAGTATGATGAGCCACCCAGTGTGTATAAAACCAGAGCTGAGTTCTGTGTGTGTAATCCCACAGGATTTGGAATGATGTTGGGAGTCATCGTGGGGACCCAGGAGCACACCAGGACAGGGGACAGTCCTCAGACCTGTGTTGGAGAGCAGCTTGGTGGCCTCCAGAACCTTTTCTGTGTAAACTCCAGGCTCATAGTTATCCATCTCTGACGTGACTACATGGATGACTCGGGCTGCCCGGCCTCGTATGGCGCCAGCAGTACGGTCCAGCCCATCCACATCTTTCTCTTGGAGAGCAATGACACACTTGTTCACATCCTCCAAAATGTGATTCTCTGAGGAACAAGCAAAAAGCTGAATGAAGGATCAGGTCTTCTACTAGAGGGTGACATAGTAGCATAGCATGTTGTATGTACAGAGGACAGGCTTAGTGCCAACCACATATGCCAAAAGCTTTATATACAAAGCTGAACACAAGCACACATTGGCATGCTGGCACTCAGGAGGGTAGAGCTGAAATCTAGAGTTTGAATCAATTCCTGCAAGTTGTCTTCTATCTTCTAAAAACATCCATGGTATGACCACCCATATCTCAAATAAGTAATGTTAATAAAAACAAGCACACCACCTTCAATAACTCCTTCTTTGTTGACTGTCATTGAACAAATGACACAAACAGTCTAAATCAGAAAAACAGTTCAACACCAGGCTGTACCTGTCCAGTGTTTCCTCTCCTTCCAGGAGATGCCAATAGTATTTAGGAGGCAGCAAGATCAAGATCAGAGGGTGCTGAAAAGCAGGTTTAATCCTCTAGGGCACTGAGAGAATACATCTGAGATGAAAACATTTACATGACACCCGTAGTCTCTAGAGAGGGAAATCTGTGAATCCAGCTGACTACTAGGCACACAACTAGATTTGAAGACCCCATACCATTTCCTTTCAAAGCCTGACAGTTTTTAGAAACCCCAGAGCAAGGACTTCCAATCTCATCTGAAATAGCAAAGGGGAAGCAAGCCAAAGGGCCAAGGGAACTGTACTTAGACAAGCAAGCTGTAAGCTGCACACAGGCACCATGATAGCAGAGGCAGAGCTACACAGGCAGACCCAGAACAGAGTGACAGGCAAATATACCAGCACACATAAAGGGGCTGCAGTGGGTGGCAACATGACTGTCTCCTTTCCTGGGATATGTGACAGCTCTTGGAAGTTCTGTCAGTTAAAAGACATGGTTCCCACTTCCTAAATAGAAACCCAGCAGCACAGACACTGAGAGAAACAATTGATAAATGGGACCTCCTGAAACTGAAAAGCTTCTGTAAAGCAAAGGACATGGTCAACAAGACACAACGACAGCCTACAGAATGGGAAAAGATCTTCACTAACCCCACATTAGACAGAGGGCTGATCTCCAAAATACACAAAGAACTCAAGAAATTGGACACAAAAAGATCACATAATTCAATAAAAAAAAAATGGAGTACAGACCTAAACAGAGAACTCTCAACAGAGAAATCTAAAATGGCTGAAAAACACTTAAGGAAATGCTCAACATCATTAGTCATCAGAGATATGCAAATCAAAACAACTCTGAGATTCTATCTTACACCTGTAAGAATGGCCAAGATCAAAAACACTGATGACAACCTATGCTGGAGAGGGTGTGGGGAAAAGGGAACACTTCTGCATTGCTGGTGGGAATGCAAGCTGGTACAACCCCTTTGGATGTCAGTGTGGAGATTTCTTAGAAAATTAGGAAACAACCTTCCTCAAGACCCAATAATACCACTTTTAGGTATATATCCAAAGGATGCTCAATCGTGCCACAAGGACATGTGCTCAACTATGTTCATAGCAGCTTTGTTTGTCATAGCCAGAACCTGGAAACAACCTAAATGTCCCTCTACCGAAGAATGAATAAAGAAAATGTGGTACATTTACACAATGGAGTACTACACAGCAGAAAAATATAATGACAGCTTGAATTTTGCAGGAAAATGGATGGAACTAGAAAACATTATTTTGAGTGAGGTAACCCAGACACAGAAAGACAATTGTCACATGTACTCACTCATAGGTGGCTTTTAAACATAAAGAAAGCTAGCCTACAAACCATAATCACAGAGAACTTAGACAACAATGCGGACACTAAGAGAGACTTACATAGACCTAATATACATGGGAAAGTATAAAAAGACAAGATCTCCTGAGTAAATTGGGAGCATAGGGACATTGGGGGGGGGCTGAAGGGGAGAGGGGAGAGGCAGGGAGTGGAGCAGGAAAAATGTAGAGCTCAATAAATATCAATAAAGGAAAAAAAAAGACATGGTTCCCTATCAACAACAGTGTGCGGCATAGCATGTGGAGAGAGCTTGTGGAAGAGCTAGAACAAAGGCAGCAAATGCAATCTGTTTTAAGAAGCACACAGGGGTCATGTGTGTGTGATGGCATGTACCATTTATGCTTCAAAAGGTCAATATCCAGGTCTGGTTTCTAATTCAACTACCTGTAGAAGCCATCATTCCTTCCTTCACAGCCCCTACTAACACACATAATCAAGTTACACATGAGTGTGTCTGGAAAGGAGGTAACGATTTGACTTAAGACACTAAAAACACAGTATTTATGTTTCCTCTAACGTAGATGTAAGCCAAAAGTAAATGGTACTCAGCAAACTTAGGGGACAGAGCCACTGCAGTGCCATGCCTTGGGCTTCAGGACACCATGGACTTTAGGATGCCTCCTGACTTTTCCCGACCAGGACGCTGGTAGCAGTAAACCAGTCTCTATGTTTAGCAGTTACTACTGGAGTAGAATGGGAACTCCCAAGAGAAGAACTAGTTAACCACACTGGTACACACTTGCCATCAGCAGTCATGAGGCAGGAGGACTGCAAGTTCAAGGCCAACCTGGGCTACATAGTAAGATCGCATTCAAAGACTAGTAATGCTCAAACACTTGCCTATCATGCACAGCCCTGGATCCCATTCCTAATACCATGCAGGTAAGGAGAACAGGAAAAAGCAATAATTAATGATGTGGGGAAAATTTAAAAAATGAGTTAGTTTCAAGAGTCTTTCCAAAGTAAGCTAAGAAACAATAAGAATTCCCACTATGAAAGAGAAAATAAGGGTGGTGGCACAACGCTTTTAATCCCAGAACTTGGGAAGAAGAGACAGGAGGATTACTGTGAATTAAGGGCCAGCCTGGTCTACAGAACAAGTTCCAAGACAGAGAAAGAGAGAGGAAGGAAGGGAAGGGAAGGAGGGAGCTGAGTACATTTATTTACTCTCTGCTTCCTGACTACAGATACAACAGATACAGGGTGGCTAGTTACCTCAACCTCCAGCTGCTAGGACTTTCCTGCCATAAGAGACTGTACCATTGAACTCTGAACCCTTTCTCTCCTAAGCTTGCTTCTATCTAGTTACCTGATCACATCAGAAAAAAAATTAATATTCTCTCTAGTCAGTGAGCAGTGCTTGTACTGCTTCCTTCCTCCAAAGAGAAATCCTCATCTACAGTTTTTCTTATTTTACTACAGAAGAAAAAAAGCATGAAATCCTTTCATATCAAAACCAAACAAGGCAGGGAATAAACATTTTTAACGATGGCTAATACTGATTGTCAACCTGAAGGTATCTAGATTCAGCAAGCAGACAAGCCTTTGGGTACACCTCTGAGTAATTAGCAGAAAGACCCATCTTAACCATGGTCTTAGACTGAATAAAAAGGAGAAACAGCAATATAAACCCAGTCGAAAGCCCATAGCTAGGGAGGTCTGGGCTCTTAAGGGGAACTTACTGCTGCTGTTTAGTTAAACTGGTGTCACACTACCTTCTCAGCACTTGTTTATATTACACAGATGAAGGCCTTTTCTTTGCAGTTGACAACAGTGAACACAGACACTTGGTTGTTCACAGTGAAGAGAATAAGGGATGGTTGAGTGTTCAGCCCTAAACAGGACATTTATACAACCCACTCTAAGGCTTGGAGAACATCATGGAAAGGGGACTGAAAGAATGCACAAGCCAGAAGAAGGGGAAAGGCCTGTGAAATGCTATCTTCTGGTCATGACAGCCATTACAGTATGAACTCACAGCAGCAGCTGCCTGCACTGGACCTGACAAGAGTCAATCATGGACGGAGGAGGCTCTCACAGGGCCCGATCCCTTCCTGGAATACTGGCTATGGATGAGTTCTAGTGGACAGGACCAGAGTGCTATGAATTAACTGCTTAGTCTACTAGGACTCTACCCAGTGCTTGGTCTTCACCACTGCTCTAAAAACATCTTGATTACTAATCACTTGCATTCCTCCGCAAGTCTGTGACAGAACAACAGACAAACACACCAGACGTAGGCAGCCAGAATGCAGATGCTCTGAAACAGCTCTACTTCAAGAGAACAATTCCAGGCTTGAATTTGCTAAACAGAAACTGGCTCAATTACTCTGCACTAAGTCAACCTCTCTTAAACTCCTATTTACATAAAAGTTGAACCCATTCACCAGATAAAAGTGAATCTGCTAAAAAATTTGATTTCTCTTTACTGGTCTTCTGTTTTATATTAAAATAACCTAAAAAAAATCCTGTCTGGATCCCACTAAATCCTGATACTGAATCCCTTTTGTTGTCTGTTATATGAGAGCCATTTTGATTGTATGATATTTTACTTTACTGTAAGAAAGAATGAAAATTCCTGGAGACAAAGCCCGGTAAACATATCCAACCTAATTTTAAAAAACTGTAGGAATGTAGTATTTATCCACAGGGGGTTTTGCATTTAGATTTCCAAATTTGTTGTTTGCTTAAAAATGTGCTATGAAGGTGGAATGTTTTTCCCTAAACCTATGAAAAAGAATAATTCCATACTTCATTGGGAAAAACAACAGAAGGCCAAGATTTCCCAAAAAGGCCATTGCTGCATTTTTGGCACCTGCAACAATGTGCTCGCAAATGAATTTTTTGTTTTAAAGTGGCAGCATCTGCAGTTTGGTGGTTCTGAGGCAACATGATTTACCCTGTCTTCCTGCAGTTAACATACAACCTACACCCGACTTTCCCAAGTTAAGCCAAAAAGAAAACTACCATCTCGAGTTCATGCAAAGACAGGGACACATTGGTATGCAGAACACAGTGTCACCCTTATATAGGTCACTGCTGGAGGACTGTGCTGTGCATGTACTTAAGTTCTGCTTCTCTTTCAAGCCCCATTGCCACTCACATCTTCCACATTCCAGCCTGTGGTTCCCTGGGGTGACAGGTAGTTTCAGCTCTACAAGAACCCAGTCACTAAATCTGCCCATAGCCACTAGCCTCAGGAAGCCTGGCATTTCCAAAGAGAAGACACAGCCAGGGGCAATGGAGGCTCTGCTAAATAGAGAATGCATTTAGTGTTACTCAACTCTAAGGAGATAGGATTGAAATTTATTTCTGTGAGATAAACACTAAATTGCATTTGACAGACATGTTCTATATGAATGCAATTTACTATGTCATTACCAGTTTATGTTTATATAATGAAATCAACTGTTTTTGTGACATGAATTACTCAGATTTATTTTTTTCAAGTTCATAATTAAATGACACTTAAATATTTCCTCTCTGTTTTCTCTCTCTGCATCAGACAGACACAGTCTTTGGAGAAGTAGTCAGGTACACTACGATCACTTCTGATAGATAGAAGCTTTCCAAGAAGGGAGAGCATTCTCTACAATAAACTAGCTGAGAGGTTCCTTCTGAGTTTCATGGGCTCATAATAAATGACCAACAGTACCAAGACAGAGGTCTAAACTCAAATTATCAAGAGGGATGGATAATTATATGCTACACAGGTCACAGCCAGAGGGTCTCAGTCTATACCAGCAGTGAAAGGTTTTGCTAGTCCAGTAATTCTTCCAGGATGACCAGCAGCTCCACCGTGAGGAAAACAGCTCCAGTTTTAATTCCCCCTGCTCAGGACACAGGTCAGAACGTCATAAAACTGGAAAGCAGCATGTTACTGACACAATTTACTTGCCCAGATTTGAAGGTGTTTTGTCTGTGATTATGACTTGGACAATAACTACACATGCCACTCTAGGGAACCATTTCATTACCTGAGACAGCCAAGAAGTCATCAATGGAAGTAATGTCATCAACAGCATCTGTGAGAACACGGACTTGTTTTTCCCACTGCTCTTTAAAAAGATCCATGTTCTCTTGGGCCAGTTTACTCTGTGGCTTTGCTGCTAAGGCCAACGCAGCATTGATAACCTGCAGAAGACATTAATGCATATCACTATCTCAAAGTCACTCAAATCAATCACATGGGGGTGATTTGGTCAATAGAGCAGAAACAGCTAGTTCCTGTCACTAGGAAACATAACACCATGTGCTCCACCATAACTAGTACAAAGAGGAAATACTGAACAGCAGGCCTTAGACTTTAACACCAAAACAGTAAGTTTGATTTGGAAACAATAGGCAACTATAAACAAATGAAGGCTCCCTGTAATTTCTCCAATCTGTGAAGGCAATTCTACAATCTTTGACATTAAATTTCAAGCTTTTTAAAAAAACCTCAATCATACAAATATACCATCAAAAATTATATAATTAAAATTATAGGCCACATACGATTTACTATCCTGGTTCCTTGTTTTAAATATGTCAGCATCATTAAGTATATACTAAAACATTGTTCAGTATTCCATTTTATAGGCATCTTATGTTACTCTCCTACTGTAGGATATTTAGGATCATCTCAGTTATCCATCACTATTACAAAAGTAGCCAATAATGTCCAATAGTACATAATAATAGCCTGTATCTGAAATACCAAGCTTGCCCAAATAATTCATAATAAAGGTATTGTATTCCAATTCCAAGGACTTTTTTCCTTTGGTCATCTTAACACAGATGTAGCTGACTTATAACAACTCCATAAATATAAATATAAATATAAATATAAATATAAATATATATATGTATAGTGTGTGCTCATGAGTACAAATATAGAGCTCAGGACATAGCTTCCTGGTAGAAAGCCTGCCTGGTATGTACAGGGATCCAGCCTCAGTATAGCATGCACATTCAAATATTTTACACTTTATGGATACAATTTATCCATTTAAATCACAGAATTCAATGACACAATAGTCACAATGATGCCACATTCAGTTTTACCATTTTTTACTTCAAAAAGAAGACTTCAAACGTATTAGCAAGCACTCCCCCATTTTCCTCTTCTCTCCTTATCGCCATCTTCTAGGAACTACTAAGTTACCACCACCTCCCAGAAAAATGCAAGGGTGCACAGGGTTGTCTTCTTTCTCATCTCAAGAATAAACCACCTAGTCTAGAGCCATTAACTACAATGTTACTGATGTTCATTTTTCGCAGATATCCTAAACTAAGCTAAGGGAATTTTCTATGACTTCTAGTTTTTGAACATGGACTAGAGGTTTTTTTTTTTTTTTTTAAATAATTGTCAATAGTTTCTTAACTTGGGTACTGAGAAAAAAACTTGGGTCTTTTGCAAGTGCAATCCCAGCTTTTACCTGCAGAGCCATATCTCGAGCCCCCCCCCCCCCACAACTCATTGGAACAACCTCTCTTCACTGTCTTCTGGAAGTTCATTTTCATACAATTCATTTTTCACTGCAGTTGGTGAATGTGTGAAAGAATCTGAAGAGTTCTTTCTCCAAAAGACACACATAAAGTGGTTGGGTAAACACAGGAAAAACAGTCTTACCACCCTTGGCTATCAGAGAAATGCCAGTGGGGTCTCTTGCAACTTATCTAGATAACTAAAGAGAGATAAACAGCCCACATTGTCCAATTTGTATTTGTCAATACTCAAGTTGCCCAGCTCTGCATGTATAAAGAATAATCACCCTCAGGAAAGGTCTTTTACTCAGGTCATACCCCTAATACCAAGGATGGCTTGGGCACTGTCTAAAGCTCAGTCCTGAGGTCCATCTTAAATGAAACTGCAAAGAAGAGAAATAAGGCTTTGTGCAGTGGGCTCATGCTGTGACATGGGCCGAGTCACAGGTCCATAAACTCCAGCATTTTCATTAGGATCAACTAGACTCTGTGATTTTTTTTCCCTAGGCTTTAAGATCATTTATATAAATACTCTTGGTAGGTGTGATCAGCGTATGTTACCATCTGTTTCTGAAGATATGTGGAAGCATTGTCGCTTTTCAAGCATTTTAAAATGAAACAGAGAACCAAAGATATTAAAGTGTTGGGAGGATAAAATGGCAAGCTTGAGAAAAAGTATAATCTTTAGAATCTACCCTAAATTTATTTCATACAATTCGGTCAGCCTGAAAGTAGATTAAATCTATTGTGTTAATTAAGTGCACAGCAATCAGTCTCGTGAACATTTTATGACTGTATAAAGACTGTTTATCAGACAGTGGGGGTTGGTAGCTGGTCCATCACAGCAGTCTTGGGTGGTCTTTCATATGAAAGAGCCACAGTGACAGTGTCACAGCACATTTAAGGTTACAGATTTTACACAGAAACATGATGCCTGCAACCTCTGGCCCACTACTATAGTTCCTCTCTGTGTCTCCCTTTGTCTATGGCTACTGTCGGTTTGACAGGACATGCATATAGGCTAATATAAGTCTGAGACTGAGCTGTGAGTGGTCTCTGTCTGAAAAAAAGCAGAAAGGTGACCTCTTCCATCAAAACACCACCTAAGAGCTTAGTAATCCCCAAGTGGCAGGGAGAACTCCCTCACAGGCTGCAAGTAACAATGAACACTCAGAAAAGCACTAACCAGTGCTAGTGAGAGGGCTCAGAAGCTAATGGTACTTGCTGACAAGCCTAGTGACCTGCAATATAGTGGTAGAAGACACACAATTCTCACAAGCTGTCCTTTGTCCTCACACCATGAGTACATGGAACATGTGCTAGCACACAAATAATTAAGTGAAAAATAGAAAAAAAACATTAGTTGTTTCATGCATTTCTGAGACTTTCTAGCAATACACTTAACCCAGCCCAATTACCTGTCTTTCCAAGTGTCACTATTACACAGAAGTTTTTATGCTTTACTTCAGCGGCTGGTTCAATCAGGTTACTATTATCTGCATCAGACACTTCGGCAAAGCAGACTAGATGCTTTGTGACACTAGTGTCACAATGGTGCACAGGCTGGCCGGAAAGCTGTGCACTGCACACACAACATATGCACACAATGCCATATGTGTGGAAGACAGAAGAACTTGTGAAAGTCTGTTCTCTCTTAACCACCACATAGGCTCTGGGAATAGAATCAAGGTCATCAGACTTGGCAGAACTGAGCTGTCTTGATGACCCCTCCTACACATTTTAAATGAAAGGCAAGGACGCAGTAGAATGAGATAAAGAGAAAATGATACTTAAATTTATTCAAGCAATGTGGTCTATCTGTACCAGTATTCTATTTAAAATGGAAGGAAAAAAAGGGAGGGAGAGAGGGAAGCAGAGAGGAAGGGAGGGAAAGAAAAAAGAAAAAAAGCAAACCTAATAAAATAAACTCACACACACTCTACTAAAATCCATTCTGGAGATACTGTAAGCTTGTTGGCTATACTTTACCTGAGGACAGAGTGCTTCTAACTGGCTTGCAGACATTCGGACAAGCTTTACGCCTTCTTCATTATTGGAGATTGAACAGGCCAAGTTGGCAACCTACAAGAGGGAAGGACATAGAAATGCCTATAAGCATTTTTCTCCTTGACTGGAAAACAAGCTAATACTTACGTCTTACTCTGGCCTTCCCAGAACAGAGAGATACCAAAAGCACCAAGGAGCTTCACTTCTCAAGACTGATTATCAGTTTATTATGATACATTTTAACAAGGACCTCACAATGTTTTTATTGTAGGCTGGTATCAGAAGAGGTAGCTCCCAAGCTTTGAAGGATCTCCGACCTGCCTGAACAGTCTATAAGGCTGTCTAGTACAGACATTATGTAAGAAAAGTCAAGAAACACCAAGGAAGGAACTGTTAGTATCCACAAATAATAAATTTTGTAGCTGTTCTTGAAAGGAGGAAATTAAAACTCCAAATTGCTGTTCTCACTGTTATATGTAGAAATATAAGTTAAGTTTTATTTGAACACAGGTCAACTAAGAAGATTTTTAAAACACTGTGAAGGCAATATTAAGATGGACCCAATGAGCTGGGGTGTCTTAGCACATGCCTTTAATCCCAGCACTTGGAAGGAAGAGGCAGGCGGATCTTTGTGAGTTCAAGACCAGCCTGGTCTACAAGAGCTAGTTCCAGGACAGGCCCCAAAGCCACAGAGAAACCCTGTCTCGAAAAACAAAAAAAAAAAAAAAAGGAAATGATACGCTCCACAGACATGAACACAAACCTTCTTAGAGGACACTGGTGCTGGACTTTCTTGTCTGGCAGGGTTTACTTTAATGGAAATCTTTCCCTTCCCTCTCAACCCTTTCCAAGGCACAACCAACTAAACAGAAATGATTTTTACGGGCTGTGTCAAAGTTCAGCTTGCAAGGACTCAGGCTACACTGAGAAGGCAGTTCTTCAGTGACACTGAAGCAATGGTGACAGCCTTGCCAACTTCATTAGCAGTGCCAAGGCCAGAACATACTGAGTGCTGAGACAGTTTCACCTCAGGTATGAACTGAGTATGAACAATAAAGGCATAGGCAGTAGACTGTAATAGAAAACAAGTGTGATAGCGAAAACCTTTGATTTTAAATGGAGACACGCACAGGAAAAAATTTTTCTATTATGGCTACTGTTTGCAGTATTACAGTCATGACTGCCAGCTATTAAGCACCAGAATCCTATTATACTTAATAACAAGGAAAAACAGAAGTAGCAAGCAATTTCAAAATAAAAATTGGGAAGTGACCTCTTGGTGTAGGAGGTCCTTCTGTCTATGTGTTGCCTTCATTGGTTGAATAAAGAAACTGCCTTGGCCTTTTGATAGGGCAGAACTTAGGTAGGCGGAGAAGACAGAACTGAATTCTGGGAGAAAGAAAGCAGAGAGAGAGAGAGGGGGGGCGCCATGAAGCCACCAGGTCAGACATGCTGAATCTTTCTCAGTAAGCCACGACCTCATGGTGATACACAGATTATTAGAAATGGGTTAAATCAAGATGTGGGAGTTAGCCAATAAGAGGCTAGAGATAATGGGGCAGGCAGTAATTTGGGCAGCCGGGACAAAGGGCCCATGCTCCCTTCAACAACCTCCGATACTCCCAAAAACCTTTAAAAATCACATCAAGTATAACATTTTAGATTCTAGAAGCTTATAATTCCACCTTCTGTCGTCAACTTGACCTGACCAAAGATACAGTTCTCTAAAAGATCACAATCTAGAGACTGTCATTTGTTTAAACTCATTGCAAATCATCAGAACACATTTTAAAAAAAATAAATTTAAGACTTAAAACTCAAAATGTATATTATGCTAGGGGTGGTGGCGAATTCCTGTAATCCCTGTGCAAATGAGAAGATTACAGGACTGAGACCAATCTGGGTTATCAGAAGACCTTATCTCAAACCAAATCAACCATCCAAACAAACAAAAAACTCTAAAGTGTAGGGCGTTCTAGAAAACAAACCTTCAGGCTTCTTGGTGAGGTGACTCAGAAGTACAAACAGCCCCATCCCTAACCTCTCTAGTGGCTCTCAGACATCAGTAACAGGGATTCCCGCACATCACCAACAATTCTATTTCAATTTATAACATCTCAATTTTTGATTTTTTTTTTAATTTTTAACTTTATTTCATGTGCATTGGCGTGAAGGTGTCAGATCCCCTGCAACTGGATCTTCAGACAGTTGTGAACTGCCATGTGGGTGATGGGAATTGAACCCAGGTCCTCTGGAAGAACCGCTGAGCCATCGCTCCAGCCCCAATTTTTTGAATCTTATAACTCACTCATGTTTTCAAAAATTTAGACATAAAGGACTACAAGTGAGATACAAAATGGTAAGGGGTAAGGCCATTTTAAAGGCTGAATTCTTTAAGTCATTTGTTTCCTGATACAAAACCTAAAATCCTTTGTTTTAAAACATTATTCTAAAAATGTTTATGGTGTACTATGAGACCATTAATGCTCTCAAGAGGACAGTGTTTTAGAAGGCCTGGGAGGGGAAGTGCCGCCTGTCACTGACAGTCTTTTCTGGACGAATAAGCTTCAATGCCCCTCCAGAATTACTTCTCAGGGTGACAAGTGTGCAAATCAACATCTCAGAGCTCTCTGAGAAGCGAGCTTGACCTGGCTACCGTGAAAGAGCGTAAGGCAAGGGAAATCCTTCACACCTATTACTGAGGAAAATCTGCACCTTTAGATTTGGAACAGCAGTTGATATTACTTTAAAAAAAAATTAATCTGTCGGGGAGACACCTCAACTCAGCAGTTAAGAATAGCACTGGCTTTTTGAGTTCCAGCACCTACATGGCTCACAACGGTGTGACTCTAGTTCCAGAGGATCTGACACCCTCTTCTGGCCTCCACTGGGACCAAGCATGCACATGGTACACAGACATACATGCAGGCAAAACACCCATTCCCATTAAATAATAAAACCAGTGTGAAGTCTTTAGCTTGACAGGCATAGTAGTACCTGTAACCCCAGGAGCAGGGGGCTAAGACAGGAAGATAATGAAATCTAAGCCAGTCTAGGCTACACAATAAAGGACCTGTCTCAGATCCCTCGACCTAAAGACGCAGATTTAAATCCCACCTAGGCAGGAGCATAAGTTCAAAACTAGCTTGGGCAACTTAATAAGACCCTATTTTTCAAACCTTTTTAAAAATATTTTTATTTTTTAATTTTAAGTGCATTGGTATTTTGCCTGCATATGTCTGTGTGAGGGTGTCAGCTCTTGGAGTTACAGACAGTTGTGAGCTGACATTTGGGAGCTGTGAATTGAAACCTTGGTCCTCTGGAAGAGCAGTCAGTGCTCTTTTTATTATTATTATTATTACTTAAAATAAATACCAATCCAAATTCCCACTCCCTCCACACACCTCCCACCCCACCCCCTCCTATCCTAAGAGAGGGCAAGGCACCCTGCCCTGTGGAAAGTCCAAGGCCCTCCCTAACACAAGTTTTACATCGAAAGAGAACAGGATCCCAAAAAGCCAGTACAAGCAGTAGAGACAGATCCCAGTGCCACTGTCAGTGGCCCCTCAGTCTGCCCCAACTGTCAACCACATTCAGAGGGACTAGTTTGA
>JAQHUG010000276.1:881649-893610 GCA_028555095.1 Dicrostonyx torquatus | reverse complement strand
TGGGTGGAGGTGTCTTCTGCCTGCCCAGATGACTTGAATTTGATCTAAGGTCCCCAACTGGTAAAAGAAAAGCATCACTGCTGCAAGTTTTCTTCTAACTTCTGTAAGTGTGCCCTAGCATGTGCACCCACTCTCCTACACAGGAGAAGGAAGGAAGAGGGAGGAAGGGGGGGGTTGTTTTGTTAACTTGACAAGGTGATAAGTCTGGAGAAAGGAAAGACTGCTCAGGAACAAGTAAGACACCTCAGTTTCACCAGAACTTACAGCTCCTAGAAAATATAAGACTAAGCACAAAACACTAAGAATTCCTCTAGAATCCAGGGTCAGAATTCTCCTTGGACATCTCACTTCTTTCACGCAACTTCCAACAATTACAAAAGATGGAAACTTCATTTGTTATTTGTTAGAGTTTCACATAGAAGCACTGAGAAAATACACAACTAGTCATATAAGATCAATGTTTAAAACAAATGATTCACAGAGCCTTCAAGGACACTTTGCTCCATATTAACACATGAATTCACAACAAAAATCAAATACATAATGCAGAGCATTCATTTTTCAGTGGGTCAAAAATACACATTTCAAGCTAATACAGCTATACCCTATGACATTTTAACAATGAGACAACTGGAAGAGAGGAAACCCAATAGTAAAAGAGCTATATTTACTTTGTAATTCTTAATTCACAAGGCAGCAAATGAGATGCAACCTGAGCAGAGCAAATTCACCGTCATAAGTATATTTTTATGCACTAGCTGAAGCTGAAGAGACAAGAATACTAAAAAACATCTTCCTTGTTTTACTCACATAAATTTAATATAAATTTGAAAGGAGACTTGGAAAAGTAAAAAATACTGATTGCTCCTTAGCTCTTATGATGCGCACAGCTGAAGAGGAGACAAAGGTGGGCAAAGAAGGAAGTCATCACAAAGGACATACAGATGCTGCATTCATGACAAAAAGGTTAATATTTCTGACAGCAAATAAATTCCCACCTTAGTGTACTTTTAATCAAAGACTAGCATAAAGACATCAGTAACAGTGCTGAAAAGATGGTTTGTATGATCTTGTATGTAGAAGATAATATCCACATGGGTAAGGATTCCTGTTATTTAGTGCTACATCTCTACATTTTGTTTGTTTGCTTGTTCTGTTGTTTGAGACAGGGTTTCTTTGTGTAACCCTCGCTGTCCTGGAACTCACTGTGCAGACCAGGCTGGACTTGAACTCACAGAGATCCTTCTGCCTCTTTGTATTCCAAATGCTCAGTTTAAAGGTGTGAACCACCTCCATGCCTGGCTGAGTAAGTCCACAAATGTTTGCTAACATAATCTTTATTCTTTTTTCCTCTTCCAATATATATATAAAAAAAGAAATTGCTTAGGTGTTTGAAAGCTTAATTCTAGCTAAATAGAATAAACAAAATACTGTTCAACTCTGTCTTTTTCAACTTCTTTGTAAATCTCCAGATTTTTCTCAATTTCACATCCCCAAAAATCTGATTCAGGCTAGAGAGATGGATCAATGCTAACTGCATGATCATAAGGACCAGACTTAGGATCTACTGATAAGCCAGGCATCCTGGAACATATGCAACCAAAGGACCTAAGACCTCTGTGTATGCACAAACCCAAACACACACACACACACACACACACACACACACACACACACACACACACACACACACAGCATGGTACCTGTATAAAGATGACTTTAGAACAATTCATAATACAAAGGTGTTTGTCTACCATCTACACACAACTTAATCAGAGTCTAGATTCTGGTTGACTACAGAAAGAGAGCATCTGCAAAACACCTATTAACAAGGAGAATGAGAAAGTTCACTAGTCTAATAGCTGTTAAGAACCTAGTATGTACTAGGCATCATTCTATTTTAAAACAACATTAGAGTGCATATGGCTAGATAAATAAGAAAATTAAGTAAATTTACTAATTTCAGATAATAAGGAAGGCTGTAAAGTACATAACCTGAGGGGATCTAGGGAAGTCTTTCTGTGGAAGTGACTTTTGGCAGAGAGTACACTCAGGCCTGGAGAAGACCTGTAGTCCTGTAGGACTAAAGGCAGCTGGAAATGAGATAGGACACTTCATGAGTTATGGCTACTACAGTTTCAGACTGTATCACATCTGTCTCTAGAAGCTGTGGCAAAGGTAGATGAGAAAAGTCCTGAAGCAAAGGAATGGCATGATCTGATTTTAAAAGATCATACTGGCTTTCTTTTTGGAAAATAAGCTAGACAGGAATCAAAGTGCAAGCTAAATACCCGCTAGGAGCTGCTGCAGACATCCAACACATGATTGTTACACTATAGACATGATCACAGAAATTAAACAATACTTGCAAATCTGTTTCTCATTTTCTAGACTGACTTTTAATGACATGAAAACTGGACAGGACAGTAGGGAAACCTGCTCTAGGAAGAATACAGGGTGCATATATTCACAGAGAAACTGCTAGGACAGACTTTATATAATTATCTCATGTTCAATACTGAAAGGGACATGAGGGGAACAGTGTAGACCTGTTCTATATAGATGTCTTAGCAAGATAAAAATAAAAGGATTCTTGACTGGCTGAAAGGCCAATTATACATGAACCTGTTCAATCAGGAGATTTCCAATGGCAAATTGCAAGGTTCTATCTTATACTTTATCTCAGACAACATTTTTAAAACATCAGATTAGATGTTTTAATCAGATTAATCTAACATTAATTAGATGTTTTAATCAGATTAGATGTGTGTATATATATATATATATATATAAAAATATATAAACAAAGTAGAATAGATAGAACTGACACACATTTGGAAAGTTGATAATATAAAGAACAACGGCAGCAGCAATTCTGACAAAAGATTAGGCCAGATCTGAGTTTACACTGACAGTATCAAAACTACACACAGAGCCAAATACCCACTTGCACCCACACTGACAGGTGGACCTGATGTCACTAAGGAGCAGGTCCCTCTATAGGGAAAACCTAGGAGCTCTAGCTGACTGTAAATGGGAATCTCAGCACATAGCCATTGCCCAAAGTCCAAAAATCATCCAGTGATATAAGGGTAAGCCACTCCCCAGAATGATGAAAGCCTTGGCTGCTGCCTTAACATGTTTATTGTCCCTGGAGCAGGTGTTCACTGAAAGCTGCACTTGAATGGAGGGTACTCAGGAAAGAGCTGTGATAAAGAGAGCTCCTAAAAAGCCTGGAAACCATCTAGCACTAGACAGCGAGACCTGTGAAATTTTCAGTAGTGATGAAAACTAAAAAGATAATGTAAGAGATACATTTTATCTAAAGTGTAACCATCTGAATATATAATAAATGAAACAAACCAATGTCATTGTTTTCAAACTATGTATTAAAGTACGTATTTTATACTGAAAGCACCCTCAACTCACAGGTGTGTAACAGCAAGAAGATGGGCGGGGGTAGAGTGGATGACAGCTTCCCTCTTGTAACAGGCAGAGAGGAAACTCCACAAGTAGCATATACTGTCTTTGATGACATCATGAGTTTTCTCTGACTGAAAGGCTGAACGAGTCCCAGAAGGTCTACATGATTTTTAGATGGGGGCCAGGGTTGAGGGTGAGGAAAGCACAGATAACACAGAGTCTCACTATGTAGCCCTAAGAAAGCCTGGAACTCACTACACAGAACAGGCTGACCTTGAATTCCTAGACTCTGCCTCTCAAGTGCTCAGCATACAGCATACATGATGCTTTAAAAAACTACACAGAAAGGGATTTATACAGCTGAATAAAAACCTATCATTTTATAAGAAGTAAACACTGAATAATCCACTTGATCCCTGAAGAGAAGAGTCAATCTGACTGTTAAAGGCAGAAACTCCAAAGAAAAGCAAAGCTCAAAGCCAATGGTACCAGGTAAGAGAAGTAAGAGTGAGGACCGTAAAGTGAACCAATGGGGAAACAAACTCAGCAGCATTAACCTCTTCATGGTATGTACATGGAGTAGACTAGGCAGACTGTGTACTCAAGATACCTACTAAAAAGCATGTATGTGACACACCTTCACAGTACACTGGAATACATAGTACTGTGCATTATGTAATTGGTCTGGTTTTATTTTTGATTCATCATAAAATACAAATATTCTTCAACTTTAAAAGTAGTGCCTCAGTTACCCACACCAGAACTGATAGTTTATGCTAATAAGGTGACTTGGGATAGGAAACCAACCATCTGATTAAATAATTGGGGCTTTTGAGGCCAGCTTGACCTGGAAAAAAGTGAGAGTCAGACTGATATCCAACAATCAGGCATACATAATGAAACTTGAACAAAATTTCTGGATATACAAACTCATGAGAGCTATTAAGTTGGTATATCTACCACTGTTATAGGGGGGTAGAGTGCCCCAATTCCATCCATTTGGGGAACAAAAATTTCTCCCAAGCTCCAACCTATGTGTCTCTTAATTTGGCTGGTCCTGACTAATAAAAGTTTTGCCTTTCAAATAAAATGTTCTATGTACATGTTGTTCTAGTCAATTGTCAAGCCAGAAATGTTATGAGAATGCCTAGGATCTGAGGCAAGTTGGTCAGAGTGGTAATATCTTGGAACCTAATCTTGCTGGGGCCTAGGACCTTTCCCTGTAAGTTTACACTAATTCATGGCAGTTAGTGTCAGAACTCTGTTGCAGTGTTTCAGAAAGATCGCTCTTTCAAAACACACCTGCAAATACCCTTAGTGGTTACCTGACCTTCTGCTTTCCAATTATATGAATATACAACCATTCATGTATATATTTTATACACTATTCTGTTGAACCAATAAGGAGAAGCAGGCCTTCACATCAAAGTTGGCCTGTAGACATTGACTTCAGCTGGAAGGCAAGTAATGAAAAGAAATCAAATCAAGGGATTAATAAAACACACTGAAGCATTTTACCTTTGCTAAAAAACAAGTCTCTGATTAGCTCAAGGTGTGCCATTATAATACAAAGGTTGTAGAGGAAGGAGAAGTCTTGTCATAGAAAAAAAAGTTCTGCCTTGAGTTAGGAATTTGAGGCTTCTAACTCTTTAAAAATTAATTTCCTTTTCATGGGCATAGTAATTATATATCTTACTGTCTCAATTATCATAAATATAATCATAACTATTTGAAGAATGGTACTACATAGCCTGAGGTTAATCCTCAAGTAATGAAAATCCTGTGTCATTTAAACAGTCAGGTAAGATGTAAAAGAAGGTAATGGGTGAAGGGCATGCAGTGGGAAAGAGGTGAGAGAAGGGTTAGAACTGAGCTGTGCTGAGGAACATCACATCTCCGAAGACTATGTTCAGAATGAAATGAAATATTTAAGTCTGGAAAAAAGTTTCCAAAGACTCTCAAGTCCAGTCAGTGATGGATTCATATTCTCCCTCTCTCCCCACAACCAAGTTTTGTTTTTTCAAGACAGGGTTGTACTGACAGGTGTTCCGAAACTCACTCTGTAAACCAGGCTGGCCTCGAGCTCAGAGATCTGCCTTCTCTGCCCCCGAGTGCTGGGATTAAAGGCCTGCACCACTATGCCCAGCCCTGTTATTGTTTCCCAATTCTTCAAGCCTCAGTTTCCATGCAAAGAGAATTATAGAAAGTACACAGTGCTGTATACCATATGTGTTCTTCAAATATCAACTATGCTTTGCTGGTGGGAGAGCCTGAGGATGACGCAAATGGAATAATAAAGGGCCTTCCATTCAGGTACAGATAAGAGCTGTTCTCTCTTCAGACACTAATACTCCAGGCCTTGATGCATACCACTCAAAGGAACTTTTTAATAAGCAGGCTACTTATAAGAGACTAGTTTCTGGAACACAATTTCTGTCCACTTGGAAATTATGTCTCATACTGTCACATGACTGCTGTGAACTAGATTATGCTTAATGGAGATACAAATGAAATTCTCCAATTTTAGTTCCAAATGTCAGAATCATTAACTTGAATAATAGGCAGACCTATGTATTCTGTACATCATTTTCTTGAGAAAAACACTTAAGTCAATAGTCAAAGAAAATGAGATGTAAAATTAGTAAGGTGTTTAATGTGATTATTGGTATTTTTCTTGGAATGACAGGATTTCTCTGTGTAACCCTAGCTAACCTGGAACTAGCTGTGTAGACCAGGCAGGCCACGAACTCAAGAAATCTGCCTGTCTCTGCCTCCCGAGTGCTGGGATTAAAGGCGTGCGCCACCACGGCCTGGCTCTTTGAATTATTTTTTATAGTGTTAACTTGTGTCACTGTAAATCACATTTTACATTCTGCTTTTAAATAATGATCACTTACCAATGGGTCTATGGAATATTTATCAATTATTAGTTTCTGTACTAATGCTATGTTTTATGTGTGTCTCATTTCTAAACTACACTAATAATTAATATAAATTTGTTTAACAAACGAAGAAACTTGTCTTGAAATTAAGTGGTAATTTACCTTTTCTAATTATTTTACAAACCAACCACTTCCACACACATTTCTAGTGTAAAAGTATGTCTAATTTAGCTGATTTGGGGTTTGTTTACTCTTAAAACAGTGCAGAGTCCCATCTACCTTGAGTGTAAGGTGAAAGACCTAACATATCTATCATTCTTTTGGTCCTCAGAACATGGTATCATTAGTAACCTCTTTTTACAGGCAGGACATAGAAAGTGAGAACTAGTTAACCTGCTGGGATGGAAGCCCGGGTGACACTTCTCAGAAGAGCACCAGATCACAGCTGCTGCCACTGTCTGCACTGTAAGACTGACGAGCACGGCCTCACTTTAGCTGCATTACCAGTAAGTGGTAGCATTAAAAGCTTCTAGGACAAAAGCTATCCACGGAATCAGTGTAAACTGACAAACATAATAGAGACCCAGTGATAACCGAAAAGCTGTTTATAAATGTTGTGTATTAGGTGAGCCCATGAAAACTTATAGTTAATTTTAGTCAATCATGTGACTAAAACTGGTAACTCACTAAGTTACCTATGTTAATCAGACCACTAACACACTTACCTCAATCAATTTGTTGGCATGTTCACGGAAAACTTGGGCATACTCCCTAACTTCTTTCTCATTTCCATTCTTTGCAGCTTCAATCAGAACTAAAAGAGGGACGTTGGTCTCCAGGAAAGAATCTGATACGTGGTCCATGACAGCTTTGCGAAGCTAGTAATAAATTGTATAAATTTGATTTTATTTCTACTAAGAAGTTAAACTGTGATATAACACATCTCGAAAGACAGGCAGAACGCATACAGCTAAGTCCCCACGTAAGCAGTGCAATAAAAAGCAGCCTGCAAAAAGGACCGCTGAGCCCACAGCTCACACCACACACAGCACTTCTTCAGTTTTCCAGACAGCACCTCTTTCTTTCCTTGGAACTTATAAAACTAAATGGGCTCATAGCAATGCTCTGGATTGAACTAGTACATAGCTTTGGAATATATGTAATTAGTCTAATTAGTTAAAATTAAATGAAAAAAAGGAAAAAAAGCACTGCCTGGTTTATCTACACTATAGGGTTATGGACTATAACTTTTAAATGTTATCTTTCTAATTATTCTGACACTTGGTTCACCAAAGGCATATCAATTTTCAGTTTTGTTTTATATCTAATATGAACAATAAAATGTCTCTACTAATTCCTGGAAACTGTTCAAATTCTTACCATAACTTGTCTTAATACATTATACTATATATTTATAAAGTCAACTCTAACTTCTTCTAAAAACTTTAACACAAAATTTAATTTCAAAATGTTAATGAGATTATATATATCATTAAAGGAACAGGTTTTTAAATTTACTAACATGGAAAATTCAGTATCTCCAACATTACTGTACTTGAGCTGAAAAGACATTTCCACCAGTGGGAACAAATTGACAATACAGAAACAGAATGGATGGACACATTAGAAACTGGAATCTAGCGTATGGAAGTCAACACAACAAAATCTTCTGAGGTTATTTTCACAGGTCCCGGAGTCATCTGTAATTGATTTTCCTGCCCATACATCCTTTTCACACTGGACTTATTCAGTCCACCCCAGAGGGAAGAGTACAGTCAACATCCCTCTGAGATTTTTTAGACATTAATAAGCTTATTAGAAACACAACATAAAAGTCACTTTTCAGAACTTACCCTTTCCCTTAATTAAAATATATTAGAATTTTAATTGAAACTAAAGCTAAGAACTTCGGAAATAAAATTAACACGTAGGAAAAAAAAAAAAAGCTTACCTGCCTACGCAAGTCCCTTGTCTTCTTGGTCATTTTATCTATTGCAGAGTTGAGTGCGTCACTTCTTTCTTTACGTCCAGCCTAAATAAACAGATGCTCATGTGAGTATACGTCAAGAAAACTTAATGAAAGTCTATAAATATTTAGTGTTAAAGCAACACTGAAATAAAAAAGAAACAACAGTAAAATGGGCTTTAAATTTTTAAAAATTGTTTTATTTGTTAAATGTAGGGTGTTTTTTCTGAACAAATGTATACACGTGTGCGCATATATATCTGGGCACCATGGCTGCCCACAGAAGTCAGAAGAGGGCATCAGATTGTCTAGAACTGGAGTTATACAGATGGCTTTCAATCATCATATGGGAGCTGGAAACCAACCAAGATCCTCTGCAAGAGCAGCAAGTGCTCTTAACCACTTAGCCATCTTTTCAGCCTGCAACATTGTGGTTTTTGAAACAGGTTCTCTGACTGAATCTAGAACTCATCACTGACTTAGCTAAGCTGGCTAGATTTAGCTCTGCAAACTTCGGGGATTCTTCTGTCTGTATCTCCTCAGTTTTAAGATGTGTGTACCACTACAGCTGGCTTTCTACATGAACTCTGGGAACCAAAATGAGGTCGAGGTCCTTGTGCATACACAGCAAGCAATTTACTTGGGCTATTTCCCAACCTCCAAAATGTAAGATGCGGGTTTGGAGAGATGGCTCAATAGTTAAAAGAACACTTGCTGTTCCTCCAAAAAGACCTGGGTTAAAATCCCAGCACCTACATGGTGGCTCACAACTGTCTATAATTCTAGTTTCTCATCAACTTCTGGTCTCCAAGCGTACCATACATTCATGAGGTACACATAAATATGTAGGCAAAACACCCATGACCTTTGAGGAAATCAAGAGACACAGAACATCTACTTTAAGACACAATGCCACCACATACCATGAATCCTTTAATTCTGCTTTTGCTAAACTGCCCTAAAAATCAATTTCTCTCCCTCTTTCCTTCCCTCCCTCCTCTCTTCCTTCCCTCCCCTCACTGTAGGAACAAAATGCCTCAGTGAAGAAAGGTCTGTCAGGCCAGGCACACTTCTGATCCCAGCACTTGGCAGATAGGCAGGCAGAATAAGTTTCAGGACAGCCAGAACCACACAAAGAAACCCTATCGCAAAAATCGAAACAAAACAAAACAAAAAAAGGGTCAGTTGATGCAGTTACTGATCCTTCTAGAATGTGCTGGACAGACCGCTTAAATCAACATGTTTGTTGGCCTTTAGTCCATTGGTTTTCAGTACAAAGAGAAGTTTAGGGTTCTGGTCATCCTCTAACACATAACACACATGCCTCCACACCACTCACAACCTGAACATATAAGCTTGATAAAACAGCTTATTGAAGTTAAGAGCGATTACAGAGTACTTGCTGCTCTTGCAGTGAACTCAGATTGAGCTCCTAGAATCCACATAGTGGGTCATAACCATTTGTGTGCTTTCTGAGGATCAGATATTCTCTAACCTCAGTGGGCACTGGGTACACACACATACGTATACACAGAAAACACTTATACACATAAAACTAAAAACTCAAAAAAAATGCTTACTGCTTTATAAAATTGAATTTGTTCTTTTGTTTGTTTGTTTGTTTTTCGAGACAGGGTTTCTCTGTGGCTTTGGAGCCTGTCCTGGAACTAGCTCTTGTAGACCAGGCTGGTCTCGAACTCACAGAGATCCACCTGCCTCTGCCTCCCGAGTGCTGGGATTAAAGGCGTGCGCCACCACCGCCCGGCCGAATTTGTTCTTTTAAAATTAAAGTTGCTGTGAACTGCTATTTATAAAATAAAGTAATTCAATCTTGAGCTCTCACCTAACTGGGAAACTGTGTTCCACTGCATGGAGACCCTGGGTGTTTGCTTCATTTTGATATGGGTATCTCTGTTTAGCAGTGGCAAAGGGTTCCCTCAGAAAACAGTAAGTAATATTTCATGATAAAGCTTCCCTTCGGGAAGCAAATACCAGCTGAGGTGAAGAGAGGCAAAGGTTTCTAGCTGGGTCAGTCTCTAACAGTACAATTCTGGAATTAGAAAATAGGAATTCTCATCTCATCAAACAGAGAAGCTGCTAGACCTTCCTCCTATGGAACAAACTACTATTTATGTAGACAAACCCCCATGCCTAATCCATACACTTAAAATGGATAGGACTAACCACAATTCTTTCCACAGAGGTCTTAGAATCTAAAAATCATTCAGAGCAGGCTGGGCATGGTGGTACATGCCCTTAATCTTAGTACTCAATAGCCAGGCAGATCTCTGTGAATTCCAGGCCAATCTGGTCTACATAGTGAGTTTCATTATATACATTTAAAGGTATATAATGAGACCCAGCCTCACAGCAACAACAATAATAGTTCAGAGCAATACCTAATTCGACAATATGCAGTATCATGAAGTGTTATGACAGGTATTCCTAATGACAAAACACGTCAGAGTATAAAGGAAAACTGTATAAAGGAAAAAGTTACATACTTCTCTACTCCACCACCCAATCCCAGTTTTTCGAGACAGGGTGTCTCTGTGTAGCCCTAGCTTTCCTGGAACTAGCTCTCGAACTCACAGGGATCCGCCTGCCTTTACCTCCCAAGTGCTAGGATTAAAGGTGTGCACCACCACCACCCAGCAGATATCAATTCCATTCTTAATACAAAAGGGATGGAAAATATGAAAGGGATGAAAAATACAACAGCCACAAAGGCAAAAACAAAGGCTTTGACATTGTTGGTGCCACCTCAAGGCACAGTTTGGCCTTTAAATTTCAAAACAAATCTATAAAAATTTACCCAACCTAACTACAAACAACCAACAAACGTTCCAAGGTAAAGAATCTATAATGGTCATCTTAAGGCTTTTCTGCCAGAAGTTTTCACCTTCTTATTCTACATACAATCCCTGGAGGAGTCTGCCATTTCCATTACTTTGCCAACTAAGATCACCTAGCCATGCTCCATACTATCAGCTATCCATATCTGTTCTGGTTCTCCAGATTTGTCATGTTCTCTCTCACCTACTGTATTCTGATTTCTATCTTTCCTTGGGATAAGAGTCATCTCCTTCTGGAAGCTTCCACTGGTCAACCTCAACTCTAAGTTCCAAGTTCCCTATCCCTTCATTGTGAGTGCTCCCACAGCCTATAGGACTTCATCTCTCAGTCTTTACAGCAACAGAAACCCTAAAATAGGCACAATTAAACAGGTGTGTGTGTGTATGTGTGTTGTGTGTGTGTGTGTAAAGCTCATTGTCTACCGTGAAAGAATAAAAATTTCACCTACATGTCTGTATGTCACTCCAAGTTAGAAAGTAACTCTCTAATCACAAATTCTCACATAGAAGAATGCAAGTAACTATAACCACCACTTGCTGAATTTCCTTAAAACTATTTTATAGGGAGTGTTGGGTTAATTTCTGCCTCCTCTGCCCTGATGCTAACATCTAAAGAAGTCAGAAGTGGTATGTACATAAACACCATCTTCCAGAAGTGATACTGCCACTTTTAAGTCAAACACATCTGTATGTGGAATAAAGCTTTAAATGTCAAGAAGAAAGTCTAGTTCAGAAAGAACAGTAGAGATGGAGAGATGGCTCAGTAGTTCACTAGTTCTTTGCAAAGGACCTGAATTTGGTTCCAAGAACCCACATGGCAATGGATAACAACCTG
>JAQHUG010000276.1:856407-881429 GCA_028555095.1 Dicrostonyx torquatus | reverse complement strand
TGTGTGAATGTCTATGTGTGTGTATGGTTTTTGCTTGTTTATTTTTTGAGACAGTGTTTCTCTCTGTAGCCCCGGCTGGCCTCAAACTCACAAAAATCCACCTACTTCTGCCTCCTGGGAGCTGGAATTAAAGGCATGCGCTGCCACCACCTGCACATACACCAATTTTAAGGTAAATACTCTGTCTTTTGGCCACAGCTTCAGCCTTCAAAACCCAAAAAGTAGATGAGTAAGAAAAAAATAATTGTTGAGTTGGGAAAGGCTGTGTCCTCAGTCACTCTGATGGAAAAAGTAGGAATGCCTAGCCCTTCAGAGTTGTAGCAGGCTCCTGTAATACCAGCTATTTAGGAGGCTGAGGCAAAAGGATTTGTCTCTTACTTAAAAAAAAAAAAAAAAAGTACGACTTTCTACTGCACGTCTGACATATTGACAAGTTGACAGAAAAGCAGAGACAATATAATTTGAAAAGTTTCAGTTCACTAAGTATATCAATAGGCAGTGGTATAATTTGAATAGTTTCACTTTACCAAAACATTAACAGGGGGTCAAAGAGATTAAAAATCAGAAAGGAACTAAATGCTCTAAGAGTTTAAGAGGAAGGAAACACTTTCCCTTCAGTTTTTACATACAACTCATTCCTAAGCATGGCTGATCTAATCCAACTAACTCACATGCTTTTTCTACCCAAACAACTAAGGCAGTTAGTAAGAATTAAACAGCTTCTGCATTAGAAAGGTTATTTTTCATCAGAATGTGGCTGACTTCAGGAAGACACAAACAACATCATAAGGGCTTCCCTTCAACTAATAACGATGCCTTGAAACTTTTAGGGCCAAGTTCATAGTGAACAGTGTTTCTAAAACCTAGGCTCACAGACTCAGTAGGATCTGATTAAAATGTATCTACAGAAAAATCAACAAGTAATAACACTTCATAGTTCCATCCACACAAAGACCAAGATTAATAAACACTAGAGTACAGGAAGGTATTACAGGAAGGATCAACACCAGTGAAGAGTCAACATCACAGTGGTATACATAATTGTGATGCAATGCTCATTCCTGAGAATGTGAGTAACTTCAGCTTGGCCGGTAGAACTGTAGCGCATCACAGTCTGACAGTGTCTACACAACTGTCCCTTTACCAGTGTCAGATGTGCCATGAAAACTTTACTGATCCCTCAAAGTATTGCTGGTACCTTCTCTCTCATGCTATCTAGGCATTCGCTGCCTTCAACAAAGTCTTACACTTCTAAACCCACCTTGGGGTCACTTGTAGAAAAGCTTAAAATTATACATTTGCATTACTAGAGTTTCCACAAAACCTTTACACATGACCCCAAGTAAGAGACTTAGAGGCTTCTAGTCGTTACCAGAGTAGCCCTACTCCAGTAGGAAAATTCTCCTTTTTAGATAATGACTTCTTAGAATTCACCGGTGGAATGAAATCCTCAGAAGACCACAGGCCAGTTGTGTGCTTATTTCATGGACATCATCAATACGTTTGAGGTTTCTACTTTCAGGTTTGAAAACAGGACTCACTAAAGGTAAGCAGTAATGGTATGGGGAAAATTTAAGTTCATATAGCCACATTAGCAAGACAAGATATGTAAAAGGCATAGTCTGGCCTACAACATATCCCTGATTCATGCTAGACACATCTTATGCATTTATATAACACTAACCATAAACATTCATGTCTGAAAAGTTATTCAACAGGAAAAGCTAGAGTTGTCAAGCAAAAACAACCAAGAAAATCCTATTCCAATATAAACGCCCTTTCATATTCATAAGGGGAATTCAACAAGAGCTGCTATGAGATTCAAAATTTTGGTGTTACAACACCCCTATCTCAGTAGCAACTGTGGCTTTCAGTTAAGGAACAGGTGAGATGTTGAAGCAGAAATTCTGAAGACTGTCAGAATCCAGGCCCACTACAAAACTTGTTCAAAATTGCTCACATCTGGATCACCTATATAAAAATGATGGTGTCAATCTGCTCCTCTCTTCTGGTCGGACATTCAAATATCAACTCAGCATTGTTTTCCAATCAGTGTGGTAATAAAGTATTGTTATATAATAAGCAGAAAAGAATTATTCCCTTGAAATTCAGAATGGAGGAAAAAAAGCCAAAATCATTTCTTTTGGAAGCTACCCTCTTTTTTCTGGCTTTATAATGTTAAGTTCTTAATGACAATAAAACTAAGCCCACTTAGTTTAGCAACACAGTCATACTTTGCTTTTTACCAAGCATGACAACAAGGCAACTGAACAGCTTTGCAAACAAACTACCAGAGCAGAGGCGTACCTTGCATAGGCTGGCATTAAATCAGCACTTCATAAATCAATCGTGCCCATTTAGATGATCTCTATGCAGAATCGGCAGTCTAACACTAGTTCTCACACGCATTAAAAATCATCACTCTGCTAGTCCAACTCACTGTTCAGATGGGTCTTCTTGAATGCAGCATTTATTACAACCTCATTGTTGCTTCCTACACTGAAGAAATACCAAATTCTTAAGTCGGGAGTTCTTTCTCAATTTATTGCAAACAGGGGGTCTTGTAACAACCCTGACACTGTTACAAAGCACAGTGCTTTTTAACAGTAAAGCTTCTGGAAAACCCAAACAAAAGACACGTCACCCGGTGACGTCAGCCTATATACAGTTCTGTGTGGCCGCAGCACATAAGCAAATCCATTCTTGTGCCGTTTCTCGGAAAAGCTTTTCAGTAAATGCACTCATGCTGCTCCAGAAGCTCTTCTCCGCGACAAGCCGCCCATCTGCCATCAACAAGTTAAGACCGACAGAACTAACAGCTGCGGTAAGGAAAGCCTGAAGCTCCGACGATCAGCAGTAATCAGAGGAGGGGGAAATTATTAACTGATAATCAAAGCTGATTTAGGGAATCAGAGCACCACAGAAAATGAAACCGATGCTATCTAGAGGAATATCCTAAGGAAAAACCAATTCACCCTGGCAGATTTGAATTTTACTTGGAAATCCTGGGACACAGAAAACAGGAAACCAGTCAAAGGCTCCTGCATGTTAGAGCCTTTTACAGACTCACTGCGTTGAGTCTGACAACCTCGACTGAATGCAGCCTCCAATGTGCTCAGAAGAATGGGTAAGTCCATGCATTTCTATGGCATTTCTTTTACAATCAAAGAGGATTCACGCTTTTATAAACTAAGCCAGTGAATTCCCATTTTATGATGCAAATCACTTGTTTTCGGATTTTAAATTTTATGTAAAGGCATATAGCACTAAGGAAAGGAACATGTTTTAATCTCTTTTATACATGGTTTAAGTTTTGTGTTCCAGTATACAAGGTTAATTTTTCTGCAGTAAATGAAAAATGTTCCATGCAGTGAAATCTTTCATTATGATGTTATATTGTTGTTGTTTTCAACAGCCCCTGTGTTCTGCTGAAACATATCCTATCTTCTTGTTTTCCTTAAATTATATTCTGCAGGCTTACATTTCAAGTGGCCATTAGGGGCCCCTATGCTGGCAGCAATATATGCAATGAGTGTGGTTTTAAAAATGCTGCCTGCCCTGGGTATGGCGTGTCCACCCAAATGCCGCTGTGAGAAGCTGCTATTCTACTGCGACTCTCAGGGCTTCCATTCAGTGCCAAACACCACAGACAAGGGTTCTCTGGGCCTGTCCCTGAGGCACAATCACATCACAGCGCTTGAAAGAGATCAATTTGCCAGCTTCAGTCAACTCACCTGGCTCCACTTAGATCACAATCAAATTTCAACTGTAAAAGAAGATGCTTTCCAAGGACTATATAAACTTAAGGAGTTAATCTTAAGTTCCAACAAAATATTTTACTTGCCAAACACAACTTTTACCCAACTGATTAACCTGCAAAATTTGGACCTGTCTTTTAATCAGCTGTCATCTCTGCATCCTGAGCTCTTCTATGGCCTTCGGAAGCTGCAGACCTTGCATTTGCGTTCCAACTCCCTGCGGACTATCCCAGTACGCCTGTTCTGGGACTGTCGTAGTCTAGAGTTTCTGGATTTGAGCACAAACCGTTTGCGAAGTTTGGCTCGCAATGGATTTGCAGGATTAATCAAACTGAGAGAGCTTCACCTAGAGCACAACCAGCTGACAAAGATTAATTTTGCTCATTTCCTCCGGCTAAGCAGTCTGCACACACTCTTCTTACAATGGAACAAAATCAGCAACTTGACATGTGGAATGGAATGGACCTGGAGCACTTTAGAAAAGCTAGACCTAACTGGAAATGAAATCAAAGCCATCGACTTAACGGTGTTTGAAACCATGCCTAATCTTAAAATACTCCTCCTGGATAACAACAAGTTAAACAGTCTTGATTCCAAAATCTTAAGCTCCCTGAGATCCCTAACAACCATTGGCCTCTCTGGCAATCTGTGGGAATGCAGCCCCCGAGTGTGTGCTCTCGCCTCCTGGCTGGGCAGTTTCCAAGGTCGGTGGGAGCATTCCATCCTATGCCATAGCCCTGACCACACCCAGGGAGAGGATATTCTAGATGCAGTCCATGGGTTTCAGCTCTGCTGGAATTTATCAACCACTGTCACTGCCGTGGCTACAACTTACAGAGATCCAACCACTGAATATACAAAAAGAATCAGCTCATCAAGTTACCACGTAGGAGACAAAGAAATTCCAACTACTGCAGGCATAGCAGTTACTACAGAGGAACACTTTTCCGAACCAGACAATGCCATCTTCACTCAGCGAGTAATTACAGGAACAATGGCTTTATTGTTTTCTTTCTTTTTTATTATTTTTATAGTGTTCATTTCCAGAAAGTGCTGCCCTCCCACTTTAAGAAGAATTAGACAGTGCTCAATGATTCAGAACCACAGGCAGCTCCGATCCCAAACACGACTCCATATGTCGAACATGTCAGACCAAGGACCGTATAATGAATATGAACCCACCCATGAAGGACCTTTCATCATCATTAATGGTTATGGACAGTGCAAGTGTCAGCAGCTGCCATACAAAGAATGTGAAGTATAATATCTACTCATCATCAAAAATCACATCAGATAAGTAACCTATTTTACATAGTAGGGGCTAAATACATATCTAATTTTTACCAATGGTGACATTAAGCCTAATTTTCCAAATCAAGTGGAGACTTGAGTTTTTGAAGTGTTGAAGTATTTTTAATTTTTTTAATGAAAACATATTTTAAGTGTTAAATGAAGCAATGCTCATATTAATTTGCACTCTTGTTGGAAAATCTAAATGCTTAATTCAATATAAAACATTTCATGTATGTAATTATATACTATTGTATGTAAACATTTACACTAAGGTCTCCTCCATATGTTATTTTTTTCTACTGAAAACAGTTCTGAAAGAAGCTACTAAACAAAAATAGATAGGGATGAAAACCTGTTTGATTATTATCCTCCATCCCATGGACCACAATTGGCTTCCTGCTTAAAAGGAGACAGCAAAAGTTCTCTTGTAAGATAAAGTGGTATTTACTCAAACTATAATTTACTGCCAGTATGAGAAGTAGACTTACATGTGTACTTAAGACTGGTAAATATTAAACATTATTCTTTCAGAGTTTGGCCTGGTTTAATAGACATTATCTAAGTTACATCATGAAACCAGCACCTTTTACATAACTCTAATAAAACCGGGTGACTCTTTAATTTTCAACAATAAATTCAAGCAATTATTTTAAAAGGTCTCATTATAATAAATCAATACTAAATAATTACACTGACTTCTTATACAACTCTAGTTTGACTTATAATAATGGACATGCTGATTTTTGTGGCATTTAGACTATTATTTTAAACTAGTATTAAATTATCATTTTACTAATTAACTTACTAAATCCTAAACTTATGTGAAAACCTGCATTTTGGAAAGAGAAAAACTGAGTCAACTTAACAATCCTGATATACTCCGTCCAGTTTGAAAAGACAGCCCCTCTCATGATTAAAGATGTCTTGACAAACTGTTTAAGCTTCTTCCTTCTGTCTTTTTCTGATCTTTAAACCTCAAAGACCCAAATTAAAAATAATTGGGTACTAAAGATGCCTAACGCTGGTTCTTGTTACATTATAAAGAAACAATGAAAAATTTCAAAATATGATGTTGAAGTTTGACCTTTAATAAAAAGACACACATTTATATCGTCAGCTCCTTTTGAGACAGAACTAACCTATTTCTGAGGCAAGTCCTAAGGCAGAACTCTTGATACAGGCCCTGCAGCCATACAACAGTAAGCGAAGGCAGAGTGGAAGTGAGGGGACAGAGAGCAAAGAAAGATTCTGGAAGCCCGACTCTCAGGTTAGTGGAAGCTATGAAGCAGCAAATGTTATTATGTACAATTTGCACCAAATAAGCGATGCTCAGGGACCTGTATGATACAGAAGGAGGCTCTTTGGTGTAAATACGAATGCTCTCATCATAATAACAAATGATAATGATGCCACATTTTTTTTCATGAAGGAAAGAATCACAAGTGTTCAATTATGACTTCTTTAAAGCAAGTGATGGCATACTGAGGATTTAGACTCAAGATACCAATTCATGTAGACTTTTTCTACAAAGAAGGCTCCACATATAGGAGAAAACTGAAATTAAAGCATCAATTTGATTTCACGAAAAAAAAAAAAACACAAGCATTTGTATATGGAAAAAATGTATAAACCCTTAAAGAAAGGCACTAACACAAAAAAGGAAGGCATCCTTTCCTTAACATGTATGTTTATCACTATATTCTTCACTCAAAGCTTATTTCCTCCCCAAGAATGAATTGAAATGTTACTACAGACCTAGACTCAATCACAATTTTCCTCTTTTAGCACAGAAAAAAACACCCACACTTCAAATCTCTTAGCAAAAAGCAGACAATATTCAGGAGACATATTACAGTGAAAATATATGTTCTTTATATATTTAAGGTGGGTAGATTAGTTTGACAAAGCCTCAAAGCAGTTCAATTCAGTTGATCTTGAGTGGCAAGCATTTCCTCTCCTGATAAGCCAGAGACAGATGCTGGTTTTCCGGCACAGAGCACAACACACTGCTTCCCCACCGAGGTGGGGAAGGATTTACCAACTTGTATGATGGTGACCACTGCCATTTGTCAGGTGATAGACAGCTTGATCAGAGCAACAGCTTTGAGCATGCAAGACTCCTCTAGCCCGAAAAGATGAGTATTTTTTCATCATTTCAAATGATAACCAAAATCAATTCAAACTGTGAGGTAAAAAGTAAGCAATATTAACTAGGAACTCCAATTAACCCTAAAGAACATAGTTAATGAAGTATATGTAGCAGAGCAAACCATTTAGCACCTGAGAAGAGCAGTGCCAAAGCCACCGAGGCATACTATGGTGGGGGAGGGGAGACACACTGTTTGTTTGTTTTTCCTTCCATGGTTTTGGTAATGGTAATGCCAACCAGGTATTTTCCTTTCTTACTTAAAGCACAAATTGCTAGTTCTAATTGCCTCCAGAAAGCAGGGTTCCATTTAGTTAACATGTATTTGTATTGCAGTATCTGTGCTACCAACCGGCCAGAGAAGAACTGCCTCACAGCAAAACCATTCATAGTTCCTAAGTCATAAATGTGAGGGACTTGGGATGGGGTTTTATTCTCTTAAGCACTAACAACACACTTTTCCCTCTCCTCAATTTTAAGAGCTAGTGGAAAATGATTATTGCGGATCAGAAAAATGAAATATCTACCTAGGAACTAAGAACTAGTTTGCAACTACGGTGGCTCATTTCTATAGCCTACAGGGAATTTGAGTTTACCTTTCTGAAAAGAAAGTGAGCTGGTAAATCTGAAAATCCATTCAAAACTCATAATACTGCCAGCATCAAAAAGCAGACACTAATTTTTAAGCCAAATAATTGTATTATCACATATAATTTCTTAATGAGTCTAAGTTAATTTCTGTACCAATTCAATGAATGGAATTGACTGAACTTCCTAATTCTACTCACTAATTATTAAAGTCCATCTGCTTATTATAATGCTAGTCACTAAAAGCTAGACCCCATCTTTCCAATAAAAGCAAGCTTTTATGTACCACTAGTCTGAATTCTAAAATATGAAATAGTCTTATTATTTTCTTAAGTCACACTTCCCACACATAGCTGGGGGGGGCTATAAATTCTCTCTCCCTCTCTCTCTCATAGGTACTTTTAAAGAATATTTTAAATACAAACTTACATGATAATTTTTCTAATGCAGCAATCCAGGGATAGCACTATTTCAAGTCTGTTTGAAACACATTTTTCATATCTCCTCAGTTAAAGTGCTTGAACCAGAAAAGATTTCTTTTTTAAGACAACATGGGCCATCTATAGATAATAAGTATTTCTTTAGCTAACCTGGAGCAAACTCACAGCGCTTGAATAAAGGTCAAAACCAGAAAATGACCACAGATACTTTCTTATTGTACTATTGTAGACATCTGGAAAAGTCTCCAACTCCTTCAACTAACCTTTTCTTCCCTTGAGTTTCTAAAATCAGTATGCTACATGGAACCTATGAACACTGAGACTGGAAACTCAAAGTACAGTCCAAACATATTTGTTCAATTACTTTTAAGAGCCATGGGGGGTGGGATGTTGGGGGATAGGAAGAAAATACTATTATACAAGGAATTGGGTTGGGAAAACCATAATACAGTGTACAGGAAAGTTTTGTTATTAAAATTGTGTATACTGTAAAAAACAAATGTCTCTTTTGTTTCTGATTTTCCCCTGAAATCTGCAAGTGCTGACAGGGAAAACTTGAATAGGTATTTAAGACAGAAGTAAGATGATGTTCTGTACCAAGCTGTTTCTCAGTGTCAATGTGTCTGCAGAAAAAAGGGTGGCTAATAATTACCTGTTTTTTTTCACAGAGGCAAAATCTGGTTAAGCAATGGGGAGGTGGGGGAGGCGGAATATGACAACATACAACAAACGACTCTAAAAAGCTGCCACTCAATTACCAGTTGTCACAGCCTTAACAAATGGACACAACGTAAGGCTCATAAGCCCTGGGGTTGGTTGCTTCTCTCAATTCTCCTGGTAACAACAGACTACCGCAGTCTGAAACAATTGAAAAAGCCACCCTGGTACCTGGACTTAATAAAGTGAAAGTTGGCCTCTATTTCAATGGGGAAAAAATGCCAGGATCATCTTGCATACCACTCTTGCCTGCAGTCCATAGGTGCTAACCATGCTAGGAATACAAGCCTCACTGTATGGCACCCTCTAACCTAGATGACAAGATCAAGACGTATGAATGAGAAAAGCAAAGATTGTTTTACTGGTGATTTTGTTTGGCTTAAATATCCTCAGGCAGAATGCTATGCCTCTGCAGTGTTAGGACAGAAACTATCTAGGCTTCCAGGTACCAACTGCCATGGATGATTCACCTTGTTTGAACCTCTTGCTTATTCAGCCCCAAGGCTGACAGAGTTGCCCAATTTAGGGCTAGAGAGATGGTGTTTACAGTGCACCTGCAAAGATCTGAGTTTGGGTCCCAGCACCACATAACAAACCAAGCATGTTATAAGTATGTACAGCACTACAAGTGGGAAGAGATAGGATCACTGGGTCTTTCAGGCTCTCAGCCTAGCAAAAACCCATTAGCTACAGATTCAGAAATAAACTGCCTCAAAGAAGTCAAAGGCACAGTGAGTGAGAGGAAAGACAACCTATAGCCTTGTCTGGCCTCCATGTATGTGCCCACAAATAGAAACCTGGCTCCACCTCAATGGAGAGATCTCAGCATCACCTTGTATACCACTACTAAAGTGTGTACCCTCCACATACACAAAGAGAAGCCAACTAATACTCAGTGATTCTTGGGACCAGCGGCTATGAGAGTTCTCATGGTAGAAACCCAGTAACTACTTCGGAATGGAGAAGAAGGAAGCACAGCATACACTTTTATATCAAGAATAATTGCATTGACACTAGCTAGCATCAGTATTGGCCATTTTACACTTTATAAAATGTAGTGGCATGGGGCTGGAGAGATGGTTCAGTGGTTAAGAGCACTGCCTGCTCTTCCAAAGGTCCTGACTTCAGTTCCCAGCAACTACATGGTGGCTCACAACCATCTGTAATGAGATCTGGTGCCCTCTTCTGACCTGCAGGCAGACACAATACTAATACATAATAAATAAATAAATCTTAATATGAAATAAAATGTAGTAGCATTTCATTTGTATTTTAATAAATAAAGCTAACTTGAAGGGTAGAAAAGCAAGCAGCCAGCCAG
Organism: Dicrostonyx torquatus; assembly: GCA_028555095.1. Lineage (NCBI taxonomy): Eukaryota > Metazoa > Chordata > Mammalia > Rodentia > Cricetidae > Dicrostonyx > Dicrostonyx torquatus. The sequence goes on along the minus strand of JAQHUG010000276.1, from coordinate 871,166 downwards.
TGGCTCTTACCTCTACCTCAGTCAGAAATGGGGATCCTGCCTCCAGGAATCTCAGAATGAGACTGAGACTGAGAGCCGTCTCCTCCCATTTTATAATCCTCTCTAATTCTTGGCTTAAGGGCGTGCACCACTACCACCTGGTTTCTATAGCAAACTAGTGTGGCTGCTGGGATTAAAGCTGTGTGTCACTGCTGCCAGTCCGTAAGGCTGGCCAGTGTGGCTGTTTTACTTTTCTGATCCTAAGGCAAGCTTTATTTATTAAAATACAAATGAAATGCCACTACAAAAAAAAAAAAAGGAGCAAATTTCCATACCTTATGGGGCAAAAAGTAGACAGAGCTTATTAATACAATTCTCTTACATTTAAGTTTTAAAATCCCCATCCTGACTTCTCTATGAATTGTCTTAGAATTGCCTGGATGACCACAGACTTTTAAGATCCCACTGAAATAAATACAAAGAAGACATTTCTCTCAATGTTAATTTAAAGTGATTCCCACACTCCTTTTATAAAAATGTGCAAGTATAATAAGGAGTCTTAACCTGCAGAGCCTCTCTCTGTGCCCTCCACCCAGTCTGGCAACAAAGCCTTAACCTAAGGCCTCAAAGGACTCCCTGCTTAGAAGTCAGGACTATGGAGCACCTGTGAACATTACCTGACAACAGCTGATGGCGCGTTTCTTCCACGGGAACGATACTTTAAAACTGTGGCTCCTGAAACAATTCTCAATGCCTTTTTTCAGATTTCAAAAGACTTTACAAAGAAGCACAGGGACGGTGTAAAAAAAGAGTGGTAGCTAAGGATAAACTACACTGCACAATCATTCACAAGTGTGCTGGTATTTATAGTTAGGGCAGAGAAAAGTTCCTTTTTCTAAAAAATGATCAGATAAGAATCAATAACCATTTATATTAGCTAATCTGTTTTGTTATTTTAGGGCCCAAAATATTCTTGTGAAAACAAAATATTTCTCATCAGGATATAGTTTAGTGATATAGCACTTGCCTAGCATGTGTGAGGGCTGCCTCTCCTCCCCACAGTCTTAGCTGTCAAATAAATGAAGACTAACTGGTTGGTGCCCAGAACTTTAAAAAACAATGTGGCTATAATTAAATAGAGCCCAATTCTATAAAATCAAATAGGTAGACTGCATTCTTATGTGCAGAATAGCTAAATTGGATGCAAAATGATTAAAAAGCCAAAATTCTAAACCTCAAAGGTCCAGAATATAATTAATTAACAGACTTCAAGAGTCTTTAGAAATTAATACAGTATTATGCATGGCTGCAAAAATTAATCTGAATCCTAGAGTGTTTTAATAATTTGTAATTAAAAATTAGACAGCACTGACAGAGCAACAAAATATTTTTCAACTTGATCTTCCTGGTAACTAAGGCAAAACCCAACAGCTTTCATCTGGTAAAGAAGAGGCTTTAGCCATGCAGTGGTAGGGCGCACCTTTAATCCCAGCACTTGGGAGGCAGAGGCAGGTGGATCTTTGTGAGTTCGAGACCAGCCTGGTCTACAAGAGCTAGTTCCAGCGCAGGGAACCCCTGCCCAGAAAAACCAAAAAAAAAAAAAAAAAAAAAAAAAAACCCAGTAAAAATCTACTCTAATTTAATCAACCCAAATGAGGACCACCTAACAGAAATCAATTCTTGTTGTTTCCCCCAGCTTTCAGAACATGCCATATCATGTAGTAACAGATTATTAAGGATTTGCCTCACCTGCACCATTGAAGTATAGACCCCAATACCTCCAGGTAATGATAAGCAACTTAGTATGAGTAACAGTGGTCCTCAACCTTCTAATGCTGTGACCCTTTAATACAGCTCCTCATGCTGTGGTGACCCCAACCACAAAAATTATTTTCATTGCTATTTCATAACTATAATTTTGTTACTGTTATGAATAATGTAATATCTGTGTTTTCCAATGTTCTTATTAAGTGACTCCTGTGAGTGTCATTTGACCTACAAAGGGGTCACAACCCACAGGTTGAGAATCACTGCTCTAAGGTCTAACTAAATTCTCTTCCTTCCAATCAAAATAACTCAACAAAGAGCAATTTAGAAAAGGGGTGCAGGACCCTCTAGTTTAGGTCCAGTATGATTAGATTTTCTTTCACTTACTATTCAAAGGATTCTAATGGTTAATTTCAGCTCCTTATATCCACAATGGTATATGTAGGTAGGAAACACAGGAAGGAGCTGGATACCCTGCCCTGCCTGGTTCATGCATCTAGGTTAAAAGACTAGTCATGAGATCTGTCTTTGTGTGGACCAGTTCTGCTCTTTACATTCCAAACCCCAATATCAGGGTCTTCTGCATGTGTCTGCTTTGTTTTTCTCTGAAATGGACAGTACTTGTAAATGATCATAAGTGAGTCTCAAAGCTATGATATCAATAAAAATACACTACTAAGGGAAAAAAATCACTAAAAAGAGTATGCCATGTAGAGTATTTCTTACTCTTATGCAGAATGACATTATTATGTAAGTCATTTATTTCCCTTTTTAGTGAACAGTACTACAGAGAATAAGGAAAACTATGCATTGCAAAAAAAAAAAAAAAAAAAAGCCAAAGAGAAAGAACTGAGAATAGTTCTTTTTCCTCTCAGAAAGATTTAATGGTTCTTATATTTTACCCTTACCACTCTTTATCCTATTTTCAGATGCCCACATAAGTTCTGTATTTTAGTCAACTGCAATCTGAAGCGTTTACCAAACTGTTCTTTCTTCTTCCTCCCTACAACAGTTTCTCTTTGGTGATGCCCGGCAGCCTATTCATCCAGCATTTCATTCTGCCTTTTCCTTACTTGAGAAGTCTCCACTTAAACTTGAGGGCGGGCATATACACAAATAAAATGTATAATCTAAGGGAGAGGAGATGCAAATTGATCAAGAAGAAAACCAAATTCATGTCAAAGAGAAACCCACTACTTACCTCACTTCCTGTCAGTTTTATTTTTACACCCGGTCCCCACTATCTTCATTTTAAACTAGCACTGGGTGTTTATACTTGATTAGACAAAGGACTACTCACTTCATTATACACCTATATGTATATGTGTGTAGCCAAATTCAATATTTCTAACCAACACTTGCATAACCACAAATAATGTACAGACAAATTCTGCCAATATAAACAGAAAAAAAATGAAGGAGTCAACTATTTACAGGTCAGGCTAATGGGATGCCCCAGGATTCATGTGCACACAGAAAGCTACAAAAAGAAGAAACTATTTACATGTATAAAATCCTACAAATATGATACCAATAAGAAGGATAAAGGAAGATTTTTTTACACAGAAAGAAAAGACTCTAAGAATATCATTAAAACTATAACTAGGGCTGCATCTTCTAGCCATCCAGGTCAAAGAATTTTGATTCTAAACAATTAAAATGGTCTATGTGAAAAGAACTTTAAAAAAAAAATCTAACTTAAAGTAAGGCAATTAATTACTACCTTGTATTCAACCATGGCATTTTTTCAAAGGAATCTATATTTGGAATATGTCAGTTTATACGAAACTCACTTAAATGTGACAATTCTTTCCTAGAAACACTAAGCTTAAAAGTCCTTTTTCTTTTAAGACATATAAAAGCAACAGACTCATAGAAGCTTTTAATCTACTTTCCATGATTACATAATATTAAAATCTCTACAATAAATCTGAAACAGACAGACAGACAGACAGACACACACACACACACACACACACCTTTCCACGTGGCTCTGCTTCTTGTGATTTGACCATGAAGGACTCAAATGTTGCATTTAAGTCATCTCAGATGAGTATACTTTCGTCCCAAACAGAAACTCACTCCATTAATACAAAGTAAAATGTAAACAAAAATGAATAAAAATAACAGAAGTTTGATGTGACTGTTAAAAAAAAATCTACCAACAAAAAGGGTGAGAAAATATAAAATAAATGACAGATACTGTAGTAATAGCTGTAAAATTCAATGGCTTCTAATAAATAAAAACATCCATGTACTATTAGAAAAACTACAATAAGTACTTGACAGAGAGAAAAACTACATGGCACACAGGCAAAATTAAAACAATTAATACCTATTAGTAAGGAGAGCATGAGGTTATTTTCTTACACTGATGGTACAACAGCCACTAGATTTAGCCCTTTATAGAAAATAATTCTCTCTTCCCCTCCCTCCACAACTCAAATATCTTCCTAAAAACAAAATTGAGAATTTTTCATGTAAAAATAAAAGCCCCAAATACAAGGGTATCTTTCAAGGTTAATCACTGCTACAGCACACACAATCCTTTTAAAAACAATTTAAAAAGCAAATATTCATCAGAAAAAGTAGTAGTTAAATAATTTATAGTACTCTCACTGTGGGTTAAAATAATACATTCTTAATAAATCAGGGACTTCATTGGATCTTGGAACTGGGTTGGGAAACAGAAAAGGGATGTTAACAAGAAAAATAAGATGTATCCTGGAAAAAAGCTAGAATTACTGTTGTGGAACACTGCTCAAGAAAGAAGTAAACTACATCCCTCAGCTGAGCCTGGAAGAAAAAAAGTCAAAATGCTACTCTGTAGTCTCACAAGCAAAGCTGACCTCATGGGGTGAACTGGGACACCTTTACAAGTACTGAAATAGTCCACACCGTTCACTCAAGTACTTAATACTTTAGTAGCAGGCCTAATAGAAGCCTCCCGAATCTTGATCCAGAACTATGACAATATTAATCAAAATTCCCCATGCTAACTGGATAGACATACACTGAATAGCTCTCCAGTTTAGAGATTGAAACTATCTCCTTTCTTCTCTATGGTGCAATCATAGCCCACAGGCAAAGTAGAATCAACTGCCAGGAGTACCCAAACTGATTCCAAAGAATGTAAGGTCAAAGATTCCAGAAGACTTTGTGATCAGAAATCAGGCATAGTATTATCCAGCAGAACAGAAGAACAAGGTCCTCAAGTGGGGTTTAAAGAAAGCAGACTACTCAGTAAGTAGTCAAGAATTCGGGCTAGCATGTATAAAGCCCTAGATTTGCTACCCAACAACAAAAAAAGAAAAAGAAAGAAGGGAGGGTTAATGTGGGTTCTCCTATCTCCTAGTTACCAATGCCATATTCAAAACAAAATGCATTTTGTGAAATTATCCTAAACCCCAACTTCCTGAATATATCACTGGTGAGATTTTACACTGCATTTTTTTATACTGATACCAGCTGGCACATGGCAGAAAGTACCTTCTGTTGATACACACTTCTTTCTCTTAAGAGCACAGCATCCAATTTCTTTCTTTTTTTTTAATATTTATTTATTATGTTCACAATAGTCTGTCTGTGTGTACGCCTGCTGGCCAGAAGAGGGCACCAGACCTCATTACAGATGGTTGTGAGCCACCATGTGGTTGCCGGGAATTGAACTCAGGACCTTTGGAAGAGCAGGCAATGCTCTTAACCACTGAGCCATCTCTCCAGCCCCCACAGCATCCAATTTCTATCATGATTTTTTCAGTATCCCTTAAACCAGATATAAAAACTCTTTTTCCATGGTTAGAACTGTAATTCCAATATGAGAATGCAGACACTATTATCACTCACAAAGCAGGAATTATGAGACAGGAATAGGGTCTTGTTTGTGTTATAATGATGATGTAATAATAGCAATTAAAAATTAAGAAAAAATAAATTATGTGTTTCTGTACAAGAACCAGGGTTAGAAGTTAAAGACTATAGAAGATGAGCAAAGAAACTGGAAAAGACAATAGTAAAAAGATAAAACTTCCAAATTTGTTATAGTGAATAAAGACTTTCAACTTAGAGGAGAAAGGCTAATAAATTAATAAAGTGTAAATAGACCTGACACCTCAAGAAAAGCATCTAAAGAATATACTAAATGCCTAACAGCTATAAAGGTAACACTAAGAATATTATTAATTACTGGCTAAGAAGAAATATATAAACAATCTATAACAACTACCTATCCTAAGGCACTCAATATGACATGGCCAAAAAGACAATTCAGATGTGAAACATGACAAAATGGTTTTATTCCACACATGTGACCTTTTATAGCTCATTGTGCTAAGACACTATAAGCTTATGCCACAACAGACAGAATAGGAAGTGATACATGGGGACTAAACATCTAAACAGGAATTGAAGCATGGGGACTAAACAGAGAGAACTGGAAACCAAGCATGGGGACTAAGCAGACAAGCAAAGAGATGGGGATTAGCTCCTTGGGGGGAACAAAAAAAAAAACAAACAAACAAACCAGGTTTTAGATAACAGGGGGAAGTAGAGTAAAATTCAATGGTCTAAAGGCAAAGCAAACACTAAAACATTTCTTCAAATTGTAACACCTGTTTGACAATCAATGACTCATTATAAGGCCAAAAGACATTAAAGATCTTTGAACTGGGTGTGGGGCTGCATGTGTACAAATTCCTGCACTCCAGAGGACATGGGAGGAAAGCTACAAGCTCAAGCAACCTTGACCAAATAATGAAGTCATGTCTTAATAAATATAGAACAGAAAAACCTAAAAACAGTTCAAGGAGATAATACAGTCCTCTTAAAATAGTTTTATATTACTTGTGTGTATGTACATGTAGTTTACTATATCTACATAAAATAATTTTGGAAGACACAAGAAACTAAATAGAAAACCTATTAAGTGGCTATAAAAGAAATGAGAAAGAAAGGATTCTTTCTATATTCTTTCATACTCGACTTTTTGGAACTTATAAATACAATACCAATTTTAAAGGTTTTTAATGTTTTATCAGGACCAATAAGATGGTTCAGTGAGTAACAGTGCTTGCCACCAAGCCAAACCACACAAGTAAAAGAATTCACATAGTAAAAGGAGAAAACTGACCCCTGTAACACAATAAATAAATGTAAGCTAAATTTTTTAATTAAAAATGTTTTAACAAATATAAAGAAATGACAAGTGTGTTGTGTGTTCCTTTAATCCCAGAAGCAAAGGCAGGCCCACCTCTCTAAGTTCCAGCCCAGCCAAGGCTATAAAAGAAAGAGAGAGAAATAGAAGGAGTGGGGGAGAAGATAACAACTCAATAAAAATCTCAGCTTAAAAATTGAAATCTTTGTCAAATTATGAAATATCTGCCATTATTCTTATTTTGGGATATGACTACCAAAGCAAGTAACCACTGGATGAATGCACAGATATCCTCTGACAGCAAGTGTTTCATTCCAAAAGCAGAGGTGAGGACACTGCCAGCTCACATGCACCATTTCAGTGTCAGGTCACATTAACGTAAGACTTTCTCTTAATGAGAATCTTCCTCTGGTCTTTTAAAAACCCTTAGAGAGAAATAGCCAATATAACATAAAAGGGAGAAAGACGTTCCAGACTTCATATTGCCTTTTCCACTGTCTTTTTTAGTAACAGAGGCAATGTTTAAACTCATAACTGGCTAATTATTCAATCAGCTATCAAGTCCCTGAAACAGTGAACTATAAAAAAAATCATAAAAAAACTGTTCATAATAGTTTTCCTACTAGCATTAGATTTTTCTTAAATAAAAAAAAAGGCAAATACAAATACAACCTATAAAAATGAATAAGAAACATATATATTCAAATAGCAAGTCTATTTCAAATCCAATTATCAAAATCAAAAAGGAGTAGGAATGAATAATGAAAAGATTTTTATACAAAGAAGCCTATTCAAAACTGAATTCAGAGAATGAACACTGATGATCAGTCTCGCTTCCCTATGCCAGATAACTCAGAATGAACTATGGAGTATGCCAGACTCCAGCAAAATATACATTTTAATTGTAAGAAGAATATAATATGAATCTGGGAATGAGGGTGCCAACTTCACTCAAGATAATGGGGCACAATAAAATAAGTTCTGCAACAGTCAGTGGGGACCTACTTGATAAAAATTAATTAATACAGTTTTCCGTCGTTATTACCAGGGTCCACATAATGACCACAGCTGAGAGCAGAAAGGAGTGAATCAAGAGAATAAGCTTTTACCAACAGAATATTAAGTGCAATTACTTTACAAAACCCTTGGAAATCTTGTTTAAAAGCAAAAAGAGGACTAGATGTTTGAACAGTTCAGTTATAAAGAAAACGATCAGTTTCTGTAATTGTAGCAACATTATAAAGGAGTGACCATGCTCTTGGCGCAGCTCTCCAGCCTCACAACATGCTAGGTGCATGAGCACCAGAGGCAGCAGACACTCAGGCAAGTTTAGGTAACTTTTCATACTGATGTAGCTATCAAGTATCAGAACAAAGTCTCTCCACAGACAATTCCTACAATAATATAATGCACATGTATTAGTAAACATGTCAAACATTTCTAAAAACAAAGCTTCAAAATAAGAGTGTTTATCTCACAAACAAAACCAACCAATCTCACCAAATGTAGTAGTTTGAATATAATTGACCCCCAATAAACTCATAGAGAGTGGCACTATTAGGTGTGGTCTTGTTGAAGTAGGTGTGGCATTGCTGGAGAAAGTGTGTCACTGTGAAGGCAGGCTTTGAAGTCCCCTAAGTACAAGTACCTAATTCACTTAACTTACTGCTGCCTGTGGGTAAAGAAGTAGGACTCTCAGCTCCTTCTATAGCTCACTGGGACTTATTTGGGGACAACAAAGATACATGGTATTTCTCGTTGGGTGTCAATTGAGATGAACCTCCTCAAAATAAGTTTCCTAAGAACTTGCCCACAAAAATCTCTATCAAAACAGATTTTACTTCCCACCACAGCACCAGAAATATCATCAAGCTTCTTCTAAGAGAGAGATAGAGAAACAGAGAGCGAGCGAGAGAGAGAATATTTATTCCAATAAAACAATAATGAAGAGGCATTACATTTGACTTTTTCAATCAATGCCTTGAGTAACAAATTATGGCAGCACCATATAAGTATTGTGAAAATGACATAAGACCCAATATTTTATATTCTGAGTAAAAATATTAAGTAAAAAAATTGTCTTGAGTTGAGTGGTGGTGGTACACACCTTTAATCCCAGCACTTGGGAGGCAGAGACAGGAGGGCCTCTGTGAGTTTGAAGCCAGTCTAGTCTACAAAGTCAATTCCATGAGAGTCTACAAAGTTACAGAGAAACCCTATCTCGGGGGGGAAAAAAAACTTAAAAAAGAAATATGACAGCTTTTAAAAAACATCGATTTCAATCTAGTTGCAGAAAAGGCTCTGGAATAATTTTTTAAATCTCCTTTCATATGAATTTGTTAAATTTTGGTATGGTTGTAAACATCCATGGATCAATAGATCAGAGCATGAAGCAGGTTAATATTGATGGAGAAATCCTAGCAATATTTAGTTACGGTTAACATGACCTGCGGCTAGCAGCTGTTCTTTTTATATTTCTATAAGGTATAATATAAATCTGCATAATCTATAACATTTTATTATATACACAGAATATAAGACTTGTTTTCTACTTATAAAATTCTTGCTAGTTTCTACAGTAGAAATGAACAAACTCATGTGACAAAGGCTAAGGATTACTAAACATTGCAAAGGAAGCTGCCAATACTAAACAATACTTCACAAAGGGTCTAGCAAGCTTGGCAGGAAGGCATCTTAGGTCTGCTGGACAGCACCAAACCTAACTGGATAGTGTCAGACTATGGACTCCCTCAAGTATATCATAAAGACCTAATGAGGTCTGCATAGCTAGCTGAAAATGTAGGCTGTTGACCAACAAAAAGTACCACTGATGGAACAAAAGAGAGTCAATCCACAACTTCCACTTTACAATTTTATAAGTCCTTCAGGTTCCAGTAAGCACCAGTATTTCAACCCAAATCTCTAGGCTTACTAACTCTCTCTGCCCCCCCTCAAATTCAAGTATGTGCTTAACATAATAAAGTTAAGCCCTTAACTTTAATTCTAAGCACAGTTCTTAGAATTTTATAATCAAATTCTAAGTGAATATATGTACAATTTTCTATTAAGAACCCAAGACTTAAAATTATGGTAACTGGATCTAATTGATAGCATCAAAAGCAGGTGGTACACAATCCCTGGAACCTACAAAAAGAGAACCAATACTACCAAGCTGACCTCTAACCTCTATATGCATGCAGACATATGTATGCATATGCCCATACATAAAATCATAATTTTTAATAAAATACTCTAAAAGCAATTTGCATTTTATAAATCCACCACTGTTAATAGGAAACAAAATATAAATGAAAACTAGTCAGCTTGACTTCTGATTTCTCCATTCATGAAATATTTATTTACTCTTTAGTATTATATATCTGTGTGGGGCATGCTCATGCCACAATGCCAGAGTAGAAGTCAGAAGACTCTACTTCCACCATATGGGTTCTGGAAACAAAAATCAGGTCTTCAGGCTTAGCATAGTAGGCATCTTTACCTGCTGAGCCATCTTCAACTATTTTTGCTCTGAAAGGAACAAATTTTGATGCAGTAACTTTTAAAAGTACTCAACATTTGTGTAATTTAAGTAAAATAGCGACCAAAAACTATAGGCTATTATTGTATTCAAGACAAGGTATGTCTTGTGTAGACCAGCTTCACATACAATACAGGTTTGAACACTACCCATGCGATTTTGTCTATAACAGATGTAGGTAGTGATCAGACCAGGAAAAAAAAAACATTCTCTACATCATACAGGATAGACAAATTGCCTGAATTCCTATAGAAAATTTTATGATTATTATTATTAGTGGTGGTGGTGGTGCATGTGTGAATGTGTGCATGGAACGGAGATCGGAGATGTTGGTACCTGTATGTGTGCATGCGGAAGCAAGAGAAGGATGTCAGGTATTTCCATCATTCTCCACCGTTTTTTGTTTTTTTGTTTTTTTTTTTTTTTAAAAAAAAAAGCAGGGTCTTTTCACTGAATCTAAAGTTCACCATTTCAACTAAACTGGCTAGCTAGCAAGTTTTCCATGTTGCAATGCTGGGATTGCAGGCACACGTAGTCATATTTAACTTTTACACAGATGCTAAATACTTAGGGTCAGGTCCTCCTGCTTGCACAGTCAACTGTTCTTATTCACAAAGCTCTATGACCACCATACCTTTATTCTGTTGTGTGTGCCTCTCTTGGGTTTAGGAAAAGTAGAGCTAGGCTCCAAGCCTAACTGTAGTGATCTTAATGGGGCCTTAAGGAATGTTATACATTCTCTTCCTTCGCCCACATTAAATACACACACACCCTAAAACTGTTGATTCACCGGATTCTTAGCTGCCAAAGAAAGTAGACTAGCTTGTGTTTGACATTTCCTTTTGGCAGTCATTAGTCCTTAATGTGTCACTGTCTATAGAGGATAAATGAAATTGTTTTCTTCATTTCTACTTCTGCAGTTCATTTTCTTGGACCTCAGAAAATGCATTAGAGATTAAATCTACCCTAGAAGAAAGCTGGCAATCGAAGATTTTGTAATATAATAACAATGATGATCAAAACACCACCCCCCACAATCCTTTTTTCACTAGACTGAGTCAGTCCTGGCTTCTTACACAATACCTTCTATTGAGAGGCAAATTAAAGAAATGGGGGAAAAATGCCTGCCGGTGGTGGTGCACTCCGGAGGCAGAGGCAGGCGGATCTCTGTGAGTTCAAGACCAGCCTGGTCTACAAGAGCTAGTTCCAGCGCAGGCTCCAAAGCCACAGAGAAATCCTGTCTCGAAAAACCAAAACAGAAATGGAGAAAAAAAAAATAACTCCACAGAGATTTTCTAAAGTTTCTTGATGTTGTTGGTGAGTTACTCAATGGCATGAGAAAAGGGACTGCTAGCCAGTTTTGCTTTGTAAAATAGTTTTAGTTCCCAATAATCCAAATTGCTGCTGTTACTTGCTAAATAATCAACCCATGACTATTCGATTCTATCTCCTATCATTCTCTTCATTCTCTTCCCAATCCCAACCCTGTCTCTGTGTATCTTACCTACTATCAACAGTTCTATACATGCTCCACTGCTTTAGAATGGCAATGTGCTTCTGTTGTACTAATACAATCTGCTTAAGCCAGAGTTCTTCATTCTTATCTTTGTACCCCAAAATGAGCACCAAAAGAGGAAAATGAGATCAAATATGAGTAGAGTTGTAGATGGAATACTACTATCAAATAAGGCTCCCACTAAATAAGGGTGGTACCTTTTCAAAACTAATTGTCAAAGCAAAGACTAATGTTAAAAAGAAAAGCAAGGGGTCTGGGATGTAGTTCAGTGGCAATGAGTGGAGATTTTTAGTTCAATCTCCAACACCTCCATAATATCCTCCACCCCTAAATGCTTAAAGCACCTAAAATTGTAAGAACTTCTCAATAAAAAACTAGTACGTAAGGCACAAGCTAGCCCAAATAAACAACTTCTACCCCATCACTATCATGTATTACATTTTATTCAAAATCTAATAAACAATAATGAAAATGAAGACCACTAAATTATTACAGCCAAATAAATACACTGCCTCCTGCCACACACAATAGATCTTTAAAAATAAGGCTAAGGCTGGATGTGGCAGTGCGACCATGGCAGCATATGCCGTGACCCGAGCACTTGGGAAGTGGAGAAGATGAGGCGCTCAGAGTCAGCCTTGGCTACCAGGGAAGAGAGGAGGGGAAGGGAGAGGAAGACTTGCTATCTTTCTCATTCATGTTGCTTCTCACCAAAGCCTCTCAGAACCTAGTATTTTCCTCGTTTACTTTCCACTGCTTACTGAAACACCACCCTATTATTTACATAACAACCCCAGGAGAATTTAGCTGAAACTAGCAAGTCCACCAAGTGAAGAGTAGGGAGCTAAGTGGGATAAAATAAAAACTGCTGGTGGCTGCAGGAAGAAATGATGGTAAGGACAGCATCCTTAAACATCTAATACAATGACACTCAGCCACAATAATGATAAGCAACATCACTCTCTTAACTTTTCATAATAGGATTTCCCAAACGTATCCTGGTCGGATTTCTGTGATAAAACATTATGACCAAAAGCGACTTGGGGAGGAAAGGGTTTATTTCAGTTTACGTGTCCAATTTCCACCACTAGTATGGAATTTTTTTCCTCCCCACCTCCCATTCCCGGTATAGGTTTAGCGTGGTACTTGCTATATAGACCCAGGCTGGCCTCAAACTCAAGTGATCCACCTGCCTCTGCTTCTCAGATTCTGAGATTAAATGTGACTCAAAGCAGGGAAAAGTAACTCCAACCAAGAATTCAGAGTAACTTTAAAGAGTAATTAGCAAGGATGCCATGGCATGTGATGACACACTGCATTCTACTTCACAGACTAACATAAACTGCAATAATCACAAAACCAGAAACTAGAATATGTGCAACTATAAACACAGCAGGAGGTTGATTGTTCCAACACATCTGAAAATACAATTTGCAAGACAACTTACAGGTCAAATGTTACTTTAGCATAAAGCAAACTTAAAACATCTTCCTTGTAAAAGTTTTCAAGTCACCCCACTATGAAAAGGCCTTACAGCCACTTTTTGAGACTGACCAAAGAAACAGTCATTCTTTGGTTCAATAGGGCAAGTATTCCACTTTTAAATAAGCTATCTAGTGATTAGCAAGTAGTACTAATTAGTAACCATCAAGTGACCACAGACATCCTCCACCACACAAAAAAATGAGGACATGCACTTAAGAAAAATATTATACTATGCAAACTTTTGTTCTTCTAATTTTGTGTTATGACAAAGAGGTGTCAACCAAGAAGGCAATTTCAATAGAATAGGCCTGAAGTCAAAGCTGGAAATATCCTGACAGACAATCTGTCTGTCCTGAGGAAGGACAATTTTAAAGCAGAGTTTACAGAAGAACTGGAACTGCCTGTCATAAAGCATCTGAACAGGCAACTCTAAACAACTGTATTTTGGGAACTGGGGAAGGGGCATGCCACCCTAAATCGAAAAGAACACACATGCAGCATGGCTGGCTTGGGCACTGGCAAGAACCACTGATCCCAGCCCAATCATCCTATTAAGAGCATTCAGAAGTTAATGGTTCAGGGTCATCGTTTCCTACAGCAATTTTTGCTTAAGAAAATAAAATAAAGAGCTGGAGAGATGGTTCAGTGGGTAAGAGCACACTGGCTGCTCTTCCAAAGGACCTGAGTTCAATTCCCGGCAACCACATGGTGGTTCACAATCATCTATAATGGGATCTGATGCCCTCTTCTGTCGTACAGATGTACATAAAGACAGAGCACTCACATATAAAAAGTAAATAAATTTTTAAAAAGATTTAAAAAAAGAAACCATAATCTTAATAAGTACTTGCTACTTGCTACCTTAAGCCCTCTGAAACACCTCACTATTCAAAAACAAGATTTTTAGATGAATGAGGAAAAAAAAATATTAGTATAGAAAGTTATCATTCATATGTGCATATTATATATACAATGCATATTTGTGTGTTGTAACTAGGACTTACTATGAAGCCCAAGTTGATCAAATTTACTATGTCGCCCAAGTGAGACTTAAACTTGTGACCCTCCTGTTTCTGTCTCCAAGGTGATAGGACATTAAGTGTGAAACACAATAGCCAGCAGGCTTTCAGTTTTAGATATTTGTCCTTTAAGGGAGGAGTACAGGATTGGGGGGGGGGGATTACAGGAAAGAATTTGAAAAACTGAGAAAGAATTAACAGCTCCATTTGGAAAAAACAAAAAACCCAGGATAGCCAAAACAATCCTAGGCAATAAAAGAACTTCTGGAGGCATCACAATCCCTGACTTCAAACTCTACTACA
>JAQHUG010000276.1:812045-851645 GCA_028555095.1 Dicrostonyx torquatus | reverse complement strand
TTCTGAGATTATAGGCAAGTACCACCATACCTACTTTTTAAATAGGTGCTAAGGACCTGAATTCAAGTCAACACCCTTGCACAGCAAGACTTTAAAGACTGAGTCACCTTTCTAGCCCCACATGTAGATAAAACACACTAAATAAATAAACAAGTAATAGGTGAGTGAGTGAATGAATGAATAAATGAATAGAAAAAGAGAGAAAGATAAATGAGTCTTTTTTTTTTTTAGGGGACCACCAACAGTCATAATATTCCTCAGACATTTTAGTTCAAAAAAAATTCTGACACTCACATTGCCCATGTACTCTGACAGCAGGTCCTGTAGAGCCTGACGGACAGCATTACATTCTGCCACAATGCGCTCACGACGGTCATCACGCGTGCAGGATGAGTCAGCCATCAGGGCAGCTCCACTAATAATGCTTTCCAGGCGCTCCTCCAGTGAAGGTCTAAAGCGTTCCTCGCTGAAGCTCAAGGGATCCACAATGATTTGTTTCTACAGAGAAAGCATTACTGATATCAATACTCATTTCTGTTCTCTCAGTTATTCAAAAGGCAAGGTAAGTACTGATTAAGTGGTTAAGAGAACTAGCTGTTCTTCCAGAGAACCCAAGTTCAATTCCAAGCACCCACATGGCAGCTCACAATTGTCTGTAACTCTAATTCCAGGGGATCTCATACCTTCACCCCAATACACATAAAATAGAGTAAAATAAATTATTTTTTTTAAAAAAGATATAATCCCAATACCTAAAATGTGTTCTTCATAACAGACAAAGGTCGCTCCATGTGAGCTGCCAAACTGTATCAGTAATCACCTCTCAAAGAGAGCCGCACTATTTGCCAAACAGGGTCTGAATAAAATATGGTATCACAAATGCAAACACAATATACCATGTTCACATTACTTTCCCTAAACATCTAAAGGTCAGTCTGCATAGTACTGGTTATTAAAATTATCAAATGATAATTATAAGGAAAATAAGAACTCTCTTTATGTGCAGTCTGTAACTGCTACAAGACAGATTTAAACAATTAAAGTACTGGCTTTTGTTCCTGAAGAAATGCATTTATAATGAACTTATGGTCAATTATTCATATGTCCATTAAATACAACTGACCCTCACACCAATAAATGTCTATCCAAATATTTTGGTTTTAATTTTGTTTTCTTCATAGAATTATGTCATTAATAATTTCAACTTAAATGTCAATTCTTTTTCCTGCTGAAAGCTTGGTATTTTTCAGAGAGAAAACATTTCTCTTTCCTTCCACAGAACCTTGAGTTTTGAAAGTGATCATGCCAACACCTCCAATTAATCATTAGGCTACATTTTAGCTGACCGTTTTTCTTGCTAGATTTGGTTATTACAGGATTTCTCTGATCAAGGTTGAATACGGGGCTGGAAATGTAACTCATTAGTAGAGCACTAGCCTAACCATGTGCAAGGCCCTGCATTTAATCTCCAACACTGTCAAGTCCTGGGGAAGGACTTGATACCTTCTGGACCACAGAAATGAAGAAATGGTCACAGATTTTAACACTGTCACAGAACTATATGATATAAAGATTACTTAGTACAGCTCCCTCATCTGACAAATGAAGAAACTGTGACCCTAAAAGAGAAGTGTTTCTAATCTACTATTCAATTTAGCACAAACATGGTCCTTAGTACCTTGAAAAGACAAATACCTAATGTTACCAAGTTTGAAGCAGAAGAAAACAATGGTTAAGAGTATGTTACAAGACATATCCTAACAACTATAAAGGTCATTCCATATTTAATTCTGTGAGAGAATTAGAGGCCAACTTCAGTGGTAATTTGCCGAGCATAAATGGATGAGACCTTGAATTTAATTTTCTGCAATATAAAAAAATTTTTTTTGGTAAAAACTCAATTCAAATACTATTGTCTTTAAGTATAACACTACCTTCCTCTTCTCGTGCTTTATGAAAATCTCTAAGTCAGTGCATATAAGCAAAAACTAATTATCCATGTACAAGTACAGGGAAAACAAAATGCCAAAATTTTAAAAATTTTAAAAAAAAACTGTTAAAAACAAAATACATTCCATCACTTCAAAACATTTCAATTATGAAAGATGATGGCGACCTATACCTGTTTTTTTCCAACAACTGGTTTAAAACAAAGTTAGTCAAGGTGGCACGTAGGGAGGCTGAGGCATGATGGTAGAATGGAGGCCAGGTTGGGCTATATAGCCAGACCTGGTTTCAAAAAAAGATCTCAGACTACTGCCATCTACTGGAGGCCATGACTTACTTTGGGTTAAAATTAAAAACAAAGCACAATACATTAACGTGAGGACCAAAGATAATAGTAGATACACATCATATACACAGGAGAGATCTAGGGCATCATCTATAAAAGCATTATTATAAAAATTTAATTTCAAATCTGTTTCAATGTGTTTAAATTTTTGTGTTCATGAGTCAAATCAAATCACAGAGTACAGAAATCTTTCCATACAGTCAGGTAAGATTAAGATGACAGCAGTGTAATTTATCTACATCTCTCACTAGACCATGAGTAGCCCCAGAGACAAAGCCTACACACACTTTATTTGCTTCTGTATCTATCACAGGTCCATTTGCCAGATGGTCAAAATCATGGTTGGAATGAACCAGACTCAAAGTCTCAATAAGGACCATATTAAAAGGAAAAAGCATGACCACACAGGAAACATAAGTTGTATAAAAGAATGCAGAAGTTTAGCCACATTACAAAAAAGAGAGAGAAAGAAAAGAAAAATGCTTTCAGCCAAATTACAATAAAGTAAACTTATGATACATAATAATTTTTTCTACTTAGATTACAAATTTAATTGGAAGATGAGCTTTCATCACAAGCCTTGATCGTATTTCCCCAGGAACCAGTTATCTTTTGGCAAGTGGTGAAGAGCCCAGTTTCCTTCCAAATATAACTTACATCAAAGTTGTTGAGAGCATATGCCAGCTCTCCACCGCCACCACCCTGGTGCTGGGAGACATCATCTGATGCAGTAGCCTGGGCTGCATTAGAAATGCCTGTGACAGCTTGCTGCAGCTGCTTGTATATTAAGTCCCGGTTGGCTTTGTAGGCTGCAACATCAGGGTGCTGTAGGCATGCCTGCGACGCAGTATAAAGGATTGGAACATTTTTCTGCAGGATTCCTCTGGCTGCAGCCATCTGATCACGATGGCCCACGTCTTTCAGTTCCTAAAATAATAAAATAAGAAATTGGTGGGGTTTTATAAGGGTTCTATTTATATCAAGACATATCTATGTTAACCGAGCCCAAAAGTAAGTTAAGGCGAAGCTCTGACATCACAAGCCTTGACTTGACTCTCCTAGTCTACTTTCTCCAGGGCATGTGATGTGTTCATTTGTGTGTAAGCTCTGTGTTCAATTTTTTCTTATGCAAAACAGGAACAGTATTATAGCTCTTTTAGCACTTTGAGGAATAAAATGGAATAAAGTACCTAGAACCAAGAAAGTACTAAATAAGGCATGAAATAGAAATCACAACAGAAAACATCTTGATCAGGTCCATATAACTAAAATAGATATACAAGTACATACAGACATATTTAAAGGAAATATCATGAAATTTGAAGTTACCTAAGCTTATTACAAAAATTTTGTGAAATTTGAAACACAACATCCTTTGTGTATGAACTTTGAAAATCAACCAGTAAGGATATGACCAGCAATTAATGTTCTTAAGTACACAACACCTCCTCCCTTTTATTCCTACCCAGAGGAACAATTCAGAATACAAAACAATACTCTCAAAGAAACAAAGAAAGATCAATCAGGTCACTGCCCATTAAGTCACAAAGTGAAGGCTCATATATTCCATGATTTCAATTCATGCTTATAATATTCTATGAATGTGGTCTTAAGTAAAAATGCCCTTTTCCATTCCCTCTACCCCATAAGTACAAGGACACGAGGCTGCTGGCATTATTCCAACTAATGCATCTAGAACACTAAGTGGGATGGGTATGCTAGGTAATAAGGACACACAAGATGGGAAGGAAGCACTGCTGGCACTCAGCCATTTCTGAAACATAAAAAACACAGGAATCTTTGGTAAATGTGGATCACTATACAGAGGAGGAATAACCCTAAACTCTAAATCTGCTCCAACAGTATTTTATGTATGAACATAAATTTTCAGCATTAACGTCACTAAATACTAGAATACAAATTTAAATGATTTTAAGATTAGTATTACATGTATGAACTGTAGTGATATTTCATTTGCAATTTAATAACTATTAAAGATTGCCTGAAGATCAGAGAGTAAAACAGCCCCACTGGTCAAATCCCAATAGCCATGCTAGTTTGCTACAGAAATCAGGCAGTAGTAGTTCACACCTTTAACCCCTGCCCTAGAGAGGAATATAAAACAGGAGGAGACATCTCTCAGACACAGTCTCATTCTGAGAATTCCTGGAGGTAGGATCGCCATTTTGGACTGAGGTAGAGGTAAGAGTCAATGGCTGGCTGTTTGCTTTTCTGACCTTCAGGTTGGACCCCAATATATCTGTCTCTGGGTTTTTATTAATGAACAGGAAGAGAAAATTTAAATAATGTAGAAAAGCCAAATACTCAGAAGTCTCACTTAGCTATTTAATGGCTCTCTTTTCTAAACGACTTCTTAAACATTAGAGACTAAGTGGTTCCTTTCTTCTGAAACTTCAACTCCACATATATTTGGGGATTTACATCTTCATTCAAACCTTATACAGTGACAGTTTACTTTTCGACCTAGAATTCTTTTCTCATTTGGAACCTGAATTTTTGAGTAATAGCTCACAGCATAATGAATGCTCTGTAGCTTAGCACATTAGGCTGAATACTCAGAAACAGAATCCTGTGGATTTAGACTGCGAGTCATTTCAAGACTGAAGTTATGCAGTCGTGATCCAGACACAGCAAGCAAGATGTGACTGACTCGCCGAAAAAGGTACCAAGCCACATGGCTAACACAGACAAGAATTATGGGCTAATATAAGTAATAAGAGCCGGGCAGTGGTGGCGCACGCCTTTAATCCCAGCACTCAGGAGGCAGGGGCAGACGGATCTTTGTGAGTTTGAGACCAGCCTGGTCTACAAGAGCTAGTTCCAGCGCAGGCTCCAAAGCCACAGAGAAACCTTGTCTCGAACCCCCCCCCCAAAAAAAAGAGTTAATAAGAAGCCTGACCCAACCATTTATGATTAATGTAGACCTCTATGTATTTCTTTGGGACGGAATGACTGCAGGACCAGATGGGACAGAAACCTCGGTCAACAAATGGTGCCCAACGTGTGGACAACTGCATCCACAGAAAACCTGACAGAGCTTGGAAAGTAATTCTAGACAGAAAAGAATAGAGTTAAGCATGGCTTATTGGTAACAGCATTTTCTCGGGTGGGCTCTGTTTGCAAAAGGAAAGTGTGTCTAATTTGAGAGAGGCTTCCTGACTCAGCTTTAGCTGCAAAAGCCTTGCAGCTCTTTTAAGAGGTCCTGCCACGAAACACTTAAATGGTGTTAACGAAAAGCTGACCACATGATTTTTGGTGGCAGGGACCTTGAAACGCCATAGAGTTGTGGCAATAAACATGGCTCTTGCTAGTACCTATGCCATGAGGCTAGAATCTCAGAAAGCTAAGGAATGGGCTAGATCCAGCCATCAAAGCCACAGCTTTAATCCTAGCAATATCACTTAGCAAATTAAAGACTCATGTGGTCAGAAAAAAAGAGATATACAGTTAAGATAGATTCAAAGACGAAAAAGCCACTAAACAATTTACAGTGTGTTTAAAAATACATGTGGGGGGGGGAAGAAGGATAAAGTCCTTAAAAGAAAAAAAAGAGAGTAGTTGGATGTGATGGCACACACCTTTAATCCCAACACTTGGGAGGCAGAGGCAGGCAGATCTCTGAATTCAAGGATAGCCTGGTCTACAGAGAGAGTTCCAGGACAAAGATACACAGAGAGACCCTGTCTCAAAAGCCAAAAATTAAAAATAAAAGAAATAGGGTTTAAAATAAAGCCACGTAAAGATGAAAAATATACACAGAGAGTCTGGACACTGTATGCTATTGTGTTGTCTTTAAATTGTTTGATGGCTAAGGAAAGAGCAAAAGCTGCTAAAAGATATTTGATTATAAATACTGCTGGATAAATCTAACCTATATATTTTGAAAATGCCTTGACTTCAAAATTTAAGTCAAAAGATATGTTCCTTTGGAGAAGAGGTTTTGCTTTTGTTTCCACAGGAAATGAGAGGCTGTGGATTCATTCTGGATTAGGAAAAATCAGGTTTGATCAAGGAAGACCCCCCCCTGAGAAATCTCCGATAGGAGCGGATGGCCCATATGTCTGAGTTCTACATCCAGAACAGTTTCTAGACTGCTGGCTGAGATGATCAAGCCTCACAGAACATTCCTTTCAGGACTTGACCATAATTCAAAATTTTCTTTAAGTTCTCATAAGATTATCAGTGCCCCCAATCATCAACAAGTCACCTGGAAAACCACGCCCATATTCCCAAAAAATGGACTACGGATATTTTCCTTTGTTTAGAATGTTGGTTACAATTGTTATGGATAATGGTCAGGAGAAAAGTTAAACAATGGATATTAGATTCAGAGTTCTTGTTTAAATAAAGGGGGTGGAGTGCTGTGGGACAATGTCTTTTATCCTGTCACTTGTATTATTTTTAATAAATGCTGATTGGCTAGTAGCCAGGCAGGAAGTAGAGGCAGGGCAACAAGAATTCTGGCAAGAGGGAAGTTTCAGTCTGTAGTAGTGATCAAGACACAGAGCAAACAAGATGTGACTGCTTCGCCGAAAAAGGCACCAAGCCACGAAGCTAATACAGACAAGAATTATGAGCTAATATAACTTATAATAGTTAATAAGAAACCTAAGCTACTAGGTCAACCAGTTTATGATTTAAAAAAAAGGGGGGGGGACTCAAGTTATGCTTAAACGTGTGGCATGCACATTCTGTGGGCGTTTTCTGAATGTTTTGCTCTCACCACAATGTCAAGAACCTCTTAAGCCTCCTAGGGCCACTGTTCCCTTTAAACATTTATATGTACAATCAGCCTGAGCATTCCTATGTGCTTAAAAGCTCAGTCTCTTACAAATGCTGTCACAGATACCCATGAGTACCTAAAGTTTACAGGCACCAGAATGAGTTACCAACACCCAACTTCCCTAAACCACTGATTGATGAGTCTAGGACAAGAAACTACTACTTTTCCAAAGACTATATTAGGCTGCTTAAAAATAAAATCCTGGGGCTTTAAAGAGTTAGTGATCATTTCAAAAATAAAGTATAACAAGTCCTGACTAGTGATGATACTTAAATAACTGGAACATATTTTATGTGTGAGCATTTTCTGAACAAACTCTTCATTTGCCATTTGCCAAGCATTAGGGATAAATTGTAAAGAATTAAGAAACTAACAACCAAATCTCATCTATGCTGAAGTTCTACTTTCCCTCTTTAGAGTCATTTTTATCTTGTACAGGTTTTTGTTAAAAGATAGGAAAATGGGCACTAATATGGGTATTAGTATTGCAATATGAATAAATCAATCACTAAGTATTCCTCAAGCTATATAGTGCTGATTAGTAATTCAAATTTTGGTGAAAAGTAAGCTATAAAGCAGCATGACAAGTTAATTATAAAAGAATTCTGTGAAAAGAAAAAAAAGAATTCCGTGTTTTAGATTGTGTCATGATTTCTCAACTTCACCAACCTGGTTACAGTTCAAGCAAACTAAGGACAAACAGAAAACATACAAAGGAAAAACTACTTTATAAAAACTACTGACTTGGGGGCTGGAGAGATGGCTCAGAGGTTAAGAGCACTGACTGCTCTTCCAGAGGACCTAAGTTCAACTCCCAGCAACCACATGGTGGCTCACAGCCATCTATCATGAGATCTGGTGCCCTCTTCTGGCATGCAAGCATACATGGAAGGAATGTTGTATACATAATAAATAAAAAATCTTAAAAAAAAAAAACTACTGACTTATCCATCCCACGCACTGTAAATAAGAAATAAAAGCTAAACTCTAAGTAATCTACATAACTCTACTAAAAGAACTGGAAATTCAAATGTAAGTTTCTTCTTATTTCCCTCTTAACAATATAGAACTGTAGCCATAGATACATTTTATCAGATATTTATGAATAAAAATGACTATACCTGGTAAAAACCCAACCAGTACAGATTTAAGCAAAAAAAAAAACACCAACAGTACCACTGCCAAACAGTTGTGGAGTGTTTCAGAAAACAATCATGCAAGTCAGAGTATGCAGGTATGCAGATTAGCTAAGGAGTAAGAGGCACTGAGTTCTTGTAAAATCTCAAAAATCTTTCTGTGTATGGATAGATGACAGTTGAACATCAAAATACTCTATATGTTGAGGAATCATAGCTAACAATGAGGCACAGGTCATATACTACAAAACTTCACAGGTGTACCCCTTCCCTCTGCCATTACCCTTACTCTGGCTATGGTATTAATGTACCCAACCCCCACATTAGTATCTTGAAAACAATGTCCAAATCACATTAATATTTGAAGATGAGGCCTTTGGGAAGCAAACAGAAATTAAATACTTCATGAAAACTGTAACCCCAATGGTGACATTAGTGACTTTGTAAGGCAAGGAAGAAACTTGAGCATTCTTGACAAAGAAAGCTCTCTGTCGACGCAATGCAGTAAGAAGGGTCTTCTCAACTGCTGGTAATTGCGCATTGCTCTTAGACATCCCAAACTTTCAGAACCATGAACTAAATAAAAAATCTAAAGGTAAAAGAACTAAAGAATTAAGCAAACTACATTTAGGGATGTAGCTGAGTGAAGAACACTTGCCAAGACCATCCCACGATGGGATAGGGAAAATTAAGTATAATCTGTGAAAAGGTGAAACCCAAGAAATTGGGAAGCATGTATCACTCAAAATCTCAACAGGAAAAAAAAGGCAATAAAATGAAGAAAATAATGACTGTTACCAAAAAAGATATAAATGAAGGGTAAACATAAGGCCACTAGAACACTAGGCCTGAAGGAACAAGAGACAGCAGTCACCAAAACTTAGAAACAAGGTCTACAGAGTGTGCCTTTTAGTGACTGAGGACCAGCAGCAGGGAAGAGCCTATACATAGCACAGCTTCACTCTCTTTTCTCTTCAAATTTTCTATCTTATTTCCACTGTCCAAAACTCAACAGGAACCTAAGGAAAAGTGAGCTCATGGGTATCCAGACAGGTCATATTCCTGAAGCAGGAAGAGGGCAAACAAGGGTAGAAATCAGACACAAAGAAACTAAGGTTTTTTTTTGGTACCTTATTTCAAGAACCTTTAACACTTATTGGTATTTTTCTTTAATACACTGAGATCATGTATACCGGTGGTCCTCAACCTTCCTAACACTACCACTTTTTAATAGAGTTCTCATACGTGGTGACCCCAAGCATAAAATCATTTTCATTGCTACTTTATAACTGTAATTTTGTTACTAAATTGTAATGTGAATATTTCTGGAACTAGAGGTTTGCCAAAGGGTTTGAGACATACAGACTGAGAATTACTAAAGTATAAGGAACTTCTAATGGACTCAGGGCACAGAAAAATTAAAACTAAGGCAAAATTACTTTCTACTAAGCTTTTATAATTAGACACAAGTTCTTGACTGCTATTATGTTTAACTCAAGAATACAATTTAGCCAAATATCCTGGTACATGCCTTTAATCCCAGTACTCAGATGTTGGGGAGAATGCATAAGACAGGGAGATAGTAAGTTTAAGGACAGCCTTGAACTACATGAAACAAACATATTATGAAAATCTGAGTGAAAATTATAGCTTTGCTATTGGCACAATACTAAAAAGATTTGAGGCAGGCAGGGGTTCAAGACAGGGCTTTTCTGTGTGTCCCTGCTGTCCTGGAACTCACTCTGCAGGTCAGGCTTACTTCAAATTCAGAGATCAGCCTATCTCTGTCTCTCGAGTCCTGAGATTAAAGGCATGCGCCATTGCAGCCAGGCTGAAAAGAAATCTCTCTCTTTTTTTTTTTTTTTGTGAAAAGAAATCTCTTAATTTAAGCTCTTATTGAAACTACATGAATGAGATAAAGTAATGATACCATTAGAAAATTTAGACAAATTAGGTCTTCTCCACTAGATACAATAAAATACTCTCCAGCCTGTTTTACATAGTGAGTTCCAGGTCAGCTAGGGCTGTAAGACCTTGTCTCAACAGACAAAGGACTAAGTAAGTAATATTGCAAAACGTCAGCAAATCATGCTTGTACCTGTTGTCTTTTCGCTGCCATAATGTTCAGCTTATCCACTTCCGGTTTCAGAGCCTTGTACTGTATTCCTAAGTCTTGCTCATTTCCGGCATTCTTCAATTTCAATATACCATCTTCCACCTAAAACACAACCCCCAAAAGCAAAACCAGACAAATCTATAAATAAAATCAATAAATTCTAAGACTCTGGCTTCTTTAACAACTATTCAAAAAGCAATCCAAGCAAATACATGTTATTGATACACCCTCATATTATCCGAGTGTTTTGAAGGAGGTGGGGAGCATCTAACCAGTTTGTATTTTGGTTTTCTAATTGTAGAATGCTAATAGTACACAGAAACATATAATGAGTATTATAAAAGGAGACAGTCAGAAGAACAGCTTTGCTACAATTTCTTCAGTAAAATCGAAACAACAGTGACCTATAGTAGAGTATTATATATACTTGAAATAGAGAAGAAATTGAATAAAGCCATCACTGGTTCAAAACCAAATTAAATCTTTTTTAAAATTTATTTATTATGTATATAGTTTTCTGTCTGTCTGTATGCTTGCTGGCCAAAGGAGAGCACCAAATCTCATTACAGATGGTTGTGAGCCACCATGTGGTTGTTGGGAATTGAACTCAGGACCTCTGGAAGAACAGTCAGTGCTCTTAACCTCTGAGCCATCTCTCCAGCCCCAAATTAAATCTTAATGCTAAACTCCCCAAATTAAATCTTAATGCTAAACTAAGTATGGTCAGTATCACCTTCACTATGATACAAAGAAAAAATTATAGATATAGACCCAAACTTACAACTTTCAGCTGAACAAGTAATTTGTAGACGTCTGCCATGTCAGCCAGAATCAGCAGCCGGGTAACAGCAGAGAGCAAAGCTCGAGCTGCGCGAACCATGTTACCTCGCTTCACAGAAGAGCATGGATCATCTGCAAACTCCCCAGCAGCACTCTTCATCAGATCTCCTATTTAGTAAAATAAAAACACAAAACCAGCAAAAATTAATCCAAACAATTTATTTATTAAAAAATAATGCTGGGTGTGATGGCACCCACCTTTTATTTTAGCACTCGAGAGGAAGGGGGATCTCTATGAGTTCAAGGCCAGACTGGTCTAAAAGTAGAGTCTAGGACAGCCAAGACTGTTACACAGAGAAACCCTGTCTCAGAAAACCCAACAATTAATTAAAACAACTTCTGAATTCACAAAACGATGAATAGATATACAAACAAGCCTCTAACAGAACTAAGTTCAAATGACTGCTTAAAGGCTATCTCTGTAAAGAAACATGACAGTGAGATAAATACGATTATTTTCTTTTTCACATGTGGGGGTGGGGGCAAGGTCTATCCATTGAGTTCAGAGCTCTGATCTGGCTAGCCAACTTACTCAGGAGCTCTATCCTTGTCTTCCCAGTGCTAGGATTACAGTGGCACAACACACCCATCCAAACATTTACGTGGGTTCTAATGAACCAAACTCTAAGCTCCACACTTGTAGTGTAAGCACTTTAATGACCCTTCTCCTTGGCCCAATAAGATTTTAATAAACACTTTTTTTGTAAAATTAAAAACAGAAAATGAATCAATAATTCTTAAACCAGATCAACAAGATGACTCTGCAGATAAAAGTACTTGCCACCACAGTTGACCATCTGAATTTGATCCCTGGAACCCACATAATGGAAGGAGAGAGCCAATTCCCACAAACTGAACTCTGACCTCTTCATGCATGCCATGACATGCAAGCCTCTTTATATATCACTGCCTACAACACATAAAAAAATAAAAATAATTTTCTCCCAGGATTCGAGAGGGAAACAGAACTATAAAGTCAGTTTTTAATATATAAGAAGTTTCACCCAGACTGGTTACATGAGACCCTGTGTCTTAAAAATAAACAAACAAATAAACAAAAATAAATCAAGTGGTGGTGCACTAGGAAATCAGGCAGCTGTATTTCTGTGAGTTCAAGACCAGACTGATCTACTCAGTGAGTTTCAGGATATCAAGGGTTATATAATAAGACCCTGTCTCAAAATAAGTAAATAACAGATGTCAGTTAAGTCCTTTTTTAAAAAATATTTATTTATTATGTATACAATATTCTGTCTGTGTGTATGTCTGCAGGCCAGAAGAGGGCCCCAGACCTCATTACAGATGGTTGTGAGCCACCATGTGGTTGCCGGGAATTGAACTCAGAACCTTTGGAAGAACAGGCAATGCTCTTAACCACTGAGCCATCTCTCCAGCCCGTCAGTTAAGTCTTTACAGTGTATTTCTGAGATCAAAGTACTCTTCCTACACATCAACAAAAGGCTAGCCCAGATGACATGATAACAATAAAAACTGAGACCTTACTCTCTTTTTCCCAGTACTTTCTAGTCAATACTAACACATGTGGTATTTACTAAGATATAAAGGAGATTAAACTTAAGAGAATTCTGTGCCTGGCAAGGCAGCTCAGAGAGTAAAAGTGTTTGTGAGGCAAGGACCTGAGTTACAAAGTCAGAATCCTCCTCAAGCCTAGATCTGGATCAGCTTATAATCACTCACAACTCTAGTTCCAGAGGATCTGACATCCTCTTCAGGCCTCTAAGGGCACCAGGCACATGCATGGCACACAGATATACATGCAGGCAAAACATCCAAACACATAAAATTAAAGGAAAGAAAAAAAGCGGTTGCTCAGAGTGGTGACACACGCCTTCAGTCCCAGCACTCAGGAGGCAGAGACAGGTGAATCTCTAAGTTGGAGGCCAGCCTGGTTTACATAGTGAGTTAAAGGACAGCAAGAACTACACAGAGAGACCCTGTCTTAACAAACCCAAAACATAAAAAGTAAAAATGATTAAAAGTTTCAAAAAGAGAGAACCTTCTATTACATCATCTGCCAGGAATCCAGACCTGTTACCTCTGATACATTTTCTTCTGGATCAAAGGTAACAGTTAAGCTCCTCTATGAGAAAAGACAGCTGTAGATAAAGAAGTTGGATTATAAAAGTGGCTAGGTTTTTTGTTTGTTTGTTTTTTTAACTTGAACCCTAAACCTAAAAAGTGGGGGGAGATATCTCAGGCTGGAGAGATGGCTCAGTGATTAAGAGTGCTGGCTACACGCCTTTAATCCCAGCACTCGGGAGGCAGAGGAAGGCAGATCTCTGTGAGTTCGAGGCCAACATGGTCTACAAGAGCTAGTTTCAGGACAGTCTCCAAAGCTCTGTCTCAAAATATTAAAAAAAAAAAGAAAGAAAGAAAAAGAAAAGAAAAGAAAGAAAGAAAGAACGAAAGAAAGAAAGAGAAAAGGAAAGAAAAGAGTGTTGGCTACTCTTCCAGAGAACACAGGCCCAAATTCCAACACCCAAGTCAGATTACAGCTATCTCTACCTCCTTCAAGGACATCAGGCGTGCAAGTGGTACACAGACATACATTCAGACAAAAACATCCACACACACATAAAACAATTTTCAAGAAATAAAAAAAGTGCTGGGCAGCAGTGGCGCACGCCTTTAATCCCTGCACTCGGGAGGCAAAGACAGGCAGATCTCTGTGAGTTTGAGGCCAGCCTGGTCTACAAGAGCTAGTTCCAAGACAGGCTCCAAAGCTACAGAGAAACCCTGTCTCAAAAAAGAAAGAAAAAAAGAAGGAAGGAAGGAAAGAAGAAAGAGTGTCTCATATATTCCAGGTAGCCTCAAACTCTTATATACTTGAAAATAGTCTTGAACTCTCAACCCTCCTGCCTCTTCTACCTCCACAGTGCTGGGATTAGAGACATGAGCTGCCCACATTTTACAAAGAGATACTATTATGCTGTACTAAATTTTTTGTTTGTTTGCCTACTTTCATGGTATTTAGTGTGTTGGTTTCTTTGTTTTGAGACAAAGACTTCTGTAACCCAAGTTAGCTATGTAGTTGAGGATGATCTTGACTTTCTGACACGAAGAGCTAGCCCCTTCCTTCCCAACATATCTGTAATCCCACAGTCTAGAAAAACAGGGCATGATAATCAGAAGTTCAATGCCATTCTAGGATATGTAACAAGTTCCAGGTAGCTCGTGATATGAGGCCCTGTTTTAAATGGCAAAGAAAAAGAAAAATGGAACAGTTATGTTTACAAGTTTCTTTTCTTTTGGTTTTTCGAGACTGGGTTTCTCTGTGGCTTTGGAGCCTGTGCTGGAACTAGCTCTTGTAGACCAGGCTGGTCTCGAACTCACAGAGATTCCGCCTGCCTCTGCCTCCCAAGTGCTGGGATTAAAGGCGTGCGCCACCATCGCCTGGCGACTACAAGTTTCTTAAGAATAAAGTAGATGTTGGCTTCTAGCAGGAACTGTTGCAGCAGCTACCTCCTTCACTCGACCTGTACAGCACAGAAAGTTACTTCTAAAACACGGAGTTGGTCCTACTGCGATTTACCATTCTGGGAAAGCTACCTTACTGACCCTTAATCTTTCCACATTTTCACTGCTTTCTTACTGACATCTATTTATTTACTTGGAAGATCTATTTATTTGGAAGATGCAGGTGCCACATTACACATGAGGTCAGAAAACAATCTGCCAAAGTTGGTTCTCCCCTTCTAACATATGGATTCCAGAACCAAACTCAGCCACAGGTGTCTTAATTTGCTGAGCCAACACAACCACCTCAACTTCTCCACATTTTAAAAAGGCCTTTCCAAGCTGAAATTCTCTCTAGTTCTCACGGGAGTCCTTATCTCCCTCACTTAAACGATCGCATCAACAGCTTCACACCCTCAGAGCCTGCACTCTATGCCAAGAAACTCCAAGAAAAACAAAATTTATCATTTTTTCTAAAACAATAGTAATGATATCTTATTTTTATTTATGTGTATATGTGTGTGCACAAGGAGGCAAGAGGGAATTCTAATGCCCTGGAGCTGGAGTTACAAGCAGTAGTGAGCCATGGAAACAAGTGCTTCCTTAAGAACTAAACTCAAGTCACAAGAGCAGAAAGCACTCTTTAATGACTGAACCATCCTTCCAGCCCCTTAAAGATACTTATAGCTTGCCTCTTGACCAAAACTTTTTTATATTCAAAGTCCAGGAAGGAAGGAAGGGAAAGGGGGTACACAGGAAAAGGTAAAAAGGAGAGGGGGGGAAAAGTGCCCCTTTTTTGTTCTCCTGCCCCAAGTGTCTTTATTAATGAGATTTGTTCTCCTTTCTTTTAAACAACAGGTAAAAAAGAATCAGTGCTACATAGTGAAAAGGGGGCCCACAATGTGTGTACCACAGGGAAGGTTGAAATAGACTAACTTATGCCAGAATATTGACTGTCTATAGCTAGCCTCAAACTCATGCTCCTCCTGCCTTAGCCTCCTAAATGCTGAGGTTACAAAGATGTACCACTGCTCCTGGTTTCAAAAATCCTTTTTAAAGGACTTACAAAAAAATCAGATATTTAATATATGGGTAAACCACCGGTAAAGTGGTTATCTGCAAACCCAATCTCTTTATTTTTTTTTCTATTTACAGTTGATGCAGGAAAACAAATTCAATTATTACGTGAACCTTAGGAAGGCATTTCTGAAACATTTTATGAGAGCATACTTTTTGTTATTGTCAAATCCAACAGGGAAAAAAAAATTTAAGACATCGTCTGGGTATGTTTTTTTGGAAACCAGAAAAAAAGAGGCCTGTGCTAAAATGACAGAAGCTTCCAGGTAAACAACTAAGTAATATTAATCGTCTTGAATATGTTCAAATTACCTATTTCAAGATCAATTTATGGACATTCAGAAAATTCTAAAGCCTATCTTATTTCCCAGGACTCTGTTCAATTTATTCTCCTTAACTCATCAGGATTTTAATGCCCTGAACCTTTTCCTTTATCTCAATATCTGCCTTCAGCCTTCTATTTAAAACTTAAGCATATATTTATATACACCATTGTGTCTATCAAACTGCTTAAAAGTATGGAAAATGAATAACATTAATAATATTTTTTTAAGTCTTTAGGGCCAGTGAGACTGCTCAATGAGTAACAGTGCTTGCAACCAAGGCTGGGTTCATCTACAGAGCCCAGACGATGAAGAAAATAACTGGCTGGTCCAGGAGTTCCTTGACCTTAACAAGTTCATTGTAGCACACACACACACAAAGGAAAAACTAAAATCTATAGCTTGCTGGTACGATAGTGTTTTGAATTGTCTCACTCCATGGAAAATATTATACAGTCATAAAATTATATTATAGGGAAAAAGTAACTGGATTCTAAACATCTTTCAGAATTATAAAATAAAGACACATTCAAGCACAATGTACTTCCACCCATGTAAGCATAGTCACAGAAAACAAACTGCAAATTATTTCTTTTATATGTGTATGTGTGTCTGGGTATATGCATGTCCACCATGTGCATAAAGGAGCCCTCACAAGTTAGAAGATGGCACTGGATCCCCTAAAACTGGAATTACAGAAAGTTGAGCTATCATAGGGGTGCTGGAAATGGAACCAGAGTCCTCTGAAAGAGCAGCCAGTGCTCTTAACTGTCAAACCATCTCTCTAGCCACAAACATGATTTCTTTGTTACAAAATTTAGGTAACTTTTATTTTTTTGCTCTTAGAATCAGAACAAATCAGTACAAAATAATAATAATAACTGTTCCTTTTTGATGGTGTTATTTTGTTTTTGAAATGCAAACTTTTGTTTAAAATTCTTTTGGCCAGGCTTGGTAGCACACAACTGTAATCTCACCTTTCAGGAAGCAGCAACAGCTCAAGGACATCCACAGCTACAGTCAAGTAGAAGGCTAGCCTGGGTACAGATCCCTCACCTCCCTCCCTTTCCTACCCACTATGTACCTACTACACACACACACACACACACACACACACACACACACAATTTTATTAAGGTCAGGCAAGGCGATTTATGACTATAATGTCAATATTCAGAAAGCTGAGCAAAAAAATCACAGATTCAATAAAAAAAATCATCTTTTTTTCCCATTCTACCCAGAATAGCAAGAAACAAACATTAAAGAAAATATTATTATACAGTATCCTATACAAGTGTTTAACATAAGCCACAGATCTTAACACCTAAAGAAAGAGAATTTCAGAAACGAGAAAGGAGAAGGAAGTAATCAATCACTCTACCACTACAGCAAAATCTCCTCCACCCTCACCTTGCATTCACTGATGGATATCTGGCAAAACCCCTGGGCCCCTGGATACATCATCACTACAGAAAACATGACACACAATTCCAGGAATTTCTGGCAGGTACTTTTCACAACACTTGATCTTTTGAAAGTGAACCTAACCCCATCAAGTTAATATCAAGTTATTTAAATCTGAATCCACAGATCCTAGAAAACCTCTCAATCTACTCTCCTCCCAACCCCTGGCGGCACAGAAAGAAACTTTGCATTTTCCACTTTTTATAGTTGGCAGAATATTTCTTTAAATTAAA
The DNA here is from genome assembly GCA_028555095.1 of Dicrostonyx torquatus. Classification (NCBI taxonomy): domain Eukaryota; kingdom Metazoa; phylum Chordata; class Mammalia; order Rodentia; family Cricetidae; genus Dicrostonyx; species Dicrostonyx torquatus. The sequence continues at coordinate 833,882 of JAQHUG010000276.1, read as the reverse complement.
ATAGAGTACCACACATATTCATGTTCTCATTTTCCTTACTAATTCAAGTGTGCCCTGCTGCTATTCAGAAACACTCCAAAGAGAGACACTTGCTTCCTGATTACACATTCAAATAAATGCACAACATGCATTTCAACTTGGAATCACTTTCTTTAAGAAATTAACTAGTAGAAACCAAGTTATTGCAACATCGTGTCTGAAGTCATGCCAAAGGCAAATGTTAACTTTAAACTGGGTGTGATGGTGCACACCTGTAATGCCAGTACTTGGGATGTTTAGGTAGGAGGACTGATGCAAATTTGAGACCAGCCTGGGCTACAGAATAAGAGTCTGTCTCAAAAAAAAAAAAAAAAAAACCAAGACAGTACAATGGTGCACACCTGTATCTCAGCACTAGGGAAGACAAGAGATAAGAGGTTCAAGAGCTCAAGATCATCCTCTGCTACATAACCAGTTGGAAACCAGTCTTGTTGGCATGAAACCCTATCTCAAAATTTTAAGAGGCCAACAAGCTGGCTCAGCAGGTTATGGTACTTACCACCAAGCTGGATGACCAGAGTCCTACCCCAGATCCAACAGGGTAAGGTGAAAAAACCAAATACCTCAAGTTGCCCATTGATTTCCAAGTAGCACATGACATAACACACAAATGTACATACATGTATACATAAAATAAATAAATGTTTAAATAAAGAATTGTTAAAAACAAAAACAAAATACGAGGCTAACTTTCCCTTCTACACTGTTCAAATGTGTTAAAACAGTAATATTACCTGCTGTAACTTAAAAGCATTATCTTAATGGGTGTTATTTTTATGAGTTTAACAAGTCAGATCTTTAAAAAGAGGAGCAATTTCAAAATGGTAAGAAGCATTAGAATTTAATGATTTCATTCTTCTTTCCTCACTTACAAGTTGGCTGCATTAGCACTTGAATCTCTGCAGAGCAGCATATGCTCACATAAGGGCACAGATCCAGAAGCAGACAGCATCCTTGACACATCTCAAGTCAAAAAGAGTATAGCACCAACCCTAGACTTACAGTTTGAGACAGGCAGACATATAACCTAAGACATAAAGCTTCCAGATGACGACCAGTTAATGGTTCCCAGAGCTTATATTTTGCTTTCCTTCTTGCTTTCAACTAAAATGAAGAGCAAGAGAAGAATTAAGCGATGAGACTGGAGGCATGAGGCATTATGAACTATTTTTTGTTTGGTTTTTTTATTATTTTTTTTTACTTAATCATAGGCCTTAGGAACACATGAAGAGTATGAAAGGCAATGGATGTTCTTAGAACAGATTTAGATATGTAAAAGGATGAATGAAGATAGACACACAAAGGAAGGAAAAAACTGGACAATTTTACCCATGCAGCAAAGAGAACAAGGCAAAGAGCAAGTCAGAACTCAAAGTAAGACTATGAAAAAAATCAGCTAACTTACTGGACCTAATGAAGAAAGTTACTACATCAATCTGAAAACAGAACTGACTTAACCTTAATCTTTTCCCAAATGCTAAGTGAGTGCATTGTGAGGTAGAAACACTTGTCAAGGGCTGGAGAGATGGCTCAGAGGTTAAGAGCACTGACTGTTCTTCCAGAGGTTCTGAGTTCAATTCCCAGCAACCACAGGATGGCTCACAGCCATCTGTAATGCGATCTGGTGCCCTCTTCTGGCCTGCAGGGATACGTGCAGGAAGAACCCTGTATGCATAATTAATAAATCTTAAAAAAAAAAGAAGAAGAAAAGAAAAGAAAAAGAAACACTTGTCAATTGTTTCCTATGGAGAGGGCCCCTGTGTAACATCAAGCCCACCACTTCCACCTGACAAAAAAGACCCATATACCAACACAAATCTCCTAATGGCTGTTTTGTCTTTATATCATGAATTAATGAAACTCAGACTTCATTCTGTCTGTTTATCTCTCAAACCCTGTTGTTCAAAGCAGTCACTGACAGTTGCTATGCCCTGATCACACATACCAATCATCTATCATCCAGGCTGCTTACACAGAAGTAACATCAGTCCGAAGTTGTCAACATCTACACTGGACACAGACCCAAATTTCACTTTCTTCAAAAGTGACTTTAGTCAGCTGCCTGAAGAAAAAAAATAATATACCTCAAACAGCTTGTGTTCAATATCAATATGCATCATCTAAAATTATCTTGCCAAGATTATTTTCTTAAAAAAAAAAAAATCTATGGACTAGGAAAATGGCTAATTGAGTAAAGTGATCCTCACTTTGCAAGCATGAAGACTAAAGTCTGGATAACCAGAACCTACAAGCCTTAGCAGAGACAGGGAATCCTCAGAACACACTAGCTTGTACTAGTTGGATTGGCAAGCTCTGGATTCAGGAAGAGATCTGGCTTCAGCTGGGAAGCAATCAAACAAGACACGGAACGTCAACTTGAGCTTTCCACACCCACGTGCACACACAGATGTATGTATGTAACGTCACATACACACAAACACACTCCCAAACAAAACAAAGCCCACACAGAATGGTGTACACACTCCCTACATACAAATCACTCACACTGTATGTGAAGAGGCTCCCTATGCTCCCGATTTTACTACATAATGGCTGAGACAATGTTTCAATTAATATCAACTTATTTAAAAAAGGAAACTCATTATTCATCCTCTATCGAATGTTGTAAAAGACCACCAGTTTTACATGATTATAAAATTGTGTTCCTGAATTCTACTTAAAAAATAGTTGGAGATAACTATGTTCATAAAGTCATGAGCTTTAATAGACAAAGTTTCTTGCTTTGAAACTAATCAGTCATGTTTTACATGATTGTTGTATCTCACAGCACAGGAGATGGTGGAGGATGATCAAGAATTCAAAGTCAGTCAGTGGTGGCACACACCTTTAATCCCAGCACTCTGAAGCAGAGGCAGGCAGATCTCTGTGAGTTCAAGTTCAGTCTGATCTACAAGAGCTAGTTCCAGGATAGGCTCCAAACCTACAGAGAAACCCTCCCTCGAAAAACAAAACAAAACAAACCAACCAAAAAGAACTCAAAGCCAGGACCAGCTATATAGTGAGTTCAAAGCTAGCCTGAGCTAATAAGATCCTGTTTCAAAAAGAAAGGGAGGGAAAGAGAGAGGGACTGACTCATATAAAGATCGATACTCAGAAGAGAACAACTTTGGTTGCTTCCAATAAATTGAAATCTTATCTCTACAATGCATGGCATTATTTAGCAAAGTTTATCTAAAATGGAATAGTGACTCAAATGCCAGAACTTAAGAAATTCCAAAATCTTAAGACAATTACAAAAAAAAAAAAAGAAAAAAAAAAGACATGAAGTGGGGAGGGATACTGCAAGCCAAATATTAAAGCATTCTCTTTAGATTTGCTGGCCATTTACTAAACAAACTCTCTTCACCTTCTAGCCGTTTGGAAGAGATTAAGGACCACACTGCTGTTTCTTTGATACTGCAGAAAAGGCTGAATTAAGTTATCTGATGCTCACCAGGAGAACAACGGTACTGACAGAGAAGTATATATAACAGTTACATTATCGGCCAAGCAAGGTGGTGTCAGAAGGAAGAGGGAAAATGATCAGGAATTCAAGGTCAACTTCCTACACACGGGGAATTCCAGGGCCAGTCTAGTCTCTGACTCAGAACTAAAAGTGCTTGCAGAACAAGCCTGATAATTTGAGTTCAATCTCCAACTCCATCTGAAAGGAGAGAATTGGCTCCTGAAAGTTGTCCTCTGTTCTCAACAATTGGTTACTGCCTGCCCACCCACTGTCCCTGCCTTCCTCCCTCTCTCTCATACATACACCACACACAAACACCCACCCACACACACACCAATAGAATTGCAATTAATAAGAAAAGCAAAGAGAACTAATATTTACAGATAGTCAGCACTGCCTTCAGAGCACTCACATGCACCAAATACTGCAATCTTCCCCTGCTCTAGGAGATCAAACTAACTTACTTAGTACTTACACAGGGTAAGTACTAACCCTATGTAAGTACTAAGTAAGCACTTAACCACTGAGCTACACAACAGCTTCAATAAACCAATTTTGAAAAATTTATTGCCACATGTGTACAATCCTACGGAGGCCAGAACAGGGTGCTGGATCCCTTGGAGCTGGAATTCACACAAATGTGAGCTGCTCAGTGTGGGTGCTATGAAACAAATTTGGGTTCTTTAGAAGAGCAGCAAATGTTTTTAACCCTAAGTCATCTCTCAGGCCCAATAGCAATATTTTTTTAAAGGAGAGATTTTAAACTTACAAAAGAAAAAAATCTAATGGGACTATCCTAGCACTTATCAAGAAAAACACCTTTTTTTCTTACACATCAATTTATGGAATATACATGATCCTCTATGAGAATTCTCCCCTAGTGTCTTGTTGGGGGGGGTGTAAAGATGAATTCAGATTTGTTTCACTGTCCTCTGCCAACAGAAAACCTGTTCCAGACTGAGCATGAGTCAAGCTGGACCAGTTATAGATACTGAGGAAAAGATTTTCTGCTGATGACCTAAGATGACTATCTTGCTGTGCGCATCTTGACTAGTATATGTACACAGTGCATATACAACTGAGGCAAATTAAATGACGAAAAAACCTGGAAGTTAAGAGAATCCTATTTTCTCAAGTCCCTGGATCTTTGACCAATAACTAAACTCAAGAGATACTCCTAGGAATCCCGAATGCAAAGGCTCAAATTTCCTCCGAGTTCAAAGAGTTGTGAGTTGAATTTCTTTTGTTTTGTTTTTCGAGACAGGGTTTCTCTGTGGCTTTGGAGCCTGTCCTGGAACTAGCTCTTGTAGACCAGGCTGGTCTCGAACTCAGAGATCCACCTGCCTCTGCCTCCCGAGTGCTGGGATTAAAGGCGTGTGTCACCACCGCCCGGCATCTGAGCTGAATTTCTATAGCACATAATTGCTAAGGTTCTATGAACATCACCAAACTGAAGATAAAACTCTTCTAGAAAATGATTTACAAAATACAATATTTTAGTGAAGCAGTGATGGCCCGTGCCTTTGATCCCAGCAGAGAAAGGCAGATCTCTGCGAGCTCAAGGCCCGGGGGGTGGGGGGGGAAGGAAGGAAGGAAGGAAGGAAGGAAGGAAGGAAGGAAGGAAGGAAGGAAGGAAGGAAGGAAGGAAGGAAGGAAGGAAGGAGAAAGAAGGAAAAAGAAAAGAAAATCCTTTAAATACCTAGAAACTATGACCTTTAGGAAATTTTTTAAATGGTTATCAAGCTATATAGTTCACCAAGCTGTATGATGGATTTATGTGTTTTGTTGTATTATCTTTTTAAAATTTTTTGAAAATTTTTCTGCCCCAAGTTGAAGATAGTTCAGTGGTTTAGAGCACTGGCTACTCTTCCATAGGTCCCAGGTTCAATTCCCAGCTCACACCATCTGTAACTTGTCCAGTGGATCTGACACCCTTTTCTAGCCTTCACAGGCACCAGACATGTGTATAGTATACAGATACATGCAGGGAAACGACCCATAAACATAAAACACTCTTGTAAAATACATAGGAAGATAGATAGACTGACAGATAGACAGAGCCTGGGCCATAAAGATGGCTGAGATACAGGAACTTGCCACCAAGCTTGAGGACCTAAATTCAGTCCCTAAGAGAGAGTGAGAATGAGTCAATTCCTGCAAATTGTCCTCTGATCTCCACACATGTACCATTGCAGGGTTACATCTCATACATACGTACGTACATACATACATACATACTACACACACACACACTCACTCACTCAAAACATGTAAAAGATAGAAACAAAAGTAAACAGTGGTGGCTCACACCTTTAATCCCAGCACAGGTAGAAACAGGTGGATCTCTGTGAGTTCAAGGCCAGCCTGGTCTACAAGAGCTAGTTCCAGGACAGGCTCCAAAGCTACACAGAAAAACCCTGTCTTGAAATTAAAAAAAAAAAAAAAGGAAAAAAATAAACATTAGGGTTGGATAGATGGTTCAACAGTTAAAAGAGCGCTGACTGCTCTTCCAGAGGACCCAGTTCAATTCCCAGCACCCACTGGCAGTTCACAACTATCTGTAAGTCCAATTCCAGGGGACCTATACACATGGCAAAACACCAATTTATACTTAAAAAAAAAAAAAGCCCCCACATGTTACTGTTGGGGCTGGAGAGATGGCTCAGCAGTTAAAAATATTTGCTATTCTTCCAAATTCATTTCACGGCATCCTCATTAGGCAGCTCACAAAAGCATACAACTCCAACTTTAGGGGAGCCAACAATTCTGACCTCTCCAAGGACCCAGACACCTGTGACATGTATACACAAAGACAATATACACATATAGAGCTTTAATAAAAGTTATTAATATTAAACCTAGTAACATGGAAAGAAAATGATATAAGGCTTTGACTAGGAATAGGGATGTAGGTCCACAGTAGAGTGTTTGCCTACCATGAACAAAGCTCCATTGTTCAATTTCCAGCACTATAAAATAAACAAATAATATATAATAAATATGTTATGTATAATAATAAATATAATATACACATACATATATATTTATTTATTTGATTAGTTGGTTGATTTTCTTCAAACAGGTTTTATTGTGTATTAACAGACTTGGTTGTCCTGGAACTCGCTCTGTAGACCAGGCTAGCCTCTAACTCAAAGATCCACCTGCCTCTGCCTCCTGAGTACTGGGATTTAAGAGTGCACCATCACCTCCCAGCTGAATTTTTTAAATTAAATATTTATAATTATTGCTAAATTTTAGTTTTATCCCCAAGACCCACTGTACAAATAAGAGGTTTTGTAAGAGTCCACTACCACAGCCGAGAGCAGTCCTCTTCCCTCACCTTGCCTACCATGACACAGTCTATCCCAGGAACTGTGAGGTGAAATAAAATTTACCTCCCTTAAGTCGCTTCTTCTTCAGTCAAAGAAATAAAAATAATAATAATAATTAAGCTATACAACCAAGGCTGTGTGGAACTGGCCAAAGGAAAATGAAGACTCATAGATCAATATAAGGAAACACAGAACCCAGATCTACTCCACACAAGTACAATCAACAGATTGTTAACAAATGTGCAAAATTGATTCCATTGAGAAAAGACATTTCCAACAAACAATGCTAGTGCAACTGGGTTCTATACAGGCAAAAGGGGAGGAAAGAGTGGCCTAAACCCTAAACCTGATAAAAAATACAATCCAAAACAACTCAGGTTTAAATACATAGTCTAAAAATATAAAAGTAGCTGAATATAGTGGCACACACTTTTAATCCCAGCAGGGGGAATCTCTATGAATTCAAAGCCAACCTGATCTACATAGTAAGTTCCAGGACAGAAAGTGCTACATAGAGAAACCTGTCTCAACACCCCCAGTGATAGAGGGAGGAAGGGAAGGAGGGAAGTAGGGGCAGATGGAAGGATAAAATGATAATAAAATTTTTAAAAGAAAACATGAAAATCTTCATGAAGAATTTATATTCATAATGGTGTGGGAAACCAATACAGTAGACTTAATCAAAATTAAAGTTTTACTGTAGGGACGAAAATGTTAAAAGACTAAAAAATGATTCAATGGTTAAAATTGCAGATTTCTCTAGCAGATGACCCAGTTTTAGCCATATAAGGCAGCTCAAACTGCCTGTAATTCCAGCTCCAGAGCACCCAACATCTTCCTGGCTTTCAAGTGCACCTAGACCCACGTACATAAATACAGACACATACATATATGTACATAATTAAAATAAAACAAAATGTTTTATGAATAAAACAGAAAAAAACCTGTTAAGAGGATAAAATGCAAGAGGCATCTCTACTTTCCCATGGTAAGTTATAACCATTCTACGGAATAGCAATTAAAAGTTTAAGCAATTATTACGTAGACCTATATTGATGACCTTCAAAATCAGACATCATTCTCTGTGGAAAAAAGCCAATCTCAAAAGATGAATGTAACATCCTTAAAAGGACAGAATTACAAAGTGATTTAGGAAAGAGGAGAAGAGGTACATGAATGAATATTAAAAGTAGAAGAGATCTTTGAAAAAATGAACAAGTCCTTGTATCCTGACTGTGGCAGAAGTTACATAAAATCTACAGATGTAATTTTAAAAAGTTAAAATAAGGCAACCTATTAATTGACTGTTGTTGGTATAACTAAATTACTGGACCAAATATTGTTAAGTAATGCTAACTTGACTAAAAATTGGCAGTGCTGAATGCAAATGGCTCTATGCTGAGATGAGAGTTTTCTTCCTCCCTTTTCTTTTTTGTTCAGAGAAAGAGTCTTATGTATTCCAGGCTGGCTTTGAACTCACTATGTAGCTAAGGATGACCTAGAACTTCCTGTCTCCACCTACTGAGTACTGAAATTACAGGGGAACGCCACTCTGCCTGGTTTTATGTGACGTTGAGATCAAAACCCAGGGTCTCAAGCATGGTAAGCAAGCACTCTACCAAGTAAGCTATATCCCAAATTCCTGGAAGAAATACTTTCAAATTTAAATAGTTTGCCTCAGTTCTTAGCACCCACCATTGCTTCAACATGTTCCTAAAATGATTCAGGTCACAAGAAAATAAATTACATAGTATTTCATGTACCAACTCCCTTAGTTTATCTATTAAAAGAGCAGCTTTTTGCACAAGTTAACCAGCATTCCTTTACATTTCTCCCTCCATTCCCTTGTTAGCACAGAGCAGTGACAACGGTGTCTAGGCTTAGGGTCCTGCCTCTAGACTCTCCTATCTCTCAACCTCTTCAACTTTCCTGGGAGTACAAAGCTCAAAGATTATTCTCCCATGAACCACTGCTTTTCCTTATATTTGATGTTGCCCAGATGGTAGAATTTCTTTAAATTAAAGAAAACATTTCAATTTAAATTTAAAAGAAAAAGTTTTAAAAATAAACACAAACCAATACTGGAAAGAGCTGCTTCCTGAGGGAGCGAGCTCTATATCACTTGTATACTGGAACATATGGGAAGCTGTGAATCCTGTGATTTCTGTATCATTCCCTAAAAGTTCTTCCCTTCCACACCTGGCATTCCAAGCCACTCCTTAAATAGTGCCCTAAGCCAAGAGCATACCTGTAGCAAGAACCACAAAGATATATATAAATTTATTAAAAGGGGTCTATAGGGAAAACAGGTTCATGGAGCTGGGACCAAGGGAACTGGGAACCAGCCACACACTGCTTCACACAGCCTGATCCAGTCTTCACAATCCAAGAGCTCATGCAAACCAACCTGTCTCTCTTAACAGATCATGTCCTCAGACAAGACACACCTTAAGGCCAGTAACCCAAAGCTACTGGTGGAATGAATTCCCACAACATTTCCCCTTTTTGTCTAAATAAGAAAGTTCTAAGCCTAATACAAAACTATATACAATAAGAACAATTATCAAGAATTGTCCAGGAGAAAGAAAGGGTAATAACAAACACAAAAGTGAAAGACTGAATTGAATAAAGTCAAGGCTAGCCTGGCCTGAAAACAAAAAACCCACAGGACATAGTAATTTTCTAGACCATTTAGGAGGAAGAATGTTTTCTGAGATCAAACCCAGAACCTTGTGGATACTTAGTACCTGCTCTACCATCTGAGCCAAACCTCCAGACTCTCCTAAACTTTCGTGTCTGCAGTGCTCCATTAACACTGTCCTGAGGCACGAGCCTCAACATTCTCCAAGCACAATCTGCATGTGCTCCTACTTCACTGGATGATATTCCCCTTTTCTTCTCAATTTCAAGATCCAATGTTCTACAACATTAAGGAAGATTTTTAACCTGGTATTTATCTTCTCATTATTCTTTCTATAATCATTCTATTAATTTACATTTCAAGCCCATGTGTCCTAATTATAAATTCTACAACAAAACAGAAAGAAAAAAAAAATCAGCCTTTCTGTTTTGGTGATATGAATGAGAATTGCCTCTACAGGCTCATATATTTGAATGTTTGGTCCCAGTTGGTGGAGCTGTTTGGAAAGGATTAGGAGGTATGGGTGAGAAGTGTCCCTAGGGATGGGCTTTGAGGTTTCAAAAGTTCACACCATTCCCAGAGTTTCTCTGCCTCATGTTTGTGGTAAAGATATAAGCTCTCAGCTGCTGCTCCAGCACCATGCCTGCCTGCCTCTGTGCTCCCAAGCAAGATCATCATGGACTCTTAACTAGCCCTCTGAAACTATAAGCCCTAATAAACACTTCCTTCTATAAGCTGTCTTGGTTATGGTGTCTGTAGAGCAACTAAAAAACTACTAGAAGAGTGTCTTCCCCATCAGAGGAACACACACAATCAACCAGCCAGCCCATTCTGCTTTTTCCTAACATATATTCTTCCTAGAAGAGTCGCTTCTACTCAACCATGTATTAACTTGAACCCTCTTTCATTTTCTTTCTGTTTTTTGTTGGTGCCCCTCCCCTATTCTGTAGCCCATGCTAGACTTGGCCTCTTTACTGAGGGGAAAAATGTTATTGGAAACAATGCAAGATTGTATAAAGGTGTGCCTCTGTTTCTTTGACTCTTCACCCGGGTGGATGCATGAGCAGCAGGGAAGAAGCTGCTGGTATTAAAGCAAGCCCCTATTATCAGTTTTTGAAACTAAATGCTGATGGGGCCCAATATTACAAACCCTGCTGTTTTAGCTTGGTGGGTTTTTGGTCGTCGTCATCGTTGTTGTTTTTCTTTTCTTTCTTTCTAAGGATAAAGGCTAACATGTAGCCCAGATGCAACTTTCAATCTTCCTGTCTAAGCTTTCTAAGAGGCAAGCCTCACAACAACCATCAAGTAAAATCCTATTTCAATAGAAGGTATGTATAGTTATCTTGAGTATCAACTTGTTCAGATTTAGACTCATCGTCTATCTATGTGGGATTATCTAGACTAGGTTAACTGAGAATATTCATAACTCTCTGCTTCCTGACTAGAGGAGCAATGAGACTACACACCTCTGTCCTGCTAACACACTTTGCTCACCAGGCTATACAGTATCCCTTGCAACTCTTAGCCAAAAATAGCTTCCTTATATTGCATTTGTCAGGTATTTTCTTACAGCAACTGAGACAAAGCAATTAATACAGAAACTGTTCCTCTTTTCCCCACTTCCAATTTAACATCACCGTCCTGTTTTTGAAACCTCCCTTTATTGAGACAGGGTTTCTCTGTGTAGCCCTGGTTCATCCTGGAACTCACTCTGTAGGCCAGGCTAACCTCAAACTCAGATCTCCACCTGTCTCTGCCTCCCAAGTGCTGGGATTAAAGGTGTGCAACACCATGGCCTGGCTCTCCATTTCTAATCACTTAAATCATCTCATCTGTCTGTTGAATGTCCCTTAGGCAGCTAAATGTTTTCTTTTACTAGTCAGAACTCTTATTATTCAAATACACTTAAGATAACCAGAGGCAGCCCTCCTCTGTATGAACTACTGAAATACATATGCATGGGGCCAGGCATGACGGCACACACTTAACAATAATTTGGGAAACCAAGGCAAAATGATCCATGTACCAGGCAAGTCTGACCTGAGCTAAGTAGCAAGACCCCATCTTTAAAAATTAAAAAAAAAGAACCTACTGTATACAAAAGATATCAATGATTTATGATGAGTAAAAGGTGACTTTGAGGGTAACAGAAATGCTCTGAACTTAGGACAACAACGGTTGCTTAACCCTGTGAACATACTAAAAACACTGGAAGGATGACTCTTACAACATGTGCACTGTATCAACTTTTTATGAGTCTCCACCTACATGAAAACATTCATATTTGTCAATGAGAAGTAAAACACACTTAAATTTTGAGAAAGGAAATACAGACTCACACTGTACTCCTCAGGAAATAGTTAATTATCCAAAAACATGTACCTATCACAAACCAGGTACCATGTTTAAGTACCACAGAGAAAGACCAGCAGACTACAAAATAACTGGAAAGAGGCAGGCAACCCATTTAATTATCACTATGATAAGAACTAGGAAAAAACACCACTCGAAGCTAGGACTGACCTAATCAAAGAAAGGGCACATATGAGAAGCAGCAATATGCTTCAGTCTGCTTAAGGTTCAGCACCTAGTTTAAGTAGACTGACATTATAATGTAACCTTAGATCATAGGAGTTTACAAGTCCTGGTCATTTTGTTACCCTGAAGGAAAATGGACCTGAGTTTTATGAATGTGGATGTTTCTCACACACGTATAGCATTAAGTGGTATTTTAAGGTACCCAAATTTTCATACCCATTATTTATATAACAGACTAATACAAAAAGAAAATCATGGTAGGAAACTATGTGCATTCATTAGTCATGGTTGCAGAGAAGAAAGCAAGCACAGGGCACACACAAGCCCCTAACACAGAAGGTCTGACTTCAAATTAAAAAGTATTATAAATATACAAACAAATACTTCTTTGAATATAACAAACATATTATTAAACAGGGTAGAAAAATCTTAGATTGGGAATTAGAAAACTATATTTTGTATATCAAAACAGAATACTTCTGCTTTTATAAATTTTATTAGATCATACCTTTGTGCATTTGTGTATACATTCTCCATAGTTTCTTTCCCAACTCAACAGCAGGGCTGAACAGTTTCAGCACAGATTCTATGGCCAGTAAGACTAAAACATTACCTGGTCCTTTACTTAAAAAAAAAAAAAATCTAGAGCCAGGCGGTGGTGGCGCACGCCTTTAATCCCAGCACTCAGGAGGCAGAGGCAGGTGGATCTCTATGAGTTCGAAGCCAGCCTGGTCTACAAGAGCCAGTTCCAAGACAGGCACCAAAAACTACAGGGAAGCCTAGTCTCAAAAAATTTAAAAAAAAAAAAAAAAAAGCTAGAAACTCCTATCTAATCAAAAGTAGTCAACACTGATACAGAGCAAACACATCTAAACTACCTTTAGGAACCAGATATTTCCATAGATAACAAAAGGCATTTCCTTAGATAAGCATTTATTCAATATACTAGTAAAACAAGTCACATCACGGCTTAGAACCAATAAAGACCTTCTAGAGAAAGGAATTCATATGTTCTTCTGCTGGCTAATAAATCATCCAAAAAACAAGGGTAGCTTCAAAGGAACATGTATGATCCTTTGGGGTTGGAGTACTGTCATCTGAATTTGGATACAAATGGATCTCTGTATCAAAAATAGTTTACTCACATGCTTGGGAACGTACGCTGATGGCTTTTTATCTCCTCACTACAGAACTTCCAGAGTATTCTTACGGCACAGCAGCCAACTTTCCCCAGGTGAATAACCCATGAGAAAAAAAGGCCAGTTATGGCCAGTGAGATGGCTCAATCAGCCAAGGCAGAAGCTGCCAAGCCTGACAACCTAAGTTCAATCCCCAACATACACACAGTTTAAAACAAAAAAACCTGACTCCCACAAGTTGTCCTTTGACCTATACAAGTGTGCTGAATACAAATACAAGTATGTATACAGATATAAATGTAATTTTTAAATTTTACTGAGTTTCTAGAAAGACCTGTATCTCTTCGTATGCACAGCAATCATTGACCTACCTTGTTTCCGAACATCTTCTACAGCAGCCACAAGCTCCTCCTTGAGAAACTGACTCTCTTTGGCAATTTTATCCCCCTTTTCCAAGAAATTCTCAGTTGCTTGTTCAACAGATGCAGCCAAAACATGGGCCTTCTTGGAACGACCTCTCTTTTTATTAGAGGGCCCTTTACTGTTGGTGTTTACCAGGGTTGTCACCTAAGAGTTAAATTTTTTTAAAAAAAGAATAGTTATTTAAAGTAAAAAGTAACAGACTAATATCTCTAAAGACAGCAAGCCTCAATTCATAAGGAAGGAAGGCACTACACTTAGAGAGTTTGCTAAGCGTGAAATAGCACAACACTTTCTAGATTTGAGAACAGAAAAATGATGCTACATTTAGTTTCCAAAATAATTTATTTTTATGTAAGATAAGAAATGCAATGCATATTTTAATTTCTTAAATAATCATTAGGTTTTAGAGTGACTTTACAGACTAAAATTACTGAAAAGTACAATGCCTTTTTTTTAGTGAAGAATTTCTAGAAAAAGTTGAACAATAAATTTAGTTTTACCAGAAGGCTACATTTTGTCATTGTCACCAGTCTGCAAAAGATAACTTACTTCTGAAGTCTGTTCAAGTTCATTAACACAAATCTTAGCATTAATTAGTAAAGGTCCTTAATAAGGAAAGAAAGATTGCCCACAGAAACCTACTGTGATGAAGCTTAAAGTTTCAGAACTTTAGCCATCACTAATAAGTTTAATATGCCAGATGATCTGTAGGTTGAAGATGATTAAAGATTTGTTAAAGTATAAATCTGCCAAACACAAGACCTGAAAGATACAGTATATACTGGGTTCAAGAAAGCAAATATTCTACCCAACCCCCACACAGCTACATATAGACACATAAAATAACAGTTTATGACTTGGAAGGCAATTTTTGGTTGTGAGCCTAGCCTTTAACAGCTGAGCCATCTCTCCAGCCCTTGGAAGGCAATTTTTAAAGACAGTAAATGACATTCTCATTTTCTCTCTCCTCTAATATATACAAAAGAGGAAAGATATATAGCTAGCTGCTAAGTTAATAAACGCCATCACATTGTGATACATGTATTGTAACAGAATATACCAAAACTACACCTTTAAATTCAAATACCTGCCAACTAATCCTACACAACGAAAGGTGCATTAAGCTAAATGAGGAACTGTAACAATTAAGTCCCATCTTTCTTGGATTTCCTCTCTAATGGAGGGTGAAGAAAAGCACAAATATAACATTTGCGCCACATACTAATAACCTTTACCATCAGCAATAAGACTTTAGAAAATGGTAGCAACTATAGTCTAAAGAATTAACTAAAGCCAGGCATGGTTCACATGGCTCTAATCCAAGCAGTATTGATGAAGTAAAGAGAATTTAAGTTCAGACTCAGCTACTTAAAGAATTTTGATATCAGTCTTGGTGATATGAAACCCTGTCTCAAAAACAGTAACAAAAAGAAATAAATATATGTGGGGCTGAGAGATGGCTCAGCAGTTAAGAGTAGTGACTGCTCTTCCAGATGACCTAGGTTCAATTCCTAGCACCCACATGACAACTAACAACTGTAACCCCAAGATATGACACCCTCACACAGACATACATGTAGGCAAAACACCAATGCACAAAATAAAAATAATTTTTAAATAAACAAATGTGTTGATATTCAGCTAGTAATGAAGCCAAATCATCAAACTAACCAAACTCAATCAATTCAAATAAGACCAGTCTGAGCTAACAACCTTAGTCATGAGTCTGTTAGCCAGGCCTATTGCAAAAGAATGTTCCAACAGCTATGCATTTGTGTTTCCAGATTCTTACCTGTGTAACAAGAGGCTCCAATAGTCTTTCTACAGCCAGAGTCCTGATCTCTAGACTTTTGGGGTCCCATTTGAAGTTTATGTTGCCAGTGTGGATGGCAGTCATTTCTAAGAAAAAAAAGCCAAAACTCAAATGTTAAACAGAAACATAAAATACATAAAATACATATTATTAAAAATAAACCTCTAACAAAGACTTTCCTATCAGTAAAGCAGCATTCACAAGATGAAATAATTATAACTAACCTGCAAATGACCTCTTACACATAACAATTTCATGCTTACAAACACTAAAGGGATAATCCTGAGCACACAGAATCTTTAAAGTTTGGCTTCTCTGATACCAAGATATTTCTAGTTCCAGTTTTCCAGTCCAACATTGGTACAGCATGAGAAGCTAAAGTGAAGGGTATTTTAAAAGAAATTTCTGCCAAGCCTGATGACGCACGCTTTTAATCCCAGCACTGGGCAGCCAGAAGTGTCAAATCTCTATGAATTTGAAGTCAGGCTGTTCTACCTAACGAGTTCCGGGCCATTCAAGGCTATAGAGTGAGACCCTGATCAAGATGGATGAATGGAAAAAAGGAAAAAGGGAAGGAGGGAGGGAGGGAGGGAGGTAGAGGGAAAGAAAGAATTTTTTTCAGAAACTAATACAGAAAAGAAACATTTTCTATTAGTTTTTCCCCCCGCATCTACCGCAGTTTCCCCAAAGGTATACCTCACTTCATTATTGCTTTAGATTTAAAGTATTTTATATGTTTAAGTGTTGATTTATCTACATATATGTCTGTGCACCATATGCATGGCAAGAGCCCAAAGAGGTCAAAAGAGGGCATCAGATCCTCCAGAAGTAAAATTACATTGATGGCTACAAACCACCATGTAGGTGCTAGGCATGGAACCAGGGTCCTCTGCAAGAGCAACAAGTACTCTTAACCACTGAGCCATCGCTCCAGTCCCTGTTCTGAATATTTAACCTGGGTTTAATAACCTGGAGAATAAATCCTATTTAATGTCATGGATACTTTAGCAATTTAACAGAATCAGTATACCACAGAAATATAATGTGAGCCATTTATGTAACTTAAAATTTTCTAGTAGCCACAGTGAAAACATTAAAACCTGAATTTTAATAACGTACTTTGTTTATCCCAAAATATCAAAAATATTTCAACATGTAATCAATATATTTTTAATTAGAGATGTCTTATCTAGGCACCAAGTGTTCAAAATATAGTGTGTATTATTTTACACTTATGAAATAACTCAATTCAGACAAGCCACTAATTAAAGGTGTTTAGTAAACCATGCTGTGTTGGCCCTTTAATCCCAGCACTCATGAGGCAGAGGCAAGAGTCTCTAAATTCAAGGCCAGCTGGTCTACAGAGCAAATTCTATTAACAGTCAGGGCTACAAAGAGAAACCCTGCCTCAAAAAAAAAAAAAAAAAAAGTGATCAGTAGCTTCAGGCAGATAAATACTGTAACTTACCATGCAGATAACAAGTCCTGATAACTACTTCCAAGTAGTGCTGGCCATGCATGCTTTTCTTTCAAGACCTGCTCTACTATCACTACATCTATGAAAAGCACCGATATTCCCGCTGGTTACAAAGTCAGAGCTGAAAAATGTAGCTTTTATACATACTAATGACAAAATGAAATGCTAAATTCCTGTAAGTAGGCGCTGAAAACAAAAACAAAATTTGTCCAATACAAATTCACTATACATTGGCTGGGAGTGGTAGCACACACCTTTAATTCCAGCACTCAGGAGGCAGAGGCAGGAGGATCTCTATGAGTTCAAGGCCAGCCTGCTCTGCAAGAACTAGTTCCAGGACAAGCTCCAAAGCTACAGAGAAACCCTGCCTCAAAAACAAACAAACAAAAATTACTATATATTAAGGAACTCCAATCCAGACAGGTGTGGCAGCACACACCTTTAATACCACCACTCAGGAAGCAGACAGAGGCAGACGGATTTCTGTAAATTTAAGACCAGCGTGATCTATAGTGAGTTCCAGTACAGCTAGAACTACACAGTGAGACCCTGTCAAAAGTAAAGGAGGAAGAAGGAAAGGAGGAAATCTCAATCCACTAATAAAATGGTTCGCAGTTTAAAGCACTGGCTGCCCTTCCAAAGGACCCAGATTTATGCCAATCCTTATGGCAGCTCACAGCCACCTGAACTCCAGCTCCAGGCAATCTAAAGCACTACCACCACCAGGCTCCTAGCTGCATTTTCTAATATTACGGAACTATGCAGTCGTTCAGGGAAAAAAGTTATTTTCATAATTAACAAAATTAAACTCTTTTTTTCGGCTTTTCGAGACAAGGTTTCTCTGAAGCTTTGGAGCCTGTCCTGGAACTAACTTGTAGACCAGGCTGGTCGCAAACTCACAGAAATCCACCTGCCTCTGCCTCACGAATGCTGGATTAAAGGCGTGCACCACCACCGCCCGGCCAAAATTAAACTCTTTACATGACAAATGAGGACAACAAAATCCAAGAGCACACTTAGTCATCTTAACTACTTTGAATTTGTATCATTTACACACAAAAAAAACTATCAACCAGTATCTTTTCAAAAAGCTTTTCTACAGATTTAATTAGATAAAACAGATTGTGATCCTCTAGATGATATAGGCTATGTTAATATGAATTATTAGGAATATTCTTCCAAACAGAAGACCTAATGAATACAGAAAATGTATTTAAATAAAAACACCATTTAGGCCAAGCCTATAACTTACCCAGCACTCAGAAAGCTTAAGAAGAAAGATCACAAATTAAAGATCAATCTAAGATAAGGATGTCACAAAATAACAAAAACTTTAAAAGGTAAGAAAAGGGGAAATCAACATTTAGGAACACCCATAGTCATAAATGATTTACATAAGAATCAAGAACACTAAAGCATTTGTCTGAAGAGAGAGCTCTACTTCTACAATTCAGGACCCAGATTCAGGTGGCTCACAACTGCCCAGAACTCCAGGTCCAGGGGAATCCAAGGCCTCTGACCTCCACAGGCAGTTTGCACCCAGTTGCACAAAATCACAGACAGACATACACACACACACACACACACACACACACAATTTTTTTTTTTAAATGAGAGAGGGTTGAGACACTATGTAGCCCTAGCTGGCCTGGAACTTGCTATATAAACCAGGCTGACCCCAAACTCAAGAGATTCATCTGGTCCTATGCCTCTGCTGAGATTAAAAGCCTAAAGACCTTCAAAAATAAATAAATAAATGAATAGATAATAAAAAAAATAGATAAACCTAAACCAAGTAGATGGATACTAACTGGAATACTGAATAACTACATGGTGTCATAGAAATCCAGATTATGACAAAAGAAGAAAGCATTAACTTTACCTTACCAAAAATAAACATGGAACATGCACACTTAACCAAATTATCAAAATTTGTATCTCTTGTCATGATACACTAGGAAAGATAAAAATATCACTCTGGGGGCTATACAGATGACTCAGAATAGCATCACCATACTGCTATGGTGGTGGTTCATGCCTATAATCCCAGTACTTGGGAAGAAGAAGCAGGTGGATCTCTGTGAGTTTGAAGTCAGCACCAGAGGACCAAATTCAATCACCAGCACTCACATCCAGCAGCTTACAACTCTAACTCCAACCCCACTGGATCTGACACAAAACTACATAACTTCAACTAATATTAAGTAAATATCAGACTAACTGATAGTGAAGCATATTCCATAAAATTAGGGAAAGGTCAAGAAACCCAAAGATATAATTTGAAAGTGGATTCTGATTTTATAATAAACATAATTACTGATGTTAAATCTCCAAAATTTCATCATTTCACTTTAATTATCTAAGCATCAATAAAATGCTGAATCGCATAATAAAATGAATGAAAAAAAGTGGACTTGCCTAATCTAACAACACGAAATGCAGTTTCCAAGGAATTTGTTCTCTATGCTTACATTATGACCAGCGCACATATATATATATATATATATATACACACACACACACACACACACACATATAAAACACACACACACACACACACTTTGGTCTTTAAAGGTTATTTGTCCACTAGTCCGTAAGCTTTAAGAGTTGGGAGGGTCTCAGTTGTTAAAGGCTGCTAACAGCTCAAGTAAATGTCATCAAATGTCACAGATAAGACATTTCAGAAGAAATTATTTGCCCTGTGAATCCCAGTTTCCTAACATTTCAAAGAGACTGCTTCAGTACAAATAAGACAACCTTTCAGGATTAGAGGGCTAGACCCTGTGATTAAATAAAACCAGTTCTAAGTGGGCATTTAGAGCAACTCCCCGTTACTGAGCAAGCATAACACAATTCACTTTTTGGGTAGTGCTTAGAACTGACCTCAGAGCCTGACATAGACTACCACTGATGACAATTCACTTTCCCAAAGAAATGCTTCTAATTTTTCTGAAATAAAATGCTTTCCAGATACAGAGAAACCAATTAAAAAAAAAGTTACAGGGCTTAAGGTTTTATGTTACTTGAGACAGGGCCTCACTATGTAGCTGTGGCTGGCCTGGAACTCATAGAAATCAACCTGCCTCTACCTTTGAAGTGCTGAGGTTAATGGTGTGTATCAACACACCTACAGTGAAATTAATTTAAGATTTATTTTTATGTTTTACTTTGCCTTTATGCATATATGCATATCTCATAGATGCAGAGTGCCCATGAAGTCAGAAGAGAGCATTGGATAGCCTGGAACTGGATAAGCTGCCATATGAGTACCAGAAACCCAATCCTCAGAAGAGCAGCAAGTGCTCCAGCCCCCAAATTAAATTGTTCTAACAAGGTAGAAATGGTGGTCTATGCCTGTAATATGAATGCTTGGTTGAGGCAGGAGGATGATCACAAGGACATCCTAAATACTGAGTTGACTGAGTCTAACTTGAACTACAGCCTAAAAACAACAAACAAAAAAAAATCTTCTGAATCTTTGGTTTTCCTGATTCGAGTGAGCTCCATTGAGAAAGTTAAGGCTCTGCTATTTTCAAAAGCACAACACAAAGGTGGACTATAAACACAATGAATAAAAATGACACCTGGCCTCCCCAGGTGGAGGATGGACAGAACAGAACTACAAAAAAAGGCCAACTCAAAAAATATGCCCAAATGATCAACTCCAGGCAAGTATTACAGACTCTTACTTCGAATGATCTGAATTTAAGAAAAGCCAGACATATAGATTTCTACTTGAAATCTTCAAACTTAACAGTTACCAACAACTTCCCCAAAATCTCCAGTTCCAAATTCTACAAACTCTTAAGTCTCTAAGATCTCCTTCCTTCACAATTCACCCTAATTAAAGAGGCTGAAGAAAGTGCTCAATTGTACACACTGATAAAAACATATATACACTTGAAAACAGAACTTATTTAAGACTCAAAAAAATAACAGAAACAAAATGCCTAATGTAGAATTTTTTAATGAAGTAAAATTTTACTTTTTTAATATTTTTATGATTTAATCAACTTTATTTCATGTGCATTGGTGTGAAGGTGTCAGATTCCCCTGGAACTAGATCTTCAGACAGTTGTGAGCTGCCATGTGGGTGCTGGGAATTGAACCTGGTCCTCTGAGAGAGCAGTTAGTGCTCTTAACCACTGAGCCATCTCTCCAGCCCTAAAATTTTACTTTTAAGAAAAATAATATCAAGGCTGTTTGACTTTGAGGTATTAAGCCGTGGACAGGTGAAAAAGAATAGACAGTATCTGAATAACAATAGACATAAATGTTCCTAGGTTTGAAGGAGAAGGGTTTTATTGTAGATATAGGGAAATAACAGCCAGAGGCATCTGGAAGGGTCTAGACTTGAAACTGGCCTTGAGAAAAGAGAAAAATCAAGGGAGAGTAAGGGGGCTGGGAAAGCAGCTGACCTAGAAAGAAGCTGCAGCCAAGAGAAGCATGAGCCAAGAGAGCAGCAAGTAGCCAAAAATGGTTGATTTATGTAAGAATCAGGAGCTGGGGGAACAGAAGCAAAGTCTGGCCTGGGATGCAGAGGTTTAGGGTAAAGGGTGGGGTGAGAAATGCTGGGAGGAGTCACAAATACTGAGTGAGTCTTGACCCAAGTTTCTTTCGGACCTGATAGTATCAATTTTGGAAATAAAAAGTCCATTATTACAAATCTTACAGATTAGTGAAAAGACAACACTGTATTTTGCTCAATTTTACAAACTCAAAGATATATCCATAACACAACCTTCCAAGCCTTGAATAAAAATATCAGAATATGAATAACTGTAAATTTATCAGAGGCTATAGACACTAGGTAAATAATGTATTATGTCACAATTAAATTAGAAAAATATCAAGCTTTAGAGAAAATGAAGCCTGGCGTTCTTTTTAATACTTTTTTGAGATTATTATTTCTCCTTTTCCTTTCCTCCCTCCTGTTATGGGATAATCTTTTTGTACACTGTGATCATGT
>JAQHUG010000276.1:763854-786516 GCA_028555095.1 Dicrostonyx torquatus | reverse complement strand
TAAGAGAGACTTACATAGACCTAATATACAAGGGAAAGTATAAAAAGACAAGATCTCTTGAGTAAATTGGGAGCATAGGGACATTGGGGGAGGGTTAGAGGGGGGAAGGGAGAGGCAGGGAGGGGAGCAGAGAAAAATGTAGAACTCAATAAATATCAATAAAGAAAGGAAAAAAAGAAAGTGGCCCCCAAATGGAGTGGCCCTATTGGGAGGTGTGGCTTTGTCATCTCATTGGAGGGAATGTGTCACTGTGAGGGTGGGCTTTGAGGTCTCCTATGCTCAAGCTACCCCCGTGTGGACACAGACTCCTTCCTGTTTCCTGTGGATCAAGGTGTAGAACTCTCAACTCCTTCTCCAGCACCATGTCTGTCTGCATGCTGCCATGGTTCCCACCATGACAATAAAGGACTGAACCTCTGAAACGATAAGCAGACCTCCATTAAATGTTTTCTTTAGTAAGAGTTTCCACTGGCAGGCGTGGTAGCACAGGTTTTAATTCCAACACTCAGGAGGCAGAGGCAGGTGGATCTCTGTGAGTTTGATACCAGCCTAGTCTACAGAGTTAGTTAGTTCCAGGACAGCCAGGGATGCACAGAGAAACTCTGTCTTGAGAAAAAAGGAGTTGCTGTGGTCATGGTGTCTGTTCACAGCAATAGAACCCTAAGACTTCAGTCACCCATGCTTTTAGTCCCAGTGTTCTGGAGGCAGAGAGGCAGACCAATTTCCATGAGTTCAGTCAAGGCCAGCCTGGTCTACATAATGACTTCCAGGTAGGTCAGAGCTACATAGTGAGATGAGCCTGTCTAAAAAAAAAATAAATTTAAAAGAAAAACTTGCAAATAAAAACACCACACATAAAAATTATTAGATTAAGTCAAGTAAGTAAATAAATAAACAAGAAGAAAAATATCATGAATGGATCTTGAATTTGGGAAGCTTTAAGAACTGCTATGTTCTGGAGCCCAGTGGCTGTCTTTTTCTGTGTGTTGTCAAGCCATTGATGAATGTCTTATCTAGACTTGACAAGAACTATGCTGAAAAGTCCAGGATTGCGTTACCACCTAGAACCTTTTCCCTGAATTTGAGACAGCATATTCAGGTCTCTGTTTGATGTCTCTCCGCATTTGACTTCTGATAGGCATTTCGGCTTGTCAAACTTTCCATGACTACATATCTAAAACTGCTTTTCTGATAACTCCCCAGTCCTGCTCACCCCACAGCAGGGTCATCGCCTTAGCTAGAAGCTCTAATTCAGAAATCTTGAGTTGGCTGGAGAGGTGGCTCTTTGGTTAAGAGCATTTGTTTCTCTTACAGAGGACCTATATTCAGTTCCCAGAACCTACATGGTGACTCACAGCCATCCATAACTCCAGTTCCAAGGGATCTAATACATTCTTCTCACCTCCACAGGCATCAGGCACGTATGTGGTACACATACATATATGCAGGCATGATTATAAAATAAAACGTATCTTAAAAGAAATCTTGAAATTAACCTTGACTGTTCTTTCCCTCACATGTTTTTATGTGATTACTTAAACATATACTCAGCATCCACCAAGCTTTTAGCATCTTCACTATTACCATCATGAATTGAGTCAGCACCATCATCCCATTGCCTAAGTTTCACAGGAGACTCCTAACCTGTCTCCCTCCTTCTGCTCTCGCCTTACTCATTCTCTAGCCTTAGTTCTTCAGCCTGAGGGAGTGATCCTGTAAAACTTAAATCCCACGCTGTCACCAGCTCTGCCCAAAACCTCCAGTAGCTCTCACCTGTCCAAGCGAAAGCCAAAGTCCTTATAAGGGCCCCCATAGCTCCCTGGCCCACACACACTTCTCTGACACAGTGGCCTCTTTACCACTCCAGGGTAGGCTATTGCCTGAGGGCCTTTTCTTTCTCCTGGAATGCTGTCCTCCAAATCCATCCTGACTCACTCCCTTGTCTCTGCCAGGGCTTTGCTCAGGTTTCCCCAGTGAGACTTCCTCTCAACTGCTATATCTAAAATTGCAACCTCTATCACCTTGTGCCATATCATTTTGAGTACATATTTTTTTGTTTTGTTTTGTTTTTTCGAGACAGGGTTTCCCTGTAGCTTTTAGAGCCTGTCCTGGAACTAGCTCTTGTAGACCAGGCTGGCCTCGAACTCACAGAGATCCACCTGCCTCTGCCTCCCGAGTGCTGGGATTAAAGGTGTGGACAGGCTCCAAAGCCACAGAGAGATCCTGTCTCGAAAAACCAAAAACAAATTAAAAAAATAAAAATATGATATATAAAGCCATATATATGTTGACATATATGATTCACTGCTTTTTCCTGACTTCTTTTACTAAAATTTAAACCTCATGAGGGCTAGAATTTTTATTATGTTCAGTCTTGTATCTTTGGTGCCTAGGTTAGTACTTGGAAAACAGCAGGCCCCTGAATGAGTACTTATTGACTGAATGTGCAGAGATGGTGATGGGATGAGTTTTCTTCTCAAGGGAATGTGGTAGGAATAGGAAGCAAAATACAATTTGAAACAGTATCACTTGGGAGGCTAAATCTACTTTGGTTTGTTTTCCGGCTTTCTGAGGAGGAAGATAGAGGGTTGTCTCCCTGAGGAAAGGCTTTTCACAACAGCTCTCTGCTAATGAGTGTCATTCTTAGTTCATTTTTTACTTTTTTTTTTTTTCCCAGTTTTGGTGTTTTGAGCCAGGGTGTCTTTGTGTAGTCCTGGCTGTCCTGGAACTCACTCTGTAGACCACCAGACTGGCCTCAAACTCTCAGAGATCCGCCTGCCTCTGCCTCGTGAGTGCTAGGGTTAAAGGTGTGCGCCACCACCGCCTGGCATCATTTCTTACTTTTCATCTTATATTTTTGAAGTTACATTTTACTCATTCATTCATTTATTTATTTTGTTCTGTGGGGAGAGGGAAGCTGTGCCACAGTGTATGTGTGGAAGTCAAAGACAACTTTGGGGCATCAGATCTCTGCTTCTATGGTGTAAGTCTTTAGAAATCAAACTCAGGTCTTTGGGCTTGGTGTCAAGCCTTTACCTGCTGAGATGTCTCACTAGCCTTTCTGATAGGTGGGTTTTTTGGGTTTGGGTTTGGGTTTTTGATAGTAGGTTTCTCTGCTGACCCAGTAAGCTAGATCAAGCCAAATTAAAAAGGGCAGGTTTATTGAACCAACTGCTGGTGGGGGGAGGGGGTGGCACTTAAATATCCTGGAGGTAATCTTGAGGAACCTAGACTTTTGTTGGGTTTTTCTGAGGGGTGGGGAGGGTTGAATGGGAAGGAGTGGGGCTGAGGCAGAGTTTCCAGCTAGATAGCCTGACCTTCTTGGATATATAGGCACTTGTTCAGATCTGGCTACTTCCTGTTTTCATGGGAGGATGTTGGGAGGGCTCACACTCAATGGGAAGATAGGGGTGAAAAAGCATATGACCTCAGGAATCCGTTTCTTGAGGAAATGGAGAAGGCAAATTGCTAGGAGGACAAAACAGATTACTAATGCCATCCCTATGACTGGGACTCGTCAAGGGAAGAGTTGGAGGCTACTGTTGGGGACTGCAGACCCTCAGACCCTGAGTTTTCTATGACCCCTTGCCTGCCAGAGTATGAGACCCTCATGAGTTCCTGATGGCAAGGGAGTGTTTTTTTTAAAAAAATATTTATTTATTATGTATACAATATTCTGTCTGTATGTCTGCAGGCCAGAAGAGGGCATCAGACCTCATTACAGATGGTTGTGAGCCACCATGTGGTTGCCGGGAATTGAACTCAGGACCTTTGGAAGAGCAGGCAATGCTCTTAACCACTGAGCCATCTCTCCAGCCCCAGGGGAGTGGTTTCTGGTGGACTTGCTGCTGAAAAGTCCCGAGAGCTAGGGCGTGGCCATTAGTCAAAGAGAGCCCTATATAAGCTTCCCTGAAACACAAATAAAAGGGGCATTCTTGTTTCAAGGATGACCCGTCTCTGTCTGTCTCTCTCTGTGTGTATGTGTGTGTGTGTGTGTGTGTGTGTGTGCGTGCGTGCGTGTGTTTTAATCTCCAGCCCCTTGCCAAACTCGCGAACCGTGGCATGGTAAACAGGCAGGGTGGGACAGGTGGACTGTACAGACTGCCAGAAAGAATGGACAGAGGAGGTATGTCCTGGTTGTCCAGAAAAGACTAGGGTGAATGAGCAAGACACAAGAGCAGAACATGGGAAGGAGTAGGGCCCAAGGCCAAGTGTCTAGCCAGACACCTTCCACTTATTTTTTGAGATCGTCTCTAACTAACCTGGAACTTTGCTATTTTAACTGGGTTAGCTAGATAGTGAACTCCCAGGATCCACCTGTATCCACCAGGGTTGGGCTTACAGATACCGCCTTGCCTAACTTTTATGCCAGTGCTGGGGATCCAAACTCACACCCTTATGCTTATGAGCAAGCCCTCTATCCACTGAGCCATCTCCCCACCAGTAGTTTATTTTCTTTCGCCTCCACTGTAGGATACTTCATAAAAACAAAGATACTTCATCTTTGTCTGGTGGATTGGTTGGTTGGTTTTTTGTTTTTCGTTTTCTCCCATAATTTAGCCAGTAAATGGGACATAAAATACACATTAAAACTCTTTGTAGGGGCTGTAGTCAGTGGCTGCTCTCCCAAAGGACCCAGGTTTAATTCCCAGTACCTACATAGCAGCTTAGAACTATCTGTAACCCCAGTTCCAGGAGATCTGATGCCTTCTTTGGCTTCCAGGCTTGGTGTGGTTCACAAACATACATTCAGCCAAAACACTCATACACATAATTAATGAAAAGGAAAAAAACATTAAAATTATTTGCACAGGTCAGGAGAAAGGGGCAGGAGAATAAACACAAATTCAGAGCTGTATAGCTAGACCTTGCCTCAGCCATCTCACCAATAAATTTTTGCTGCTTGGTAGCATCCACCTTTAATCCTAAGCAGTCAGGATGCAAAGGCAGGAGGATTGCTGTGAGTTGAACACCACCCTGGTCTACCTAGAGAGTTCCAGGACACCCAGGAATAAAAATAATGTGACTCAATCTCAAAAAGGGAGGGAGGGATAAAAAAGGAAATGGCCATGGTGGTACACACCTGTCTGTAATCCCAGCCCTCAGGAGGCTAGCACAGGAGGATTATGAATTCAAGGGCAACTGACCTACAAAGAAGGGAGGCCGTGCTAGGAGTTTACGTTAATGGTGTAGTAGAAGCCTAACACAAGTCCAGCTTCCCAGTAAAGCTGGGAAATAAAAGCTTTGTAGACAGAATGAAGAATCATGGATATAGGAAGAAACCCAAGCATTTAAACCAAAGACTTGGTTGCTGATGTCAATTGATGGCATCTGGGTTGATGCTTCAGACGTCATCAAATTTTACCTTGCTGAATATAGTTCACACACAAAGTTTATGCTGCAGTAAGAGAAACACAGGTCAGTCAGCAAGAGCACAGGAGATAATGAAACAGTAATACTGACTTTGGGACTTTTTCTGAACTCACTACCCACTTCCATTCTTAGGAGTACTTGTTCCTATTTTAAAAAGCAATTTCTCTCCTATGCCTGACTGAAAAGGCACAACTTTTTTATGTCTGTCCTAGCAGCTGCCAAGATTTTAACCTAAACCATGCTGTTTTTTTCTTAAACTCTTAATATAATTGTTCTTGTGGTTTAAAAAAGGAAACAGTAATATCAAAATGTCAATAAAGATGAACTAGCAAAGATCATTTTGTAGAGTCTGCATTGTGAACACTTCGTCATTATTTACCTACATCACGCTGGCAAATAGATTCACAATTTACAAAGCACTTTCCTTGCTGTTATTGCCTTTGAGACACCCACACCCTAAGGAAGGCAGAATGATAAGTAAAATTCGAGAGGGATAAAGAACAAGAACCAGTTCTGCAGCTTGTAATAAAAGTTGCAAAATCTTGAGCTGGGTTTGTTGATTCATGCCTGTAATCCCAGCACTTGGAGGTGGAAACAGGAGGATCATGAGTTCAGGGCCAGCCTGGGATACAAGGGACCCTGTCTTAGGTAACAGCAGGGGTTTTTCCCCATGTTTGTAGAGCTTGGTCATCCTCAACTAAATCCCCAGGCAAACTTTTTAAAAAACATACCTAGGCACCACCTCTAGTAACTCAAATTCAAATCTTCAGGAGGAAGTTAGCATTTTTAAAAGTCTCTCAGGATGACTCTGATGTTTAAACCAGAGTTGAGAATCATTAATTCATTGCATTGTCTCAGCCTCAGCAGAGTCATAAAAGCTTAAGATGTACTTATTAATGTGTTCATCCACAATAATTTTTTAATACTCTGAATGATGAAAACTAACCACTCTTGTTTCCTCTGTCCTTGTTTTTGGATAGTAGCCTCAGGTCATGGGTCATGAGGAACTGAGTCAGGCTGTACTGGGCAACAGCCCCTAGCCATAAAGGCTTGGCCCCAGCCTGACCTGTCCCCCTCCACCTGTACAAACAGTATTCCCAGATATCGAAAACAACCTACCCTGCTCCCAGGTAAGCCACAAAAAATTAACTATAATTTCCTGGTAGCTCATGTATGTGTATGTCCCTCAGCCCCTTTGAATGTGCTCAACCTTCATCCTACAGGAAGATTGAAACTCCTCAATATTCCAATAAAGCAGACTCAGACTACTGAGCTGGAATCTGCCTGCTTCTCGCCTTCACTTTTCTTATACTTATTGTAGACCAGTCTCAGTGCTCAAAGTGCCATTGTTCCTTCCCACTTCTTCACTGTCCTCTCTCTGTAAAAGAACAAAGGCGTAGGTTATACTGGGAATGTGGCAGCACTGAGACCCAGAGGTCAGCCAGAGTCCAGAAACAAAGCTTTTTTTAAAGATTTATGTAACTTTACTTTATGCATAGGAATGTTTGCCTACATGTGTATGTATGCCACATGCATGCCTGTACCTGATAAAGCTAGAAGAGGACATGCGAGCTCCTGAAACTGAAGTAAATCTCTTTGAACTAGAGGTTGTGAGCCACTATGTGGGTGCTGGGAACTGAACTCCAGTTCTCTGCAAGAGCAGCAAATACTCTTAAGTGCTGAACCATCTGCCCAGCCTTGTAGCTGCAAGACATTG
Organism: Dicrostonyx torquatus; assembly: GCA_028555095.1. Classification (NCBI taxonomy): domain Eukaryota; kingdom Metazoa; phylum Chordata; class Mammalia; order Rodentia; family Cricetidae; genus Dicrostonyx; species Dicrostonyx torquatus. The sequence continues at coordinate 779,426 of JAQHUG010000276.1, read as the reverse complement.
CATCCTCCTGGAAATGGCGCTACAGGGGATTGTGAGCCACCTGATATGGCTGCTGGGAACTGAACTGTCCTCTGCAAGAGCAGTATGTGCTCTTAATTGCTGAGCCATCTCTCCAACTCCAGAACCAAACTGCTGTTTTTCCCAAATGGTGCCTTGGTCTCTGAACAGCCAGTGTCACACGTTTTTTAAGTGCAGAGTCTGTTGGGGATTGAACTTGGTTCATCAGATTTGGCGGCAAGCACCTTTACCCACTGAGCCCTCTTGCTAGCTCAATGTTGCTTTTTAAAATTTGTTGTAAAGAATGGTTTTCATGCCAAGACTGTGCCCTGTGAGAATAATGCAGATGTGTGCTGCTGTGCCATATACATTTTGCCTTTGTGCACAGCTTCAAGAAGTGGGACAGGGGAGACTTGGGGGATTTGGAGGGCCCAGTACATCAGTTCTAGGCCTGTTCTAACAGAACACCAGTGGTTTGAAATGGTGAGTTAAACTTGGGCCTTGGACACTTAGGGAAGATGTTTAAGCATCTATTTTTTGTTATTCATCTTTCTTACAAAACTGGATTCAAGAATTAGTTCTTAAAAGCAGCAGGAGTGGGTATTCACTCTTTCATCTCTGATATGATCAAAGATGTGTACATAAAAACAAGTGCTTCCCACCCCTTTCATGTTCGTATTTTTGTTGATAACAGCCTGGGTAGAGAGCCTGTGTGGGAGAAAGTTAAAAGACTGACAACAGCAAAATTACACCTAAAAAGATGTCATTATGAAGGAGAAAGAGATGGAGAAGGGAGGCTGTGCTTTTTTCTGTCTTTAAAATTCCAGTGGGCTTTATTGTGGAAACCTGGCTCTGTGTATTCAACCATTCTAAAATTTTTCTTTGTATGGCATTTTCAGACTTTCATCAGGGTATGAAAAGGGCTATCAAAATAAGAACTGTTGCATTGTACTATAAACTGAATTAAATTAATACATTTTTAGATCTCAAGTGCATTGCAAATGAGTCGTCTGTCTTCATTCATTGTTTTTGTGCTCACCAACAATTTTTTTTTTTTGGTTCCAAGAAACTTGAAGAGAAAAAAAGCCTGCTATACTAGAGCACAGGCACATATACATCAAGAATCTTTCTTTCAGTGCCCCACAGGTCCCAGTATAGACATTATGAATAGGACATAAAGTAGAAGCCAAGGCAGTCCCTATTTTTGGTTCATCCATATTCAAATTGGTTGTGGGTTAGTTGGAGTCAGACAAGCTGAGCTTGCCATGAGACTCACAGATTCTGGGTGTTGATGTTGGAATCTGGCAAAGCCATATTTCGTCCTGGCTCCCTCCATCAGCTCTTGGGCAGGCCAGATTCTTCATTTCTTTTTTTTTTTTTAAATATTTATTTATTTATTTATTATGTATACAATATTCTGTCTGTGTGTATGTCTGCAGGCCAGAAGAGGGCACCAGACCTCATTACAGATGGCTGTGAGCCACCATGTGGTTGCTGGGAATTGAACTCAGGACCTTTGGAAGAGCAGGCAATGCTCTTAACCACTGAGCCATCTCTCCAACCCCGATTCTTCATTTCTTTAATCACAATATATCAGTCTTCTGTCTGATTGTATGACAGGACCTGCCCTCTGCCACAAATGGCTATTGTCTTCATTCATTTATCCATTTAATTTGCTCAGTCAAATATCTTTAAACTGAGCATGGTGTCTCAAACCTCTGTCATCATTGTGTTTGAGAGGCTGAGTTAGGACAATTCCTGAAATTTTAAAGCCAGCCTAGATACAAAGTTAGACCCTGCCTTTAAAAAAGAAAAAGGAAGGGAGGGAGAAGCACCTATTATGCCTACACATTGCACTAAGAAAAGCATAAACACTGGCCTACAGATGTTCCAGAGAAACAGAAATGCAGTAAATAGGTAACAAGCAGTGTGACTTCAGACGGTCAGTGCTAGAAACAGTGGAGAGTGCACGCATGCAGTGCTCAGGAAAGGCTTTGTTGAAAAGATAATATTTGAGCTGAGGCCTGAATGATTAGAATAATCCCCACAGTGGAAGGAATGTCCAGAGGAACAAAAATAAGTACCAAGTGTGAACACTCCTTTAATCCCAGCACTCAAGGAAACAGAGGCATGTGATCTCTGTGAATTCCAGGACAGCCAAAGCTACATAGCAAGGCCCTGTCTCAAGAAAACAGAAGCAAGGCTAGAGTGCTGAACAGTAGTGAGAGGGAATAAGCCTAACAGTAATAAGGACAGAAAAGCAGGTAGGCACCAAATCATTCAAGGTTCTTTTGGGGATGGTGAGGACTGAGGTCCTGGTGGTTCAGTGCTGTGATGTGGGCGTGGGAAACACATGCAAGATTAAGTGATCAAGTTCAATTTGTAGTTTTGGGTTTTGGGGGGGTGGTTGTTTTTGTTGTTTTGTCTTCTGAAATAATGTCTTGCCAGACTGTGGTGGTGCATGTCTTTAATCCCAGCACTCTGGAGGCAGAGTTAGGCAGATCTCTGTGAGTTCAAGATCAGCCTCGTGAGTTCCAGGCAGGCCCAAAGCTGCACAGAGAAACCCTGTCTCAAAAAAAAAAAAAAAAAAAGGAGGAGGAGGAAGGAAGGAAGGAAGAAGGAAGGAAGGAAAGAGTGTCTCAAGTAGCCCAGGCTGGCTTTGAACTCCTAATCCTAATCTTTCTGCCTCCCATGTGCTGAGATTACGGGCCTATGCCACCATGCCTTTCCTTATTCCCTCTTCCCCATCCTCAAAATTGAAATCTAAGCATGCATGTTCCATGACTCCTCTACTGAGGACGACATGGCAGGTGGGGAGAAATCTCCTGAATCCAAGATGGGTTTTTATGTTGTTTTGGTTTTGCTTTTACTTTTTTGGATGCCTAGTAGCCCAGCAACTGACCAGGTAAACAATGAATTCACAGTCTTCCTCCCAACAAGGAATGTCTTGGTTAGTTTTTGTCAAAGCAGTATAAGCTAGGGTCATTTTGGAAGAGGAAGCTCAATGGGAAAAAGCCTTCATCAGATTGCTAGTAGGTAAGTCTGTAGGGCATTTTCTTGATTGATGATTGATATGGAAGGACCCAGCCCACTGTGGGTGGTGCCATTCCTAGGTTATATAAGAAAAACTGAGCAAGCCTTGGGGAGCAAGCCAGTAAACAGCATTCTGATGTGGGACTTCCCCTCTCTATGCTGTGAATATGATTGGTTAATTAATAAAGAAAACTGGCTTAGCCTGATAGGGTAGAGTAGAGCTGCAGGCAGGGGCGGGGGAGAGGAAGGTATGGGACACTAAACTGAATGCTGGGAGAAAGGAAGTGGAGTCAGAGAAAAGCCATGGAGCTGCTGCCAGAGACCAGACATCCCGAAACTTTGCTGGTAGGCCACTGCCATGTGGCAATACACAGACTAATAGAAATGGGTTAAATATATAAGAGCTAGATAATAAGAAGCTAGAGCTAGACCAAGCAGTGATTTAATTAATACATTTTCTGTGTGATTATTTCGGGTTTGGGCAACAGGAAATAAACAAGCAGCCCCCATCCAACAGCATTCCTCCCTGATTTCTGCTTCAATTCCTGCCTCCAGGTTCCTGCCCTGGTTGCCCTTGGTAATGGAGTGTGACCTGAGAGCTGTAAGATAAAGTAAACCCCTTCCTCTCCGAGTTGCTTTTACTTTAGTGTTTCATAATAGCAATAGAAAGCAAGGTTAAGACACAGGTTTACCAGGTCACTGGGAGAATAGAGAAGTGCTGTGCAGGAGAGACTGCCATGTCGTGTGGAGTCCAAAGGAGTTCATTTATGTCGTGAACAGTCCTCTTCTAAACTGTGGTACGCTGGTGAAATAAACAGGTAAGGCACTCCCCTCACACTGCTTACAGAGTGGTAAGGGAAAAAGAGTCTGTAAGAAGGGGCCCGGAATAATGAATGAGGGTTCAGGACAAACTGAGCTAACACCTGAAGGCCCAGGTGCTGGAATGGAAGTTAGGAAAGAGGACTGTGGTTGGGGAAGGTTCTGGCTCTAAGCCAAATCCCAGAAGAACAAAAGTTAGCCCGGTGAAGAGGAATTATACAGCAAAAAGCAGCAGCATAGCCTGGTCAGAGGCATGGGGTAGCAGAACACAGTGTACTGGGGAAACAGCAAATGCCCTATGGTTGGCTGCAATATGGGAAGGCAGAGGGTCCAGGAGTGGAAAGATGGCCGAGAGCAGCAGCAGGCCATGCTATGGACGTCTTCTGAATGTCACTCCCAGCAGAAACCACTAGACAGCTTTCATGAGTTTTATTTTAGCTTTTGGATTTTAAGATAGGGTCTCAGGTAGACAAGCCTGGCCTCCAACTTGCCATGTAGCTGAGGATAGCCTTAACTTACTTCTTGCCTCCACCTCCAAGTGCTAGGATCACAAACCAACAGCACTATTCCTGCTATTCCTGGTTTTAATGTGATGCTGGGGACTGAACACATGGTTTTGCATGTGCTAGGCAAGCACTCAAGCATCTGAGTTCCATTTTAAACAGTACAGTGACCTGAATAAATGAGTATTAAAACTGCTTTGGCCATAGACAGGAGACTGGGCACTATCCCACAAGATACCACACTTCATCTAACAAAGTAGATCCTGCTGAGAGTGCCTGTCAAGCCCTCAGTGAATCCCTACTGATATTTTCTGAGCTAAGCAAAAACCAGTTTAGCAAGTGACAGTTGTCACCCCATTACTGCTTCTGTGCACTGGACCAGCAGGAGTCATTCAGTCATTTGCTTATAGTGTCAAACAACCAACAATCTATGCTTCTGTGATTGCTCCACCCCCCCACCCCCTAGCACTCCCAATTTCCTAAGCCTTCTTAATTCACAGTACAGTACGAGATCCTTTCGGATAGCAATGGATTGTCTCCTCAGTGCTTAAGGTAATGCTGTCCTGCACGCACACACACAACCCTGACTGCTGTCTGCCCTTAAAGCCTTTCTCTTACCTTCTTTTTTCAGCTACATGTCTGGGTGTTGGCACGAAAGGCCTTTTTATTTGATAATGAAAAGTGTCTCCTGCTCATCCTCACCTTCAGGGAGGCTTTAGACACGAGGGTGAGCAGGGAAGGATAACTTCTGTCTTTGTTGAGGCTGGCATTCCAGAGACCAATGGGAGATTACTGAACATTCAGGGTGTGTCTTCCCTGTTGCCAGTGTCCCTCAGCTGTAAGGTAAATCTAAATAAATTTGCCTGGCCTACAGGGCTCTTTTCCATGTCTGTCCCCTAGCATGTAGGGCTTTTTCTTCCTCTGTCTACCTGCTAGCAGTGTCTTTTCATCCTGGCGGTCTCCATGTAAATGTTGCCTCCTCAAAATGACCTTCCTGGCCATTCAACCTAAGATACCTGAGTAGCCATTCCTACCCCATCACCGCATATTTTCTTCATAGCACATGTCACCATGTGAAATTATTTATTCATCTACTTGCTGGTTGCTGGGCTTTTCCCTCCAGCATGTGGCTTAAAAGCAATGACCTTGTGTGTTCTCTTTGCTCCCTGTTCAGCTTAATTCCTAGAAAAATGATTGGCACATATTAGATGCCAAGTAAACACACGAATATATGGCACTGTCATGTATTTCCAGCTTCATCTCTTTCCATCCTATGCTCACGCCTTGGGATTTTTGGAAGGGTGGAGGTCCATTGGGTCTTTAGGTCTGCCTTGAAAATTGAGGCCCCTAATTCTTTCTAGACCATCTTTATCCTTTCCTGGTCACTCATTATTCCTTGTCACCACATTTATTCTCACTTTCTCACTTTTCTTCTTTTTTTTTTTTTGGTTTTTTGAGACAGGGTTTCTCTGTGGCTTTGGAGCCTGTGCTGGAACTAGCTCTTGTAGACCAGGCCAGTCTCGAACTCACAAAGATCCGTCTGCCTCTGCCTCCCAAGTGCTGGGATTAAAGGCGTGCGCCACCACCGCTCGGCTTTTATTCTCACTTTTCTTACAAATTCTGAAGTCCTCCCAGGTTCTCGGCCCTGGCACACACCTGTGTCAGGTTTGCCCTCCCTGCACTGCAGTGTACCTGTTGGACTTGTCTGAGTTCCTAAAGAGAAGCACCCATTTACTTACCCACCCCCAGCTCACAGCACAGGAGCCAGATTACAACAGCTGCCTCACTGTTTCTTGATTGATGTGGTTTAGAGACACATAAATTACGAAACTGTGGTCATCTTTATGGCAGTGGGGGAAGGGTTGGTAAACCTAATACCACAGTGAAGCAGTAGCCCTTCCCTATGAAACATACCAAAAAAACAGCATCAGATTAAATTCTGATAACTCAGAAAAAGAGGTGATGTGACCCGCTGATCACCACCTCTGCACTCCTGAGTGGGAGAGGGTTTTTGTTTTTTGCTTTTGTTTTATTTTTGTTGCAGTTTGTTTGTTTGTTTTTCTGAGACAGGGTTTCTCTGTGTAACAGCCCTGGCTGTCCTGGAACTCGCTTTGTTGGCCAGGCTGACCTAGAACTCACAGAGATCTGCCTGGCTCTGCATCCCAATTGCTGGAATTTAAGGTGTGTGCCACTACCTCCCAGTGTGTGAGAGGGTATTAAGAGAAGTTCTGTAGCATGATTAATAAAAATCCAGAGACAGATATTGGGATTCAACCTGAAGGTCAAAAAAAGCAAAGCAGCCAACCACTGGCTTTTACCTCAGCCTCAGTCTGAAATGGCAGTCCAGCCTCCAGGAATGTCAGAATGAGACTGTGTCTGAAAGCTGTCTCCTTCTGTCTTATATTCCTCTCTAGGGCTGGGATTAATGGTGTGTACCACTACCACCCAGTTTCTATGGCAAGCTAGTGTGGCTGCTGGGTTTAAAGGTGTGTGTCATTGCTGCCTGGTCTGTAGTGCTGAGCAGTGGGGATGTTTTACTCTCTGATCTTCAGGCAAGCTTTATTTTTTTAAATTCAAATGAAATATTACAGAGTACAGGTTAGTTCTATTACCGCATTTGCAGAATCAACCAGAGGTTCAGAGAAAGTGCCTGCTAGGGTTTCTCACTCCACCAAGCCCATCCTCAACTCTTATCTCACAGTGATTGGATAGGAAGATGGGACTTCATCCTGTCAGTAAGCCTTGGTCCATTAACCAACATGAACAACCCACTCTACAGCTATGCCTTTATTATATGCTACCTTTGAGCCCTTAACTGGCTAATCCAAGCTTTAGTTGCTAAGCTTCTAGAAGTCTCTGTAATTATTGTTGTCAAAAATATAGAACAGCAGAATGGGTAATTGGTTGCTTTTAATAAAGTCATTTTGAAAGATGCTTATGATGCTGAAGATGATGACAGTTCTGATGAGGAGGAAAAGGCGATTGCTAAAGATTAAGGACTTGTTTGTTTTTTTTAAAAAAAAAAACTTCCTATGGTGCATTGACAAAGAGTTGATGGGAGACACCACCCATCTTGCTGCCTGTGACTACAAAGCTCTGATTGTGGGACCTTGCCAATTTTCAGTTTCCCCAGCTCTAAGCGTAGAACCATAGGGTTGTAGGGAGACTCTTCTGAACTAGTCTAGCTGTAAGATACTAAGCAGACAGCACACTTGATAGCTAACCATGCCTAACAACGTAGATTAGCTTGTGAGTCGGGTATGGTGTGGCACCCTGGTTTTATAGGTAAAGAAACACAAGGAAGCCAGGTGGTGGTGGCACATGCCTTTAATCCCAGCACTTGGGAGGCAGAAGCAGGTGGATCCCTGTGAGTTTGAGAGCAGCCTGCTCTACAGAGCAAGTTCCAGGACAGCCATGGCTTCATAGAGAAACCCTGTCTTGGAAAAAAAAAAAGAGGAGGAGGAAGAAGGAGAAGAGGAGGAGGAGGAAAAGAGATGAAAAAGAGGAAACTGGGCATGTTGGCTTATACATATAAACCCAGCACTTGTCAGGCTGAGGCAGGAGGATCGCCATGAGTTAGAGGCCAATCTGAGCCACATAGTTCCAGGCACTCACTACTAGATGAGACTGTTATCCTCAAGAGAGGGGGAATGAATATGACAATGGTGGCACAAGCCTTTAATCCCAGCACTCAGGAGGCAAAGGCAAGTGGATCTCTGTGAATTCAAGGCCAGCCTGGTCTACAGAATGAGTTCCAGGACAGCCACAGAGAAACTCTCTCTCAAAAAAAAAAAAAAAAAAAACAAAAACAACAAAAAAAACCCCATAAACAAGAGAAAAAGATCAGGAGTGAGAATGAAAGCCAAAGACACAATAATTTAGAATAATTTGGTCCCGTCATAAAATAACTGAGGCAGCCTTAGAGGCCAGAGGCCATCTCTTAACCAGTATAACATGACAGCCATAAGAATACACTGCTCAATTTTCCATGAAGACCCCTGTAGGAAGCATAGCTTACTGCCCAGGTATATATCTCAGCATTTACATTAAAGCCACTCTTTCACTGGGTGATGGTGGTGCACTCCTTTAATCCCAGCACTTGGGAGGCAGAGGCAGAGGCAGGTGGATATCTGTGAGTTCAAGGCCAGCCTGGCCCACAAGAGCTGGTTCCAGAACAGGCTCCAAAGCTATAGCAAAATCCTGTCTTGAAAAATAAAAATTAAAAACAAAACAAAACAAAACCAAAAAGGCCACTCTTTCCCTGGCCAGGAGGGTAGCTCATGCCTTTAATTCCAATACTTGGGAGACAGAGGCAAGTAGATCTCTTAGTTTGAGGTCATCCTACTCTATAGAGCAGGTTTCGGGATGGCCAGAGCTACACAGAGAAACCATATTCCCTGACCACTCTCAGCCAGTGACTGTACACAGCAAGAATACTGGAGTTGGACCACTCCTGCTCAACACAGGACTCCTGTGGGCAACTTAGATAGTATAAATACTATGTGACATATTAAACATTTAAATGCTGGCAAGATTGCTTAATGGGCCTGGCAGTGGTGGTGTATGCCTTTAATCCCAGCACTCAGGAGGCAGGAAAGGCAGGAGGATCTTTGTGCGTGTTCAAGGCCAGCCTGGTCTACAGAGCAAGTTCTAGGACATCCAAGGCTTTTACACAGAGAAACCCGGTCTTGGGGGGGAAAAGATTGTTTAATGGATAAGAACACTTACCACCAAACTTGCCAGTCTGAGTTTGACCACATGGTTGAAGAAGAGAATTGACTCTGACAAGCTGTCTTCTGACTTTCCCATGTGCACCATGGCACATGTGAGCTACCCCTCATCCCTGTTGTAAAAGGTGGGCGGCTGTGTCCCACCGCCGAGAAGTTGGGCTGTTTTCCCGGTGCCTGGCTCCCAGCCGCCAGCTAGCTTATGCCCAAAATAACCACACGACAATTATATTCATTTAAATACTTCCTGGTCCATTATCTCTAGCCTTTGCTTGGCTAGCTCTTGCATCTTATTTCAACCCATTCTTAAATAGTCTGAAAGTCACCACAAGGTAGTGGGCTTACCGGGAAGATACAGCATGTCTGACCCTGGCGGCTCTCTCCCTGACCTAGTCTTCTTCCCAGCCTCCTGTTCTCTTTTCCCTGCCTATCTAAGTCTTGCCCTATCAAAAGGCCCAGGCAGCTTTCTTTATTAATCAATGAAAGTAACACAAATACAGAAGACCTCTCCTATACCACATCCCCACATATAAATGTCATTTTTTTAAATGTAAACACCTTTTTGTGACTGACTCACTTAGTCCCTTCAAGATTTATTAACACTTTAGCATGTGTCAGAACTGCCTTCATTAGGAGCCAGTGTGTAACGCCAGCACTCAGAAGGCTGAGGCAGGAGGATCACCACTAATTCAGATCAGCCTGGTGAAAGTAGCAAGTTACAAGCCAGCCAGAGCTACACAGTGAGGTCCTGTCTTTAAAAGAGGAAGAGAGGGGCTGGAGAGATGGTTCAGCTGTTACTGGCTGTTCTTCCAGAGGACTGAGATTCAATTCCCAGCAATCATTGTTGGACCCTGAAGTCCAATCACTGAGGAGGAGTCGCCCCAAGAGACAACTTCTCATACCACAGTTGATGTAAAAACATGAGGATTTTATTAATTCTGTCGTGACAGGGTCTTTCAACATTCAAGAAGTCAGAAAGACCCCAAATAGCTGGTACAGACTACTTTTAAAGCAAAAAGCCGCAGGAACAAGAGGGGAGTCTGGGGGTTGTCCTTCAACTATTATGATTAGCTTATTCAAAGGGCTATTAGCAATGATTGGCCTGAGCCATGACGAGAGAGTGGTTGCTAGATCAGGGGTAAGGGGGAACATCTGTAATTCATCCTAACCGTATTGGAGGAACTGAGTCAGTATCTCCTGACCAAGGCAGAGGAACTGAGTCAACATCTAAGGGTTATCTTGCCCCAATTCCAATAACTAAGTTCTATCTGGAGACCATCCACAAGGACACAGGGAGATGTAAAATCCCCAACATTCCAGTACGTGCATGTGTAGTGGTTGTAGTCCTTGGTTCCTAGTGGGGAGGGGGAGCACTAATGCTGAGAGGCCTCAGCTTAAAGTTCTACAATATGGCAGCTTACAACTGTCTGCAGCTCTAGTTCCAGGGGATCTGACACTCTCACACAACACTAATAAAATAAACCAAATAAATTAAAGGAAGAAAAACGTCTTTGAATGGCTGAATGAAGTCCCAGAATCCTGAGTGTTCTTCCCCGCTTCCTGGTTGCTGCTGTGTGTTAAGCTGCTCTAGTTTGCTGCATCCTCTTCAGCAGATAGACTGAAACCTATCAAGCCGTAAGCCAAAATAAATAATTCTTTCTTTAAAAAAATAAATAATAGGGGCCTAGCAAGAATCTTAAGGATTCTTGCTGCTCTCCCAAAGAACCAGAGTTCCATTCTCAGCACCCACATAAGATGTGGGATTCCCCCTCTGTATGCTGTGAATATCATTGGTTAATAAAGAAACTGTCTTGGGCCTGCACAGAGCAGAATAGAGGTAGATGAGGAAAACTAAACTGAATGCTGGGAGAAAGAAGGTGGAGTCAGGGAGAAGCCATGTAGCCCTGCCAGAGACAGACATCAGACGGAACTTTGCTGGTAAGCTACATCCATGTGGTAATACACAGATTAATAGAAATGGGTTAAATTAAGATGTAAGAGCTAGCCAATAAGAAGCTAGAGGTAATAGGCCAAGCAGTGATTTAATTAATACAGTTTCTGTGTGTGTGTGTGTGTGTGTGTGTGTGTGTGTGTGTGTGTGTGTTTTGAGTCTGGGCAGCCAGGAAGGAACAAGCGGGCTCCTACAACACACATAGAGTTGCTTAACCACCCATAATTTCAGTTCCATGGTAATCAGATGCTTCGGGCCTCAGTGGGCACCTGCACTCGTGTGAATATACCTACACACAGACCCACACACATATTCATAATCAAGAATAATATGTCTTTTAAAAATAAAGACAGAGTAGCATTCCATAGTATATAGAGCACATTTCATTTAGTTTTTTCTCCTTTTTTCGGGACAGAGTCTTGTGTAGCCCTGCCTGTCCTGGAACTAATTTTGTAGAGCAGGCTGGCCTCAAACTCAGAGAAATCTGCCTGCCTCTGCCTCCCTAGCACTGGGATTAAAGGTGTGCAACACACCTAGCTTGTTTGTCTATTTCTTGACTGTCAGTCTCAGCACAGCTGAGATACAAGGTCCACTTTGCTCTGAAGATCTTCCTAGCAAGCTCCTCTCATTCCTTCTGCAGATGATGAAACCTGTATCAAAATCTTTACCACCTGCCTACTGCTCCTCCCGCTTCTTGCTTCACAGACGCTGTCCATTCGGTGTCTTGCTTACCTAATCTCTTGCTGTTTATTTCTCAAGTAACACAAGAGCCACTTTGTGGTGGGGTGCTCTGGTTTTGAGACAGGGTCTCTGTACGTAATGCTGGTCTCAAAGTGGCAAACTCCTGACTTAACCTCCTCAGCCCTAGAATTCAGAGCATACACTACCACACCGATAGTACCAGTTCTCTGAGGCTGGTAGATGCAGGAGGATTGCCAGTTCCATGACTACAAGGGAGTCTGTCATAACCAAAGTCCATAATACTTATGTGTGATACAGTGTTTTAAATCTGTTTTGACATAGGAGTTATTTGATTACATATATACAAAGTTAGAAAACAAAAATAAGCAAGTTAGAAACTGTTGTGAAATATTTATATACTTTGTGAAGATGTGTTCCTGTGATTGGTGTAATAAAAAGCTGAACAGCCAATAGCTAGGCAGGAGAGATAGGCAGGACTTCAGGTAGAGAGAAAGGAAGAGGAGGAAGAATCTAGGCATGTGGGAGATGCCAGGAGACAGAAAGAAGAGACAGGGTGCAAGATGAAAGAGTGGTAATGCCACATGGCAGAACATAAATTTAAAAATATGAGTTGGGGCTGGCGAGATGGCTCAGTGGTTAAGAGCATTGACTGCTCTTCCAGAGGACCTGGGTTCAATTCCCAGCACCCACATGGCAGCTCATAGCTGTCTATAACTCCAGTTCCAGAGAATCTGACATCATTATACCAATGCATATGAAATAAAGTTTAAAAAATAAAAAATAAAAATATGAGTTAATTTAGGTTATAAGAGCTAGTTGAGACAAACCTAAGCTAAAGGCCAAGCTTTCATAATTAATAATAAGTCTGCAGGTCATTATCTGTGGGCTGGTGATCCAAAGATAGTCTGACAAGAAAGCTTGTAAAGAGTCTTTTTTCTGTCCTGCCAGCCAGTCCCCAAATAATGGTACAGAGACTTCTTATTAATTATGAAAGCTTGGCCTATAGCTTAGGCTTATTCCTAACTAGCTCTTATAACTTAAATCAACCATATTCCTATTAATCTGTATTCTACCATGTGGCTTTACCTCTCTTCCATCTTACACCTCCTGTTTGCTCTCTGTGTCTCCTCCATGCCTAGATACCTCGCCTACCTTCTCTCTCTGCCCAGATGTCCCACCTATACGTTCTGTCTAACTATTGCTGTTCAGTTCTGTATGAAACCAATCCCAGCAATATATCTTCACACAGTGTATAAATATCCCTGAACAAGAAATTAGGAAAACTTGGTATAAAAGGTTTGGTACTTATGGAGAGATGACTGACCATAACCACCAAGCATTAACGGCTGTATAGCAGCCTCTCAGATTAATCCCATGCAAGGCCTCTTGGGAAAGGCTGTCAATGTAGAAAGTAAACACATAGTCACTCGTGAGACCAAAACAGGAAAAATATACCTTGCATGTTAAGAGTTCTGTTTGCAATTAAGAATAAGTTCCTGGGGGTCTGGAATGATGTCTTAGCAGTTAAGAGCACTGACTATTCTTCCAGAGGACCCAGGTTCAATTCCCAGCAACCACATAGCAGCTCACAACTGTCTATAACTCCAGTTCCAGGAGATCTGACGCCCTCATCCAGACACACATGCAGGCAAGACACCAATGCACATAAAATAAAAATGTATCTTAAAAAAATTTAAGTAGCCGGGCGGTGGTGGCACACGCCTTTAATCCCAGCACTCAGGAGGCAGAGGCAGGCGGAACTTTGTGAGTTCGAGACCAGCCTGGTCTGCAAGAGCTAATTCCAGCGCAGGCTCCAAAGCCACAGAGAAACCCTGTCTCGAAAAACCAAAAAAAAAAAAAAAGAAAAAATTTTAAGTAAGGTCCCCTGCCGCGCGTTGGGACCGGGGTCCGGTGCGGAGAGCCATTTGTCCCAGGGTTGCGGCCGGAAAGCCGCCCTCTCGCCCGTCACATCGTACAAATGTTCGTGTGGAACCTGGCGCTAAAGTATTCGTAGACATGCTTCTGGGTCCGGGTTTCATACGTAGCAAAGCAGCTCTGTCACTGCAATCTATTGAGAGTCAGCCCTCGACACAACGGTTTGAAAAATAACGAAAAAAAGGAGAAAAAAAAAAGAAGAGAAAGAGAACAACGAAAAAGAAAAGAATGAAAAAAAAGAAAAGAAAAAAGAGAAAAACAAAGAAAAAGAAAAAAATTTAAGTAAATTTAAAAAAAAGAATAAGTTCCTATTTTCCTATGTTTGACCCATCTGCACTGGATGTGCTTGATCACATGTGGACGAGAGGTACGTGGGCAGGAAATACATCAGAATATGTGCTTGCCTCTGATTGAACCTGAGAGGAAATACAGTGGCCTTGTGGGGTTGCCTCTTTAAGCCTCTGCAAGGTGCGACTCATGACCATTTTCCTGGGAACCCGGGTATGGACCTGGCCAGAGACCATCTACCTAGCCAGTATTTAATTAAAGTTTGCTTCAAATTTGGCTTAAGATGGGGTGGTGGTCTTATTCTTGCCAGGTGGGATTGACATACCTACCAGAAGAGAGGAGTTAATTGGTATGTAACTTTGTACTGGAAATATGGACCAAGAAATAATCTCTGTGGGGGCTGGAGAGATGGCTCAGTGGTTAAGAGCACTGGCTGCTCTTCCAGAGGTCCTGAGTTCGATTCCCGGCAACCACATGGTGGCTCACAACCATCTATAATGAGATCTGGCGCCCTCTTCTGGCATGCAGGCATACATGGAAGGAATGTTGTATACATAATAAATAAATAAATCTTTAAAAAAAAAATAAAAAAATAAAAAAAATAAAAAAAATAAAAAAAAAAGAAATAATCTCTGTGTAGTCACAAAATAACAAAGTATCAAAGGGACTTTTGGGGTTGGGGCTCCAACTCAGTAAAGCACCTGCCTAGCATGTGTGATTCTCACACTGCAAAGGCAAGAGCTTCAGGAAGACAGGTGGATGTGGTGGCGCATGCATTTAATCGCAGCACTCAGGAGATGGAGGCAGGTGGATCCCTGAGTGCGAGGCTAGCGTGGTCTACAGAGAGAATTCCAGGACAGCTAAGGTAACACAGAGTAACCCTGTCTCAAAAAAGACAGACACTTGGTAAAATGGCCTGTATCTTGTTTTTGTGGATTCCCAGCCTAAAGAAACCTGGAGTGACTGGAAGACTCTTGAATAAATTCTGGTGCCATCCCAAGCTATCTCTTCATTGAGGTGCAGTTATTTCTTAAAAGTGATGCAAGAAAGAAAAATACAGAAACTCACCTTTCCCCTTAGTTGTCTTGACTACTTAGCAGCAGAGCCCCCCTTTCCATAATTTCCAAGAAAAGATTATAGGACAGCAAAAAGTAAGCATTGCTTCAAATACTGTTTTCTTAAGATTGATTTTTTATTTGTATATGTATTTTGCCTGCTTGTATGTATGTGTAACACATGTGTGCCTGGTGTCTGTGCAGGTCAGAAGAGGGTGTTGATCTCCTGGGAATGGAATTGTAGATAGTTGTGAGCCACCATGTGAGTATTGTAAATTTATAACCACTGAGCTATTTCTCTAGCCCTCAAATATTGTTTTCATACTCTTTGTTTGTTTGTTTGTTTGAAGCCAGGGTTGTATTTGTCACTGAGCTATACCCACCTCTTTTTTTTTGTTTTTTGGGGTTTTTTTTGTTTTTCTCAACACAGGGTTTCTCTATCCTGGAACTAGCTCTTTAGACCAGGCTGGCCTCAAACTCTTTTTTCTTTTCACAGATAAAGTGATGCAATAGTGACACACATGTCCTGGGAGTAAGCAGTCACTTTTTTTTTTTTTTTTTT
>JAQHUG010000276.1:721508-745310 GCA_028555095.1 Dicrostonyx torquatus | reverse complement strand
AGGTGCCTATTTAACATATCAAAGCAGACATGGCCTCCAGGTTCTCCCAGCATCCCTCAGCCCCTGCCTGTTACAGGGCCCTTGTAGTTGATATACCCCACCCCTACTCTGAACTTCTCCAGCCCAGGGGCTGGGCTGCTCTTCCCTATATAATCCAGCCATTTTGGTTACCCCTCTCTCTTTTGGACCTGCTGGCTGCTGCACCTGGTTCCCCTCTCTCCCATCTCCTTCCCTGCTCCCATCCCCTTACATGGCTCAGAGTCAAGTCCACTCTGGACACTCCCAGGTGTCCCTGCCTCTGCCTCTGTTCTCTTCCTCCTCCACCATATCTAGGAACAGAAATGTCCTTTTCCTTTATATTTCTTTGTTGTTGTTTTTTTTTTCTTCATTCATCTGGAGCTGAAACTGAGACCAATCATTTCCTTTCTTTTTTATTTCTTTTCTTCCCATTCAATATGTACTATCACTAGTAATCCAATCCCCATGCTAATCCTATGAGTGAGGAAGTTATTGCTGCTCTTTATGTATAAGGAAGCCGAGGCCCTGGGAGGCGGAACACTCTGTGCACTGTAGCACCAGGAAGTAGCAGACAGGGGGAGGGTCCTAAAATTCCAAAGAAACACTTTAAACGTGCCATGTTACCGCCCCTCAGATTCCCAAAGAGACAGGGCCCAGGCTTACTTTGTCTATAGTGATGAGATCAACCTAGTCCTTCTAATAAAGAATACAGAATGATGGCCCTGAGGAGGCTGAGAGACTTGCTGATAGTTAGGTTTGGTTTTAGTTTTCCACCTTTCTTTTTCTTAATCAAACCCAGGGTCTCATGGATGCTAAGTACACACTCTACTCAGCTACACCTCCAACCCAGGGCCACATTTATTTATTTATTTTGTCATTGTTTTGTTCTTAGTTTTTTTGTGACTGGGTTTCTCCTTGTAGCCTTGACTGTCCTGAAAATCAATATGTAGACTAGGCTGGCCTCAAACTCCCAGAAACCGGTCTGCCTCTGCCTCTGCCTCCAAGTGCTGGGATCAAAGGTGAGTACCATCATGCCCAGCTTATTTGTGTTTTGAGTCAGGATCTTGCTATGTAACCCAGATTGCTTAGAATTCTGGATCCTCTGGTGTCAGCCCCACAGCAGCTGCAATTACAGGCCTAAGTCACACCTTGCCTGGTCTAGGACTACAGTTAAGTTAGGAAGTGAGAGGCAGGTATGTCTAACACACCATCTGTAGGAAGAAAGTCTGTGAGACAGAGGGTCCTGCTCTGAAAGGAGTGACGCCATTTCCTCTGGTACACTATCTACAACAAACACAAGTGCTCTTTGTAACAGCCAGACCTGTACCACAACAAGGCAACAACAGAGTCAGTGTGAGGTCTTTTGGTCCAGAATGTCTGATGAAATGCTTTACAGAAGGGAAATCCAGGGAGACTTCATGGTGGTGGGGCACTATTGCTCTGGACTAGAAGTTAAGCTTTGCCCAGCCCTAGCCCTCTTTCTCCAGATCCTCCCCCTTTCCCTTCCTCCTCTCCCTCCTCCCTCCTTCCTGTCCCCAGACCCTGTTATAACAGCATCAGAACACAGAGCAGCACCTCATGGAGAGTAAGGAGCAGGGTACTCATTGTCTGGTTTGGCTGGTCAGTGGGAAAGGATCTGGTTCCAGAAAATTGTCTACAAACTGAGACTGAAGGAAAATCAGACTTCTCTTCCCAAATTATCTTTGATTTTTAGATGAGAGAGAATTCCCAAGGCAAAATTGTCACCATTCTTACATGTACAATGTAGGCAGAGCAGTGGTAGCACACGCCTTTACCCCGGCACTCAGGAGGTAGAAGCAGGCAGATTTCTATTGAGTTTGAGGCCAGCCTGGTCTTCAGAGCAAGTTCAGGACAGCCAGGGCTACACAGAGAAACCCTGTCTCAAAAGTAGACTGTGCAGCCATTAACCGAGTCCAGGAAGAAGCCCTGCCACCATTGGCAGTCACCCCATGTCCTACTGCCCCTGACTCTGATAATCACCAATGTCATTCTGTCTCTTTGGCTAGCCTCTTCTGGATATTTCTATCAATGACATTTTATTCTATTGGTCTTTTGTGTCTGGTTTCATTCATTTGGTTCATCTGTTTGTTGTGTGGCTCAAGACCTCATTCTTACTGTTCTGGCTCTGGTAGCATTTGTTTCTCGTCTGTGCGGTTGCCTGTGTCACCAGTCGCACTTTGAGGGGACAAGGGAAGGAGTTTATCCTCTGACCACAGTTCTCCCAGGAACTGAGGAAAGCTGTAGATGATAATTTGGTCAAATGTTTTTCCTTTTTTTGTGTGTGCATGTTTTTGTCTGTGTTTTTGAGACAGTTTTGTTGTGACTCTCAGGCTGACCTCCAAGTCAGCATCCTCCTGCTTCAGCCTTCCAGGCACTGGGCTTCTAGGTGTGCACCGCCACAGCCAGTTTTAGCCTTTGTCTTTACAGTTGCAGACGGCTGTGAGCTGCCATGTAGATGCCAAGCCGTCTCTGCAGTCCCTAAAACTTATAGGGTTTTTTTTTTTTTTTTTTTTGTTTTGTTTTTCGTTTTTCGAGGCAGGGTTTCTCTGTGTAACAGTCCTGACTGTCCTGGAACTCACTCTGAAGTCCAGGCTGGCCTCAAACTCACTAAGATCTACCTGGCTTTGCCTCCCAAGTGCTGGGATTACAGGTGTGTACCACACTTAACCTTTTCCTTAATAATTTATTTTTTTAAATTTTATTTTCATGTATGGTATGGCTGTGTGGAGATATCAGATCTTGGAGTTACAGACAGTTGTTAGCTGTCATGTGGGTGCTGGGACTTGAACCCAGGTCCTCTGGAAGCAGTCAATGCTCTTAACCACCAAGCCATCTTTTCAGTCCTTAATCTTTTTCTTAAACTAGGACTTTGACTAAATTGCTCTGAAACTTGCAGAATCCTGCCACCGCCAAGGCTCGCCTCTGACAACTCACACTGGTGCTGGGCAGTCACTGAAGAGCAGTTAGTTCATCTGCAGTGCACTAGGGATGCTGGTCAGCATGCATTGGTTCTGCCCCTCATGGCGACTCACTGACTCTAGCTCCTACATGCTGAGATGGGGACTCTTTTTTTATATATACATTTTTATTGATATTTATTGAGCTCTACATTTTTCTCTGCTTCCCTCCCTGCCTCTCCCCTTCCTGCTTCAATCCTCCCTCAAGGTCCCCATGCTCCCAATTTACTCAGGAGATCTTGTCTTTTTCTACTTTCTACTTCCTATGTAGATTATATCTATGTAAGTCTCTCTTAGTGTCCGCATTCTAAGTTCTCTGGGATTGTGGTTTGTAGGNAAAAAAAAAAAGCCAAGTGTAGCAATGTGTGACTGTAACCACAAATCTAGGGAGACTCTATCCAGTCAGTCAGCTGAATGATAAGTGTGAAACCTCAAAAAAGAAGACACATACCTTTAAACCCAGCCCTTAGGAAGCAGAGGCAGGAGGGTCTCTGAATTTGAGGCCAGTCAGGCCACATACAGAGACCCTTATTAAAAACAAACAAAGAAAGAAAGAACAACAACAACAAAACTCAGCAAAGCAAAATATAAAAACCTAAGGCCCGTGATTTTCCCGCCCAGTCAGGCATGAGATGGAGGGATTGGCTGGATGGGGCAGAGTGGCAGGGTATCCCACTGTTAATACTTCCCAGTAGAGCCACACCCCAAATCCTGTACCCACTTCCTCATCCCTGGGCCAACCTGCAGATGCCCTTTATTCCCTGGGGGCATTTGCAAAGAGCCCAGCATCCTTGACAGGTTGTTATCTGAGCATAGGAAGCCGAAGGACACCAGGGCTGGCACCTCATTTGCAGCAGCTCAGGCCTCTGGAGCCATATAGACCCATTTCTCAGGCAGACCCTGCCATCCAAGAGACACTCTGAGTCAAGCCCTCTCTGAGGACTGGCCACAAGCTGTCTGAAGTTGAAGTTGCTGCAGAGGTAAGGCAGGTGTGACCAGTTGTTTCCTGTGGAAAGAGATAAGGAGCCTGGTCTCTCCTCTTCCCTGTTTACAGTAGTGCTGAGGGTTCCATTTCATTAGCCTTTATACAGCCTCTGGGGGTTGTCAGGTGCCAGGTGCTATAATAAGTGTGAAATTTAACTTCTTTTTCATCAAGACCAAAAAAAAAAAAAAAAAAAAAAAGGAAGAAAAAAATTCCAACCCTAGGAGACTCAAGTGCTGGGAATCTGCTTGCAAAAGACAGGAACCCTGTTGTCGACTTTAAATAAATTGCAACTGAAGCATGATCAGGCACCAAATTATCACAGCAAGGCCTCTCAGGAGCTCTTGCTGTCCAGAAAGATCTGCAATAAGAAACTGGTCCTTCAATGAGGCAGACTGAAGCCACAGCCCTGTCACCTCGCTGGCTGGGGTCCTCCAATGTCCAGTCATTCCACCCCCCTCCAGATTATTGCTATTCTCTTTACAGAAATTCACCCCTCCGCTCTGCAGGCCTTTGACACACACCCCCTCCCGTATTTCAGCCCCACCTCCCTGCTTTTGTAGTTCTGTCTGCTGAGCACACTGGCCAAGGTTTCCGAAGGCACAACCCTGGCCATTAACCTTTAAAGAGCAAACTGCCAATAGTGCTGCGTCATAGGGAGTATACTTTCTATTTACAGCTGCTTGTTCAGATCACGAGGTGCTAGGTAAAGAGAGATTTGCTTTAATAACGAGCAGGTGCTTAGAATTAATGCCTGGAAGAAAAAGCCCGTGAAGGGATCTGAGCAAGCAGTAAGGAATCCAGGTCGAGCCTGAGGAGATAGTCAATCTCATACCACAGGTGGGCCCCAGGATGGCGCTGGCCAGTTCAGCAGAAAGGAAAGTTGAGCATTTTCTGAGCTCTTACCATGTGACAAGTACTCCACAAGGCTTTTTGGCATTTTTGTTGTTGTTGTTGTTTTTGTTTGTTTGTTTGTTGTTGTTGCTTTATTTTGTTTTATTAGGCAGGATCTCACATAGCCAGAAACCAGAGGAGGATGTCAGAGCTTCTGCTCCCTTGAGACAGGAGAGCTAGGCCTACAGTTAGAAAGCCCCAGGGATCCTCCTGTCTTCATCCCTATTTTCTCTGGGCTCCCATAGATGTGGCCACACCCAGGTTTTTATATAAGTGCTGGAGACTAGAACACAGGTCCTCATGCATGAGCAGTAAGTNCCCGGCTACAACCTACTTTTAAAGTAAAAAGCCACAGAAACAAGGGGGGAGTCTGGGGTTTGTTTTTCCAACTATTATGATTGGCTTATTCAAAGGGCTATTAGCAATGATTGGTCTGAGCCATGGCGAGAGAGTGGTTGCTAGATCAGGGGTAAGGGGGAACATCTGTGATTCATCCTAACCTTGTCCGAGGAACTGAGTCAATATCCCTTGCCCAAGGCAGAGGAACTGAGTCAACATCTAAGGGTTATCTTGCCCCAATTCCAATATTTGAGTTCTATCTGGAGACCATCCACAAGGACACAGGGAGATGGAAAATCCCCAACATTCCAGTACATGCATGTGAAGTTGTTAGGTCCTTGGTTCCCAGGGGATGGGGGAGCACTAACGCTGAGAGGCCTCAGAAATGGCCTCAGAGTTGTCCTAGACTTTTTCAGTACAATATTGTGTAAATGTACCACATTTTCCTTACCCATTCTTCAATCGAGGGGCATTTAGGTTGTTTCCAGGTTCTGGCTATGACAAACAAAGCTGCTATAAATATAGTTGAGCACATGTCCTTGTGGCACGATTGAGCATCCTTTGGATATATACCCAAAAGTGGTATTACTGGTCTTGAGGAAAGTTGTTTTCTAATTTTTGAGAAATCACCCACACTGACATCCAGAAGGGTTGTACCAGCTTGCATTCCCCATAGTGAGATGGGGAATCTTTCAACATCACAATTCCACCTGCTCTTGGGCCAACCTGGAGGTGCAGTCCTGGTGACTTGGAAGTCTGGTTCCCAGATCCTGTATGTCTTTGGGTTTTCTTTTGCCAGGAAGGGCAAGGTGTCTTCTCCAGGACTGTCACTGGCAGAGGACTAGAGCCATGCAAATTATATTCCCAAACTTTTGCTAATCATATCAGAGTCCTGTGCAAGGAGTCTTTTGGCCTAACTGGAGTTTGATAATTACAAATTATTTCTAGCAGAAACGCTGACTGTGGGAGAACAGGTTGGAGCAAATTTGATTCACATTAAAGCCACGGTCAGATCTTCATGAACCTTCAGGGTATTTATTTTTCCATCAGCTCTCCCCTGGCTCCCTGACCCTCCCACTTTGGCCTAGCTGAGCTGGAGCCTCGCCTAATACAAATAACTGCATTAAAATGAAATCATGTGCAAGCTCAGGGGAACACGCCTGAGTAATGGGGAAGATAATAAACTCGGACAGCCACCCCAGCTTTCATCTTACTCCCTCAAGGGGAGAGAAGGCTCACAACTGATTTGGAATCACTTCTAACAGTTAAGAGGAGGGGAACTAGAGCTTAAGTGGTTTAAAGGGGAAAATGTAATAAAGTAGCCGATTGCAATCCTCTCCTGACCCTCACTCAGTCCTTTGCACTTTCTAGGTTGTGAGAAGAGCTGTGGGCATCTCACAGAACAGCAACAAACCCACATGCCTCCATTCGCTCATTCTTTCTTTCTTCAGACATCAGAAGCTGGCTCTGCCCGGCAATGTGTTGGCTATGGAGATGCAGACTATGTTTGCCCCCCAGTTGCTCACTGCATAAGGAGAAGGCAGATGTAAGCAACAAGATGTAATCCTATACACACGTGTTGCTTCCAATAACCTTCCAATGACAACTTCTCTAGCTTGGGTTGAACCGGGGCAGGGAGGGTGAGAGATGGTCATCTAGTCTCAGTCTCTAGAACAGAGGTTCTCAACCTGTGGGTCCTGACCCCTTTAGGGGTCGAGTGACCCTTTTGCAGAAGTCACCTAAGATCATCAGAAAATAGAGATTTATATTGTAATCCATAATAGTAGCAAAATTATAGTCGTGAAGTAGCAGTGAAAATAATTTTGTGGTTGGGGGTGTTCACAATATGAGGAAGTGTGCTAAAGGCTTGCAGCCTTAGGAAGATTGAGAACCACTGCCTGGAAATCAGAGTTGTAATTAATCATTTTATAAACAAGAAAGGAAGCTAGGCATGGTTTAAAACCCACACCTTTAATCCCAGCACTAAGGAGGCAGAGGCAGGCAGATCTCTGAGTTTGAGGCCAGCCTTGTCTACAGAGAGAGTTCCAGGACAGCCAGGGCTACACAGAGAAACCCTTTCTCGGGGTAGAAGGAATGGGGAGGGGAATAAAAGGGACTAGGAAAATGACCCAATTGGTTGTAAGCATGATTCTCTTGAGTTTGACAACCCCAGCTCTAGCACCCTAAAAGACCAGGCAGAATGGCCTTGGTGATACCAGCAATGAAAAGACAGAGATATATGGGTTCTTGAAGTTTGGTGACCCGCTAGCCTAACCTACTGGGCCAGCAAGAAACTCTGTTTCAAAAGCTGGACAAACTGTTACACAGAGAAACCCTGTCTCAAAAAACTAAAAAAAGAAAGAGAGAGAGAGAGAGAGAGAGAGAGAGAGAGAAAGGAAGAAAGAAAGAGAGAGAGAGAGAGAGAGAGAGAGAGAGAGAGAGAGAGAGAGAGAGAGAGAGAGAGAGAGAGAGAGAGAGAGAGAAAGAAACTGGACAAAACAAAATAAAACAGGATAAAATAAAAAACCAATCAGGACAGAGATTGAACAATAACACCAAAGGTTGTCCTCTGGATGGCACACACACACACACACTGACACACACACACACATACACGAGCATTCGACAGAAAGAAACAAAAGAATCTCTAGAAAAATACTGTGGCACACACACTCACACATACACGTTTTATCACGTGCACACACACACACACACACACACACAGAACTCTTGAGGATTTATTTTCATTTGTGTGTGCCTGTGTGTGTACGGCTGTGTGAGCACTCAGGTGTGTGTGCACATACTCACAAACCAAAGTGTCCAAGGAGGTCAAAAGAGAGTTTGGTTTCCCTGGGTGGAGATACAGGCAGCTTTGAGCTTTCTAACATGAGTTCTGGGAACTGAATTTGGATCCTCTGAAAGAGTTCGTAACAGCTAAGCCATCTCTCCAACCCAATAATAATAATTTGTTGTTGTTGTTGATGTTTTCAAGACAGGGTTTCTCTGAGTAGCCCTGACTGTCCTGGAACTCACTCTGTAGGCCAGGCTGGCCTTGAACTCAGAAATCTGCCTGCCTCTGCCTCCCAAGTGCTAGGATAAAGACATATGCCACCACTGCCAGCAATAATAATAGACAGGGTCTCACTGTGTTAGCCTTCACTGGCCTGAAGCTCAGTGATATGTAGACCAGGCCTTAAAAAATCACAGAAATCTGCCTGCCTCTCCTTCCAAGTGTTGGGATTAAAGGAAAGTGCCAACACACTGGCCCGAAAATGATTTTTTGTTTTTTTGTTTTTTGTTTTTTTTTTTTTTTTGGTTCTTCGAGACAGGTGATTTTTTGTTTTTTTAAGAAACTAGCGGGGCGGTGGTGGCGCACGCCTTTAATCCCAGCACTTGGGAGGTAGAAGCAGGCGGATTTCTATGAGTTCGAGGCCAGCCTTTGGGAATGAGTGGCTCCCTTGATTCAGAGTTTCAGTTCTGGAGAGGGAGTCTGGATGGAGAGGTGACGGAGGCAATCAGGAGATGGGGAAGACAGAAAGAGTGCGTAGATCTTAAAGGGGAAGCTAGCTGGAAACTCTTCCTGCTAAGATCGTACCCTCCTGGGCCTGCCCATGAGATGGCAGGAAGCCAGCAGATGGCCAGCAAAGGCCTGGGGGCCAACAACAAAGCTACTGGGAGCAGGGGTCTCATCCCACCAGGAGAGCAGCTGGAAGCAGCCGGACTGCTTTACTTCGTTATTACAAAAATGCCATGGCATTTTATGGTTGGGCATCACGGCCAGATTTCTGGCTCCTCCAGTGCCTGATTTTGTTGAGAGTCATCCTCATATCTTCTCCAAGTATGAAATGGATTTCTGCATTTCCAGGGCTTAATTGTCCGCACCAGCTAAAAGCTCTGCCAGTAATGAAAATACATCCCCTTTTTATCAGGAAAAAGGGATAATAACTCAGCCAAGTCTAGCTTACATTTTATTGACTATTAGCCTAGCTTGTTTCCAAGGACATCTGATGTGAAGCATGAAGGCTGCTGGGAGGCTGGGGGCTGCTGATCAAGGGCCAAAGGGTACTGCTAAGGCTGCTGTCCCCGCCCCTCAGAGTGCAGTTTTTTAAAATGTCAAGCATCCCTCCCAAGGAGTGGGAGAGTGTGTTTGAAATTCTGCCTTGAGAATACAGTTAAGCGACATAGCATATGTTTAGCCTGGGACAGGCCCTAGCTTCAAACCAATAAAATGAAGTAATTAAAAGGAGAGAACTCCAGACCTACTCGTGAGCAGTAAAAGCAGGAGGATCAGGAGTTCAAGGCCATCTTTGGTGACAGAATTTGTCTTAGTCGGGCTATTATTGCTGTGATGAAGTACCACGACCAAAAGCAAGTTGACGAGGAAAGGGTTTATTTCACTTAGAATTTCACATGAGAGTTCATCACCAAAGGAAGTCAGGATAGGAACTCACGCAGGGCAGGAACCTGAAGGCAGGCCATGGAAGGCCTGCTTACTGGCTTGCCCATCATGACTTGTTCAGCCTGCTTTCTTATAGCACCCAGGACCACCCACGATGACAATAGGCTGTGCCCTTCCCCTTAGTCACTAATAAGAAAATGCCCTGCAGCCAGATTTTATGGAGTCATTTTCTCAATCGAGGTTCCGCCTTTCAGATGACTCTAGCTATGTCAGGTTGACATAAAGCTAGGCAATGAACAGTTAGGCCAAACTAGGCTACACATGAAATAAGCAAAACAAAACAAATGTGTGTGTACATCCATGAGTATGTGTGTGTATCTATTGTTGTGTTTGTGTCTGAGTGTCTATGTCTGCATATATGTGTGTGTGTGTCTATGTCTGAATATGTGTATTTGTGTCTATGTCTATCTGTGTGTGTGTGAGTGTATGTCTGTCTGCATGTGTGTATGTCTATGTCTGAGAATATATGAGTGTGTATGTTGTCCATGTCTGTGCATTCCTTTGTTTCTCATGGACGATGGACAAGAGCAATAACTTTCCAGGGACATGGAGATGCCCTCTCCTCTTATGCTCCCAACATCCCTGGTGGGGAAAACAGTGGTGTTGTATGTGTGTGTTTCTCTCTTAAACAACATCATCAAAAACAGGGTCTCACAGAGTCCAGACTTGCCTCAAACTCACTGTGTAGCTGAGGATGACCTTGCACTCCTAATGCTCCCCAGTGCTGGGATCACTGGTGTGTGCTGCTGTCACTGACTCAGGTCACTCCACAGAAGGTAAAGCTGAGACATGGGGATGGGAAGAGTGACCTCAGCGATGTTCTCAGCAGCCGCTTGGTGTCTGATGCTGGCTGAGCAGTTTCCCATCACTCCACACCCAGAGGTGGGATGAGTTCTCGAAGGTGGGAGTTGCTAGAGGGAGTTCCTGGTGCAAATCAGGTGAGGTTTCTGAAGATTTAGGCAGTTTCAAATGCTTGAATTCAAAGAATCTAAAATCAGCCCTTGTTTTCTCAGCCCCATCTCTGTGACCTCCTACTGACGTTGGAGCCACACTGACCTCCCAGCCCATCTTGACCCTGTCCGTGGCCCAGCCCTTCCTCACTTCAGTCGTGAAACCCAGTGTTTACTCTCAAAGCTTTTTTATTTTTTTTAATTTTAAATCATAAAGGGAGCGGCTCCTCATTGAAGCTCTGTAGGTAACCAAGTCCTTCTGTTGCTCAGCTCGGGAAGGGGCATGCTGGAAGTTTTCTTTCTTTCTCATTTGGTATTGTTCTGCACCTATGATGATGTTGATTTGCAAAACTGACCAGCTTTGGAACCCTGTCTATACATCCCTAGGCTGATTTGTGTATGGGGTTGGGTTGGGGGTGGATATGTGTTTGTATGTGTGTGCATGTGCGTATGTGTGCAGTCTCATGTGGAAGCTGGAGGTCCAGATGTCTTCCCAGATGTCTTCCAAGGTCACTCTCTATCTTATCTTTCTGACAGAGGCCCTCACTGAACCTGGAGCACACTTATTTAGCTAGACTAGCTGGCCAGCAGGCTCCAGGAATCCTGTCCCCACCTCCCTACCCTGGCGCTAGGCGCACCCCTGTTGAGTACGACGACTCAGATCTTCATGTTTCTGCCATAGCGTTTTGCCAATGGAGACTTCTCTCTAGCCCCTCCCGGGCTTCGTCTTTTTTTCTTTTCTTTTCTTTTTTTTTTTTTCAAGACAGGGTTTTTCTGTGTGTCTTTGGTGCCTGTCCCAGAACTAGCTCTTGTAGACCACGCTGGCCTTGATCTCACAGAGATCTGCCTGCCTCTGCCTGGCAAGTGCTGAGATTAAAGGCCTGCACCACCACTGCCCGGCCCTTCCCAGGCTTCTTTATGTACAGTAAGAAAACTCCTCCTTCTTGTGCCATTCTATACAGGGACTTCTCTTTCCTTCCACTGAAATCACCCTTAGTGGCACACTTCCCTTCTGATCCTCAAACCCTCTGAGCTCACTCTCATTCAAGGTGTCTTTGCTATTCTCACTGTCTGGAAGAGATAGCTATCTCGTGTCACGTGACCGTTTCCCTGCCGTCTTGGTATCAGCCCAAACATCATTTCTCAGACCCTATATACCACTTAATCCAAATTAGTCTTCATCTAGGCAAGGCGGCTCATGTCTATAATCTCAGCACTTGGGAGGCTGAGGCAGGAGGATTGCCATGAATTTGAGTTCAGCCTGGGCTACAGAGTAAGGGTCTGTCAGGAGGGGAAAACAAAGCAAAAATGCTCTTCATGTAGCTATGTTTTCCTTAGACAGCTACTTGGCATCAGAAGTCACCATTCTCTGTGTGTGTTACATGTTTTCCTCACTAGACTGTGAGCTGGATGTGAGAACTGTTTAGCTTGCTCACTCTCTGCTCCTAGCACTTGGTTCAGGGCCCAGAACACAGTAGGTGCTCAATAAGTGGCTTGTGAATGAGTAGAAGAATCCCTGCGACGACCTCATCCTTCTGCTCCCCAGTCTCTTCCTCCCTTGTTGGCCTTCCATCAATTCCATTTACCAAAAAAAAAAAAAAAAAAAAAAATCTAAATTTCAAGACCAGAAAGAAATATAGAAGGCAGCAGATAAGGGAAACACCATAAAGCAAAATTATTTTAGGCTTAAATGTGAGAAGAGAACAGGCTGATTGCATAACGTATGTAGATCTATGCAAATTACCAAGCAGGTTAAATAGAAGTTGGAAGTAGTGGGAAGTCCAAAGCTCCATGCTGGGTGCGCTTTTTTCTCCTTTCTGGGAAATGGCATCAATGCTCAGGCTCAGAAAGTAGGGATGCTGAAGTTCCATGAGAGAAAAATCAATGAATGATACAAAAGTAAAAAATAATTTAATTTAGCTGTTAGTTTTTTCTGAGACAGAAATAAAAAGTATTTGGTCATCTACTTCAAATAGTAGGAATGGTAGGCACAGGGCTCTATTCATAGTCAAGCTTACAGAAGAAAACGCTGACAGGGAAGAGAGAAAGGACAAGGGGTGAGACATGACCTCCTGATTACGAAGTTACTTCCATGTCCAGAACCTGATTAGGGCTGGGATATAGCTCAGTTGGTAGAGCACTGAGCTAGCACACACAAAGCCCTAGGTTTGATCTCCAGAACCCATTACAGCCCCCACCTCGACATAATCCCAACACTTCGGGAGGCTGAGGAAAGAGGCTCAGAGGTCAAGGTCAGCTTCCATTCTTGGTTAGTAGCAGTTCTGTGGCTAGACTGGGGTACATAAGATCCCATCAGAAAAAATTACCCGTGTGGTGGCAGCACACCACCCAAACTGGTGGATCTCTGTGAGTTCAAGGCCAGCCTGGTCTACAGGAGTTCTAGGACAGCCAGAACTACATAGAGAAGCCTTGGGACGGGGAGGGGGGGTAATAAAGAAAAACCTTATTGATACTCTTTAGCAACTGCTTTCTGAGTGTTACATGTGATGTGTGGTGTGTGGGCTCACCCATGTGTTGGTAGGTACCTGCAGCAAGCCATGGGCACGGCAACTGTCACATGTGTTGGTGGGTACCTGCAACAGGCTATGGACACAGTAACTGTCACATGTATTGGTGGGTACCTGCAGGAGGCCATGGACACGGTAACTGTCACATGTGTTGGTGGGTACCTGCAGGAGGCCGTGGACACGGTAACTGTCACTTGTGTTGGTGGGATCTGCAGCAGGCCATGGGCACGGCACTTGTCATATGAAACTTGCAGCTCATTAAGTCCTCTAATTTGCTGGGTGGAGAGAAATATCCTTTACTTGTCGTCCTTAAAGAAATAGATCATCTACCAATTTATAGGAAAAAGATCTACTGTTTGGAGCCATGTCGTCAACATTCGTGTGCTGCTGGTAAGGGTGGGAGCCCTAGCCCCATTTCTCAGGGCTAAGGATTCCAACAGGTTACTAATCTTACATGTTGGATTTTCTATGATATTATTATTAATTTTGAACATTTATTTATTCATATTCATTCTTTTATTTTACATGCCTCTAGGCATGTCTATGAGGGTGGTTCCAGAGGGCTTCAAGTGAGGAAGAAAGCCAGACCCTAAAGGCACAAAATGCCATGATGGACTCCTAGACCGGGTAAATAGATGCAAAGGCAATGCGCCAGCAGTCACCACTTCTGCTTCCTGAAGGCGGACGTGGAGGAACTTGCCAGCCTCATGATTCTGCTGTCAGGCCTTCCTGGCCACGATGGACTATATTCCCTGAAACCATCAGCCAAAATAAATCTTTCCTTCCCTAAGTTGCTTCTGTCTTGTGTCTGGTCACAGCAGGAAGGAAAGTAACTACTGCTCCCTCCTTCTATCTTCTATGACATTGCAGCAGGGCGCGGTGGTGGCACAGGCCTTTAATCCCAGCACTCGGGAGGCAGAGGCCAGCCTGGTCTACAGAGTGAGTTCCAGGACAGCTAAGGCTACACTTAGAAACCCTGTCTCAAAAAAACAAAAAACAAAAAAAGAGACTCACCGTGTTTCTTCAGTACAGCAAACCCTGCACTAGCTCCTTGCTCACTCAGAGAATGAACATTTTTCTGCTCTCTTGCCATCTTCTTGTCCCTCTCATTCACCTCTCCCTTGAACTCATGCAGCTCCAGCCAACTAGCCTTCTCCTTCCACATACTCCCACAATGTCAAGCTAATCTTCCCCCCAGCATTCCTCTGCTCAGAGCACTGCCCCATCCTGTGGCTCACTCCTTCTCTTTTCCAGGTCTTGACTTAGCTGTCACCTTCTCCTCAAGGTCTTCCCCACACGTATTTAAAGCCACAGACTCCTCCGCCCCCCACACTCCCATCCTCGTTCTCCACGTTATTCCCCTCCCTTGCTCTCATTGCCACTAACTTACTGCACACTTTCCTCATTTGTCTTGTTTATAGCCTCTCTCCCCCATACAGCAAAGCTGTGGGAGAGTGGGGAGAGTGCCGGGTTTGTTCGCTGCTGTTTCCTTAGTCTCCTGAAGAATGATTGACAAATTAAAAACTTCCAAGTATTTTCTATGGTTCTTTACTTTGAATTAACCATTTTCTCATGGAAAATGCGATAACGTTATTATTTTTGTTATTTTTACAATGACCAGGAGATTGACAAAGGCTCAAATCGATGTCTTGGCCGTGGCCCCAAGGCTGTAACCTTTTGGATGTAAATCCTGACTCTGAACCCCTCGAACAGGCCCCCACAAGGATGAGTCCTGTTTGACACTCAGCTCATATCCTCTAGGTGCTTGAACAGCAAATGTCAGAGCTGCCTCCTAAACGCAGGCAGATTTTCTCTACAGACGGTAAGGATGCATTTTAATTTGTTGATGTGAAATCTTAATTGAACTAAACTGCTAGAGGTAGTCTCTGTTCTCTGTCATAGTCTTAATTTAGTTGGCAAAACAAGATATCATCAGAGAAAATCACAGGCGAAGACGCGGTGCCCGGAGGGCTTGAGGAACACCCTTACGCATTTGAAGGTGGGCTGTGTGTGACTGGAATGAGCGTGAGCGTCGTTCACACCCCCAAGGGTACCACCTTGGCTTTCCAGGGACACTCAGGTCCCAGTGCAAGGGCTGAAACACAAGCCCGCTTCCCACAAGCAGCCATGTACGACACAACTCTGGCCTATTCTGTGCTCTCTTTTGAATATTAAAAGTGAGAAGAGACCTTGGGCTTGCCAACTCAGGGTTCAGAAGTGTAGAGAGGGCAGCTGTGGCACTCATTTCTGTAAGACCTTGAGAAGGTCACTTCCCTGCCTGTTCCTTGGTTTCTCTACCCATGTTGGAGGCTGGAATCTATGGCCTTAAAGGTTTCTGTTGTCAATGTGTCCTGGATGACTCTCTCAAGACCCTTACTGAGCCTCCAAACATTTACCTGTCTTCTTAACTATGCATACTGTCACCATTGGCCTGTCTTTGGCAAGAGGCCAGGATTAGGCTTTCACCAAAGTGCCCTCATCCCCTACTCATAAAATCACAGATACCATTACCCTGTCCCAAAACGAACCTTAGAAATAATTTTGTGGCTTTCCCAGCTCTGGTCCTCAGGGGCCTTCTGCTCATGCACCAATGTTCCTTGCCCCACCACAGCGACTTCTGACTTCTAGACCTATTCACATCTGTAGATGCTTCTGATAGGATTTTTTTTTTCTTTATTCTTTTTTGGTTTTTTTGAGACAGGGTTTCCCTGTAGCTTTGGAGCCTGTCCTGGAACTAGCTCTTGTAAACCAGGCTGGACTCGAATTCACAGAGATCCTCCTGCCTTTGCCTTCTGAGTGCTGGGATTAAAGGCATGAGCCACCACCGCCCAGCTTTCTGCTAGGGTCTTATTCCAAGATCCTCTGCCACTATAGCACTGTAAACAGGCGGAAATATCAGGTAGTGTTTGGCAGGAACTGCCACCCCTCTGCAGTATTTTATTCCAAGTTTCTATAGGAATGTCCCAGGGAGTCACTCAGGCTTCACTATCTCTCTCTAAAGGACAGCTGTGGCCCATCCTACACTGGAAGCAGAACCTGGCAGTGTCACCCACATGAACTCATTCTGCAGGCATAAAGAATGCAAGATTGAGGGGGTTGGGGCTGGAGGAATGGCTTAGCAGTTAAGAGCACCAATTGTTCTTCCAGAGGACCCAGGTTCAATCCCCATCACCCATATAACATCTCACAACTGTCTGTAACTCCAGTTCCAAGGCTTCTGACATCCTCATACAGACATACACGCAGGCAAAACACCAGTGCACATAAAATAAAAATAAATAAGTATAAAACAAAAAAAACTTAAAAAAAAGATTGAGGCGATCAAGGAGTTTTGCTTCATGGTTTCAGACAGCTACTGAGGCTAGGCAATGTGTGGCAGGGTTGCAGTCCTATTAGCGTGGCCCTGAGTGGCCACTGCACGAAGCTACGAAGACAAAGCCAATGGGGATCTTACAATGTTGGAGATGCCAGGACCATGAGACATCTGCCAAGGAAAGCTGCAGGCACAGAGTAGAGCTGGCCCAAAAGAGAGACTGTTTACCAGAGGCAACAGCTCTAGAAAGTCAGGGCTAAGCCCTTTGGAGCCCAGATAATGCCCAACATGGAGCTGCAGGTTTCAGTGTTTGCACTGCTGGGCTCGAGGTACACTTTGGTCCTCTCTTTATCTGCTATGCTCCCATCCCTCCTTTTTGGAAAGAGAATGTTGTTCTGTGCTATTAAATATTGAAACTATGTCATTTATTCATTTGCCCTCCAACTCACAGAGATCCTCCTACCTCTGTCTCCCAAGGGCTGAGATTAAAGACTACAATCATAGTTTTAAATGGTGAGGGCACTGTCAAAGCTTGTGGGCCTTCTAGAAGTTAGACTGGATGTATTTTGCTTTTTAAGATGGGCATGAGCCTATGGGAACAAAGAGAAAAAGGTGATGGCTGGCCCACTGGGTAATGGTGCTTGCCAGCAAGCACAACCACCCGAGTTCCCACCCAGGACTCCATGGCAGAAGGAGAGAATGTATTCTTGCAAGTTGTCCTCCAACCTCCATATGCACACCATGGCATGTGTCCCCACATACAATGAAATAGTGTAATAAAAATTTCTTTTAGTCAGGCGGTGGTGGCGCATGCCTTTAATCCCAGCACTCGGGAGGCAGAGGCAGGTGGATCTCTGTGAGTTCGAGACCAGCCTGGTCTACAGAGTGAGTTCCAGGACAGGCTCTAAAGCTACAGAGAAACCCCGTGTCAAAAAAAAAAAATTTTTTTGTGGGGGAATTAAGATGAAGAATAAAAACATATTCTTTTTAAAAATTTCTTTTGCAAAGCTTGGTGGTATAAGTGCCTTCCAGCACCCAGGAGGCAGAGGAAGGTAGACAGATTTCTGTGAGGTTGAGGCCAGCCAGGTCTACATAGTGAAACACTGTCCAAAAAAAAAAAAAGAGTTAGAAAGATGGCTCAGCCATTAAGAGCACAGATTGCTCTTCCAGAGGGCCTGAGTTTGATTCCCAGTGCACACATGGTGACTCATAACTGTCTGTAACTCCAGTTCAAGGGATCTGATGCCCTCTTCTGGCCCCTCTGGGCACCAGACATGCACATGGTGCCCAGATATACATATAGGCAAACCATCCTTAATATCCTTATACATAAAAATAAAATAAAATTTAAAAATTAGCAATAACAACAACATTTACAAAAACAAAACAAAAAAGCACAAATTTAAAAAAAATATTTAATCCCAGCACTCAGGAGGCAGAGGCAGGCAGACCTCTGTGAGTTTGAGGCCAGCCTGGTCTATATGGTGAGTTCCAGGCCAGCTGAGGCTACATAGTGAAACCCTCTCCCAAACACACACACAAAAAACCTTAAATGATGTGTTTGAATGTCAAATTGACATGGGATAGGCTTGTGCTAATTAATGTTGATTGTCAATTTAAGAAAATCAAGGGAAAAAAAAAAAAGAAAGAAAATCAAGGGACTGGTGAGATAGATCAGTCAAGAGCACTGGCTGCTTTTCCAGAGAACCCTGATTTGATTCCCAGCACCCATATGGCAGTTCACAACTGTCTCTAACTCCAATTCCAGAGGATCTGACAGTCTCACACAGACATACACAGAGGCAAAAACACCAATGCATATAAAATAAGTATAAATAAATAATATTAAAAAGATTTAAATAAAAAAAGAGAGAATCTATTAAATGATCCTGTGGGGTATGGGCATGCCTTGAGGGATTATCTAGATCAGGCTAACTGAGATGGGAAAACCCACCCTGGATGTAGACCTCACCATTTCATGAGCTGAGGTCCTGGGCTAAATACAGAGTCATGCACTAGGGTTCCATTGCTGCATGCATGCGTGCACACACACATTTCTGTCCTGCCCGGTTCTCACAGTCGTTAAGTCCCAAAGAAATCACACAGAGGTCTGTCTACATTAATTATAAACTGATTAGCCTAGTATCTCAGGCTTCTTATTAACTCTTGTAACTTATATTAGCCCATAATTCTTGTCTGTGTTAGCCACGTGACTTGGTACCTTTTTTGGCGAGACAGTCACATCTTGCTTGCTCTGTGTCTGGCTTCTTCCCTGTTTTGGTGACGACTGCAGACTGAAACTTCCCTTTTCCCAGAATTCTCATTGCCCAACCTCTACTTTCTGCCTGGTTGCCCTGCCTATACTTCCTGCCTGGCTACTGGCCAATCAGTGTTTATTTAAGATACAAGTGACAGGGTAAAAGACCATTGTCCCACAGCACACATTAAAGGAGTTCCAGAAAGTTCTGAGCAGTATTAAGCTTTTACCTGAGATTTCCACTGGTATTTGGGTCAAACCTGGGGCCCCACACATCCCAAACAAGCGCTCTGCTCCTGAACTACGTCTCTAACCCTTCCAACTACTTTGTTTCCTTGTCTCTTTGAGACTGGAGTCTTCATATGTATCTCAGGCAGGGTTAGAACTAGGTAGCACCGTAGGCCAGACTGGCCTCAAACAGTGATCTTCCTGCCTCAGCCTTCACGGTGCTGGGATTTCAGCTGTGGGTCACCATATCTGACTTGGAACTCTATAGACATCCTCTATTCTGTGTTCTCTCCAAGAGAGATCCAACTGATCATCTTCTGGAACTGAAGTTACCATGTGGGTGCTGAGACTCAAACTTGAGTCCTCGGCAAGAGACAGTGGCCTGTAAGCCACCTCTCCAGCCCCTAGATAGGCTCATCTCCAGCCCAGTCACAGTGTCCAGAGGATGGGACTCTGTGATTGGACAGAACTAGAACACATGCCCACCGTGCTCTCAAAGGGGCTGGGGCTAGGATTGGCAGCCCCACCAGAATGAGCATTTAGTTCTCCAAACAAAACAGAGATGTGGGATAGACAATTGATATTTATTCTCTGCTCTTCTAGAGCTGTCCTGCAGCCTAGTGAGATGGCACCAGCAAAATCTCGTTGTGTCTGAAGTTGCACAAGAAGAGGGATCATTGCAGTAACATTTAATAATGCTAGCTCATTTCTTTATTTGTCCCTTAGTAAATAGTCACTGAGACTCTTGGCCAGGCATTGACTACATTCATGAAAGAGAAGAGACAGATTATGAGTGAGAAGCGATTCTCTCTACCGAGGAACTGGACCTACAATTCAGTAAAGATATATGAGTCAGGGCTGGAGATTGGTTCAGCAGTTAAGGGCGCTTGATTTTCCTGTAGAGAAGCCAGGTTTGATTCCCAGCATCCACAGGGCAGCTCGCACTGTCCTTAACTACAGTTCTAGTGGACCCATCACCCTCTCTGACTTCTATGGACACCAGGCATTCACATGGTACACATACATATAAGGAGGCAAAATAAATTCAAATTTAAGTATGTCTAAAATTTATTTTAAAATATACTAGTCAGCTTCTGCTAGATTATGCTGTGATAAACAATGTCCAACAATTCCCAAACCAAGGGCTCCAGCTTCAGCTAAAGGGTCTCCCTTATTCTAGCACATGGTAGTTTTGTGCCTCAGGCTAAGAGGATGGTGTGATGGTGTGACAGGGCAGGACAGTGCAGAGGTTCCTCCATCTTGTATTTTAGGTTTAACCAGAATTCAGTCTCCTTGATGAAGAATCCCATGGAAAATTACCCAGCTCTATAAATGAAGTATTTTCCAGTTTGCGGAGTCTAGAGAAGATCTTGGGGAGGTTTTGGGATGGCTTTTGGACAGAGTTAGTCATACTTTCTTTTGGGTTAGACTGGCCTCAGATTTACCAGGTAGCCAAGGATGACCCTGAACTCCTACCTTTCTGCTTCCACCGACCAAGTGCTAAGGATGAGAGGTGTGCACCACCCTGCTTAGACATGGGAAGAGGGTTAAGATGGGTTAGGGACGCATTTAGCAGAAGGGTAGCTGGGTAGCCTGAGTAGAGGAACGAGGGGCAGCGAAGGAAACCTGACTCCTCTTTGAGGTGTCTGAGGAGAGATGGAGAGTCCAGCTTGACCCAGCAACCCTCCCATCTCAGTCTCCAGCGTAACTGGAATTTCAGGTCTCTGTCACTAGGCCTGAGTTACCTTATTCAGAAGAAGTTCAGATCCTACATTATAACCTCAGTGAGTCAGCCGCAGGTCCAGAGTGGTTGTTTTGGGATGCATTGTTTTCTCTTGCAGGCCATGGTGTCAGCCTTTCCCCTCAAATGCACTGTTGGCAATTCTTTTCCTATCTCTCTCTCTCTCTTTCTCTCTCTCTCTCTCTCTCTCTCTGTGGGGGACTGAAGCCAGTGCCTCCTGATGCCTAGGCAAGTTCGCTATAGATGAGCTACCCTCAGCTGTCTTAGAAATGTTTCTGAGAGCTTTCTATTTCCTCTGTCTGCTTCAGCCTGCCTACTACCCAGAGTAAGAAGTTTTAAATCCACAGAGTTCTTCCCAAGGGCAGGTTGGCAGGCAGATGCCCTAGTGAGACACACAGCCCTACAAGGGACCCTCAGTCTTTGCCCTGATTTCCGAACAAGTTCTGAAGCAATAAAATGAATCCTTGTGTTTTGTTTGTGTAGAATAAGGCCCTACCATTTATTTTGTTCACAGTGCCATGAAAGAGGAAAATAACGTCTCTTTATAGTCATATCTATTACAGTGTACATTTCACTGTCTTTTTGAATTAAGCTTATTATTACAGCAATGATTTGGGTTAAGTGTTTATATAACAGAAATTTTATGTTTTTATGTGATAAGAATGTGATGATCAAAAATTAATTTTATAGCAATCTCATTTGTTTTCTTTGTAGTTATCAAATCCAGCACACAGATGGAGAAACTCTAGCTATGCAAGGTAAAGTGCTATTTAGAATTAATGAGCTGTCCACATGGTGGGCGTGTAGCCTAATTGGTACTGGCCCTGTGCAGGTCTGCACTTTTAATCACTAATGCCATGCAGCCTGCTGGAAGCATGCAAAGGAGGAGGCTGACTAGGAGGTGCCAGGAGACAGGGCAGAGCCACAGGGAGGCCACCCACTGCCCAGGAAAGGCCTGTCTGAGGATACAAGTGGAGCTCAGGATCCAAACATTGGTAGTTCTGCCTTCAGAGAGGCAGGAAATCTCCCTTGGTGGACTTCAATATCAAATGTCTCAGTGGATGCCAGGCCCACCTGAGGGCTGAGGGATGCTTGCATAATATCCATTCCATCATTTCTTCTCCCAAAAACGTGCAATGAGCCCCAGCTCAGGACCAGGCTCTGGATACAGCAAGAAGCAAAGCAATCAAGCTCCCTGCTCTTTTGGTTTTGTTTGCATCTAAGGAGACCTAAGTTAAAGCTACAGACAAAAGCCTTGAGGATAATACAGGATAATAGGAGACTCTGGGTGCGGTAGGCTTCTGCTGGATAAGGGGTCAGGGAAGGAAGGCTGCTGGGCAGAGCTGACGTTTGTGCTGAGACCTGAGACATGAAAAGGGATAAACTTCTCCAAGCACCACAGAAAAAAATTATTCTAAGTTCTGGGGACAACAGATGTGAAGACCCCAAAGCAGGAAAAGTGTGAGGTTATTTTTAGAACGAAAGGAGACGAGTGTGGATGCAACAGCATGAGCGAGACAGAATAATCGGGACGTGGAGGTTGGAAGTCAATAAAGCTCAGGCCATGTGAAGTTCCCTAAAGTCAATAAAATAGCAATCAGGAAAAAACCAAAAACTGCACTAGGTATCATGATAGGTAAAGCAGAAGGAATTCAAGAGGTTGGTAACAAACACGTTGGAAAGACTGGAAGAACAAAAGGAGATAAAAATACTGAAAAACTGGTAATTCAGGAAGTCAATATTGGCCCCAGGGCCAGAAATGCAAAATGGGCTATTGTAATAACAGCTGAGAATTGCCGATCCTCCGAGGTTTCAATGTAGGAACTGAATTGCCTGGGTGAAAATTTAAAAGTAAGTGATGCAAGCCAGACCTGGTGGCAAAACCCTGAAAGTCCAGTTATTCAGGAGGATCAAAAACTCAAGACCTATGGGGCTATCAGGTATGGTAATACATGCTTTTTTTTTTAAGCACTCTTTTTTTTTTTTTAAATATTTATTATGTATACAATATTCTTTCTGTGTGTATGCCTGAAGGCCAGAAGAGGGCAACAGACCTCATTACAGGTGGTTGCTGGGAATTGAACTCAGGACCTTTGGAAGAGCAGGCAATGCTCTTAACCTCTGAGCCATCTCTCCAGCCCCCCATGCTTTAAGGCCTGTAATCCTTACCTGTTGAGAGACAGAGGAAGCGAGATGCTGAGATCAAGGCTAGCTTCAACCACATTGTTTAAAGCCAAGTAATACATTAGACCTGACTTAAAAAAGAAAAGAAAAGAAAAGAAAAGCTAGCAACTAAATGAGTTCAAGGCTAACCTAGGCAACTTTGAGACTATCTCAAAATAAGGATGGAGGGTAAAATAAGGTCAGCAGTAATGTTCTTATCTAGAATGCAGAAGGCCCCAGGTTCAGTCCCCAATATGGCAGGAAATGGTGATGCTGATGACAATGATGACCACATGGCCATTGCTAGAGATGCCATTAAAATGCAGAAAAGAAAATGGCTTTGCTTTGGTCCTGCCTTTCAGAATAGCCAGGGGGCCTAGTGGACAAAGACTGGGAGGAAGCACATTACATCAAGGGACTATAGACTGCGGCCTGCAGCCTCTCAGGACTGGAGGTGAAAGTGGAGAACAGCCCTGCTGCACCCAGGAAGCAGACGGACAGCATGCTAGAGACCCCACACTAGTGTTCTTCATGTGATCAACACTACGACCAAAAGCATTTTGGGGAGGAAAATGTTTGGTTTGGATTAAAGGTTTAAAAAAGTCCATTACTGAAGGAAGTCAAGGAGCTTGAAGCAGAAACCAACAGCTGCTTCCCAGCTCACAGTCAACTGCCTTTCTCTACTGCCCAGGTTCACCTGCCCACAGTGGGCTGGGCCCTCCTACAACAATTAGTAATCAAGAAAGTCCCCCCACTTAGACATGCCCACAGGCCAAGCTGATGAAAGCAACTCTTCAAGGAGGTTTCCTCTTCCCAGATGTGTCAAGTTGACAACCTAGATCAGCCAATGGCACCCTTCTCATGGCGCGAGCTTTGGATGTGGTGTGTGGAACACATTGTTAGGACATTCTGCCACCTCAGTTCACATTTGTAAAATGTACCTGATACTTTT
>JAQHUG010000276.1:680664-704282 GCA_028555095.1 Dicrostonyx torquatus | reverse complement strand
GAACTAGCTCTTGTAGACCAGGCTGGTCTCGAACTCACAAAGATCCGCCTGCCTCTGCCTCCCGAGTGCTGGGATTAAAAGCATGCGCCACCACCACCCGGCAACAGCAAGCACTCTTAACTACCAAGTCATCTCTTCAGCCCCAAGATTCTCTTTTAGAAACACAGGTGGGGGGGGGCAGTTGGGGAACCTGAAGAGATGACTCAGCAGTTAGCATTTACTGCTCTTCTAGAGGCCTTGGTTCCCAGCACTCATATAAGACAGTTAACAGTCATCTATGATTCCAGCTCCAAGGGAGCCAAGGCCTCTTGACTGCCACAGGCTCCTGCATGCACATGGTACACACACATTCGGGCATACATGTATACATATGGTATATGTATCATATAAAATACACACGTATACATTCACATGTAGGCTCTCCCTACTGTACTAGGCTCTGGTTCCTTCCGTATCCTTGCCCTTCTTCCTCTAACCTGCCTGTATGTGAACAGGTCGTCATCGGCCTCTTCAGCTTACTCTCTGTGTCATCTCTTTTCCTGCAGGCCCTTGCTGAGTATAACCTCTTACTGTTGCCCAGCAACCTAGAAGCCCCTGTCACCTTGGCCCCTAATTGGACATCCTTGCCCAGGGCTGCCTCAGAGCAGCCAACACCAACCAAGGAAACACAGCTCTGTGTTCTGTGTGGCGTTTAAGAGGTTACTCTGTCACCTCCACACACGGAGAACAATGATGAGCAAAAGCCTTCAACCCATGTCCTCAGTTGCCTACATGATGGATTCTCTCCCCGTCACCTCACCCCTGTTCCTGTCGCTGCCATCTCAGCCTGTTCTTTGCCACTCAGTGAAAAATAGTCAATTCTGTTCTCCATGGACTCTTTATAACTACCCTAAATTTTAGCTGTCTTCACTTCTTCCTCTGCTCAGAGAGACTTCTTCCCTCCCTCCCCACTGCCTTCAGAGTTTGGTGGGTGCTGGGAGAAAGACTGGGACCCTCTCAGGGCTCTGTAGCTATGCACGTTTGACCTTGGTTTCCCTGGGAAGCAGCAGACCAGGGCAGGCCCTTCTCAGACTGAGGAGACAGCAGCTCATTAAGGAGCCTGAGAACCAAGAAGGGTTGACTAATGGTATCAGTCCAGCAGAGCAGAAGAGTAAGCCGCCAGACTAAAACTGACCATGGGTGAAGAGGAGGCAGTGTGCGGAGCAGGCAGTGCTCTCACACAGGAGGCTCTCTGCCAAAAACTAACCGAAGCCCAGTACGGTAACCCATGACTGTATTCTCAGCACTCAGAAGGTTGAGGCAGGAGGACAGAAAGAGGAGGACTCTGCCTCAAAGAATCAAAAACAAAGCCAGGCAAGGTGGCACACCCCTGTAACTACCAAAACTCAGAAGGCAGAGGCAGGAGTTTTGCCACAAGTTCGAGTCCAGCCTGGATACATACTGAGTTCCAGGCTAGCAACCTTCCAGGGATACAATCTTAGAAGGGACTATTTTGTCCCTTTGTGTGTGGGAGGGGTGGCTGGGACAAGGACATTCTCAAAGATGTTATTCGTTCACTTCACAATTAAGTGCCTGCTCTTTACACGATCGGCAGTGGACAAGGGGAGCAGGAGCCTTGCGCTTGTGGGGCTCACCTCCTGACGCACTGAGAGGGCACAGTCCTGCCTGCAGAGCCAACCCTGCTCAGTCCCTGTGCCCCCGCACGGCAAGCTTTGCTCTCTCACTTTGCACTCTGGCCCTACCCTGGCTCTGATTAGGTCATTCCTGCCTCAGGCTTCAGGGCTGGAGCGCTCTTCTCCCAGAACCCCTGGCTGCTGTGTACTTCTGCTCTTTCAAGTCTTGTCCAGACTTCCTTAGCAGAGACAAAAGTGCTCCAGGCAGCAGGCAAGTCTTCTGGAAACAAGAGGTGGTTTTCTCTGAAAGAAAAGCTAATGGCTCCAGGTCAGTGACAGCCTGAGCTCCGCTGATACCTGGGCCTCAGAAAGAAGCTGAGCTCCAGAGAGCAGGGGTGAGGCGTGGAGGTCTTTGTGCTTACAAACAAGCATTAGGGGGACCTGGAACATTAAACACAAGGCTGTTCCTTCACAGGAATGGATGCAAAACCTTTTATCCACTCAGAAGGCTGGGAGCTGACAATGGGAATTATTGCCTGGTGGTGACCTTTTTGCTCTATCTGTGTGACCTGAGACCATAACACCAAATTGCATCTTTCCCCAGACCTTTACTGTCTGCTTGTTTTTCTCAGTCAGTCTATAGAACCTATCTTCACGTACTTCACAAAGAATTTTGATGTAGTCATGTCCAATCTTTATTTGGTTTACTTCATTCCTCAAGGAGATGTCCGTATCCTTTACTGTACACATGGGATTGAACCAATTAGCACCAGGAAAGTTTGCACCAAATTGTGCTGTGCCTAAATATGCCTAAAATAAACCACTCAGGGTCAGACTCCCAAAGTTTGAGTCAATCCCTGCTACTTAGTTGTTCTGAGAACAAACTGTCTTCTCTCTTGCAGTGGTGGTACACACCTTTAATCCCAGCATTTAGGAGACTGAGGTAGGTGGATCTCTGAGTTCAAGGCCAGCCTGGCCTATAAAGTGAATTCCAGGAGAGCCAGAAACCATTCTTCAACTCCCTCCTTCCCGGCAAAAAAAGAAAAGAAACAAACTGTCTCCCAAAGATTGTTACTCTGCTGGCTGTGGAGGTCTCAGAGGACACCTCTGTCCCATACCCCATACATATGCAATAAGGGACAGAGGAATGACACAGAACGTCACAGGTTCAAACACCTGGAAACAGTCAGAGAACTTTTATGGACCACCCACCAGGGACTAAAAAGGGAATGCATTTATCCAGAGGTGTCCACCCTCATTGCCAAGAATTGCCCCCAAGGTATTATCTACCTGGCTGTGCTGGGTTACAGGTAGTTTCTCTGGCAGCAGAGACTCTCCAAAGCAAGAAATAAAAGGAGAAGGCCCTGGGTCTGAGAGGGTGGCTGTGGTGAGGTCACAGGGCAGGAGGAGGCGGGAGCCAGTGTAGAGCTGATTGTCACAGCTGGTGGGTAGAATCTGAAGCAGTGCATAAGAGACATCTAAAAATGCTCGAGGCTGGAGGGTGTAAAGGAGGGCGGGAGAATGTTTCCAAATCGGGTACAGAGAGAATGTGAGTGAGGCCTGAGACAGCGCCTTTTTGTGGGTGGTCAACTAGAACGCTGCCCACTCCGGCATGTCTCAGGCAGGCAATTTCTCACATTTGGGGAGCTTTACCAAATATTGTACAGCATCATTCAGGAGACAGCAAAGCACGGGCGCTTCTCCAGTGTCTGTGTGACCTATGTGTGTGGGGACAGGCCCAGGAGAGGCTCAGTGTCTGTCAGGAGCCTGCTGGAGGCCACAGTGTGCATATCCACTCAGCAATCAGTGTCTATGTTGAGCATCATGCAGGCACCAGGGACGGTCCCAGGGCATAGCAGTAAGCAGGCACGTGATAGAATCTAAGCCACATCCCAGTAGGTGACAGGAAGACTTGGTATATATGCACATATGTTTCAACATGTACATAAAACAGGCATGTGTTATTTTGTGAGGTCCTATAAGGCTATTTTACAGACAAGATCTCTTTCCCAACCTCATGCCCTAGTCCCTCACCCAGTCCCATGCCAAAGGCCCCAGGCAGGTAGGTAATCCCAACCCCCTCGGCGCCAGCTCTCTCTGACTTCTCAAGAAGTTTAATTCTGCCGACAGCCAGAAGCAATGACAGTGATGCTGGAAATCTGGCTGCCTGCGCCCTGCTCCAGGATAGGCAGCCCAGAAATAATTGCCTCTTTGAGTGCTTTATTGGAATGTGCATGGGCTTCCTGCTTCGGTGGGGGCTGGTCCCTCCCAGGGCTACTTCTTGGTGTGAAGAGTGAATTAGGCCTGTGAGGCTAGTGGGAGCTGCTTCAAGGACGGAGTGGCAGTCAGACCTCAGGTTCTTGTCCATCACTCATTTTCTTTCCTCCGAAGCCACATTATTCAGGCCTGTATATGGAGAGCAACGGCAATCTGTTTGTCACAGGCGCCAAAGCTTCCCCACCTTGTGGTTGGAAAGTTTTCCCCAGAGCCTGCTCAAACCACACACTGAGCTGACAGCATTTCACGCCACTGACTGAGGACAGGTGGTCCTGAACTCTGCTGGCTTCTTAATCCTGGAGCTCCCGCTTGCTACTGTCCCTTGCTTGAGCAGTGTGCTTGCCTCTC
The DNA here is from genome assembly GCA_028555095.1 of Dicrostonyx torquatus. Taxonomy (NCBI): domain Eukaryota; kingdom Metazoa; phylum Chordata; class Mammalia; order Rodentia; family Cricetidae; genus Dicrostonyx; species Dicrostonyx torquatus. The sequence goes on along the minus strand of JAQHUG010000276.1, from coordinate 700,044 downwards.
CTTGTTCCTGATAGAGAAACAGAATGCTAATGAGGACAAATGCACATTTCCCCAGCCTAGGAACCAGCCAGATGGATCCTAATGCCCCATGTCCTGGCTCTGCCTGTCAGAACTATCCTTGCACCAAGATGGCTGCCTTCTGGGTGGCTGTTATCAAAGGAGGAAAGAATGGAAGAAAAATGACTAAGCCTGGCAGAGATGCTTACCGGCCCCAGAGCCAGTTGGAAGTTCCCAAGGATGCGAGACATCTGTCTCTAGGTTAATCGTGCCTCCTGGCCTCCCTGGGGTCCCAAGTCCCCTACTCCACACTCCTGACTTCTTGGAACAGGTTCCCTAGCCTAGGCAGCAGACCTGAGGGGATCTGTGATTGAGCTGGAATCTTCTGGAATTACAGTCTGCTAACTATAGTTTCACTAACTATCCTTCATCCAGGTTTGCAATCTCTCTCAAATGATCACCCTCCATGTAGGCTGTGACAGAGTGCTGAGAGACACAATTAAGTGGGTGCAGGGAACCTTGGGAACATAGGGCCTTGGGGATCTGTAGACATGGGGAATCCCTATGGGAGCTGCCAGCAATTTCAGGTCTCCTGCAGACCCCTAGGAGTCCTGGTACAATGTCCTTTCTCTCCAGACTCTGCCCTGAGCAAAGACAGCGTCAGCACTGAAACTCTCCCTGGGTCCTTTTCAGGCCTAGTGGATCACTTCTTCAGTACCGAGTCAAAACTTCACTCTGCAAACACCATGACCTCGGAAGTTATCAGTAGTTATGGACTTTCTATAAATGAGGGGATATGTCCCCTAAAAGTTGGTGAGGAGTCAGACAGCAGACCTTTAAAATCTCAGGTAGCTGGGTGTAGTGGCACACACCTTTAATCCCAGCTAGGGATGAAAAAGCAGGCAGATCTCTGTGAGTTGGAGACCAGGTCTCCATAGCGAGTTCCGGGCCAGCCAGGGCTGTACAGTGAAACCCTACTTCAAAACCAAAACAAAAAACACCTAGTGTATCCGGTTCAGAAAATGACAGCTCCCAGAGGTGGCAGTGATGACACGTTTCTCAGGGTCTGTTTGCACATCTAACAGATTGTGGGCTTCTTAGGATAAGGGCTACACTTGAATTGCTGCTACCCTGGTCGGCTCACAGTAAGCTCCCTGTCCAAGCTAATGAATTAACATTAGGATTCCTCAAATAATCCTAATTGGTCTTTAATGAGTGTTTCCCACAGGTCAGACATAGTTCCAAGCAGTTGTCAAGATTCTTTTAAGCTGGGTGGTGGTGGCGCACGCCTTTAATCCCAGCACTCGGGAGGCAGAGGCAGGCGGATCTTTGTGAGTTCGAGACCAGCCTGGTCTACAAGAGCTAGTTCTAGCTCAGGCTCCAAAGCCACAGAGAAACCCTGTCTCAAAAGACAAAACAACAACAACAACAAAAAAAAATGCCGGGCGGTGGTGGCGCACGCCTTTAATCCAGCACTCAGGAGGCAGAGGCAGGTGGATCTATGTGAGTTCGAGGCCAGCCTCGAACTCAAGAGCTAGTTCCATAACAGGCTCTAAAAACTACAGGGAAACCCTATCTCGAAAAACCAAAAGAAAAAAAAAGATTATTTTAATTCATCTTGGCATAAATCCTGCAAAACAAGTATTATCCCCATTACACAGACAAGCAAACTGATCGGGCTGGGCAACTAACTTGCTCCATCCCAAAGGAAGAAATGGGGGATGGAGGCAGTGTTTCCCACAGATCATCCTGACGCCAGGGTTTTGAGCCACCTGCCATACTTGACTGCCTAGCATGGCTTGCTGTATGGTAATCTCCGACCACCTGTCTCTCTCTCTCATCCCTGGCAACTGGAACTGGGCTTGGTTATTTCTGTAGGCTTTAACCCACACACAGATTCCAGCACACAAGCGGCTCTGGTTAATGTAGGTAGGCAGATAAAGAAAGGAGAATGTGGCAGATAGTAGGGGCTAGGCCAAGGCAACAGATCTCTTTCGGATCTGTTTCAGGCCTGGGATGTGATGCCAGAAACATGGTCCCTCAGTTCTCATGTGCCTCTCCCATCGCCCTGAAGTACAAGTGCAGTTGAAAAGGTCTCCCTTGGGGATAGACACACTTAAACAAAAGGCAGCAGTATCTCTGTACTAAGGAGATCAGAGAGGAGGGAAGCTCTGTCCACCAACCCTTCAGGACCCCAGATCAACCTTTATGGCCTGCCTGACCTCACTCAGGAGGGTTGGAGCCCATGGAAGCAAACCTGAAGGAGGTAAATCTCTCCTCCAAGAACAATGAATGACGCTGGGCAGTGGTGGTGCATGCCTTTAATCCTAGCACTCAGGAGGCAGAGGCAGGTGGATCTCTGTGAGTTCGAGGCCAGCCTGGTCTACAAGAACTAGTTCCAGAACAGGCTCCAAAGCTACAGAGAAACCCTGTCTCGAAAAACAAAAACAAAAACAAAAAAGAGAGGACACTGTATGAATCTCTTTCTCATTATTCTGTGAGCACCCTAAAGTGAGAATGGGGGTCCCATTCTGACCTCAGAACCGTGGTTACAGAGTCCTTCTGCAACTGCACAGCCCTGCTTCGTCAAACCCACTTGGTGCTAGAGAATGAGGTAGAGAGGTTTTAATTTCTATTTCTCCCCTCGATTCAGAGTCTGGGCAGCTATTTTGACTGCTTCGCTGGAATATTATTTAATTCTGAGTTTCCTTTTCTCATTACAGCTTGAAAATTAAAATCTCTCTGCCTTGGGCAAGTGATGGCTGACCGAGGGACAGCACTGCCACCACACATTTCTTCAAGTCAATTTGGAAATACTGAGTGCTTTCTCTCAGGGCAGGTGACCGAGAGAAGAGGACATGGCAGACATTAGTGTCCCTCTTTCCCCTGTTGTGGATATTAATCCTCCCATTATTGCTGCAGCCCTCACTGACCTGGCATAATCACAGACTTGACAACGCTCTGTGCTTGTGAAGCAATTCCCTGTGCAATGAGCCTCCCAGGAGCTCTGTGCAGAAGCAAAGCAGACACTCAGTGCAAGCCACTGATGAGAGCTGGAAGGCGCTGAGGTCCCCGGGTGAGGGAAGTGGATAGCCGAAGCCTTGAACGGTCCCCTTCAGGACCTCTTGCTTCACACCAGGTAGCCCAGGCAGGGCCTCATGGCGCTGCTCCTAGGCACTGAGCGGAGACTCACTCTCAGCAGAACAGCCTCAGGCAGCAGCATCTGCTCACTTGGGACCTCAACCCCTCACATTTAAAAGAGAGGTTTCTCCAAACTACACCCGGACTCCAGCAGAAAGCAGGCGCTGTGGCTCAGTTAGGGGTTTGCTGTCTTCTGTTTCTTGGTTGTCTCCAGGTTTCCGTCTCTGTCCTCAGATGGCCACTGCTCTCCCTGTGTAAGCCCATGCAGCTGTCCTGGCCCTGCCCTTCTTTTTTCTATGTACTTCTCTCCCTGATTTACTACTCACAGCTCCCAGAGGAACATCTGGTCCCAGCAGAGCTCCAGAACATTCTCTTGGAGAGAGCCTGAGATGGCAGTCTGGTGCGAGGTGGCTTTGGGAGGACCTGAGCAGAAAGTTGAATAAATTCCAACACCCCTATTGAAAGATGAGGAGTAGAGATCAGAGAAAGCTCAGGGCCCAGAGGCCAGCTAGTCTGGCATACACAATAGAAAACCAGAGGTCCTGCCTTGCACAAGGTAAAATGCAAAACCAACATTCAAGGCTGTCCTCTGACCTCCACATAAGCATTATGGTCTGTGCTCAGGCAGATGCAGACACACACAGACACCCATGCACATGTACACACAGACACACACACAGAGACACACACACACACACACACAAAATTTTAAAAAATCAGTGGGCTGGAGAGATCGCTCAGCGTTTAAGCACCGACTGCTTTTCCAGAGGACCCAGGTTCAATTCCAGCAACTACATGGCAGCTCACAACAGTCTGTAACTCCAGTTCCAGGGGATCTGACTCTCTCACACAGACATACATGTAGGCAAAACACCAAAGAACATAAAATAAAAGTAAATCATATACTAAAACAAGCAAACAAAAAACCATAGCCACATGCCTTCCAACATTATTTTTTCCTCTTCTCTGTTTTTCTTTCTCTCCCCCTCCCCAAAGAGATTCTCACTGTATAATCCTGACTGGCCTTGAATTCACAATTCTTCTGCCTCAGTTTCTGAGTGCAGAGAGTCACGAAGGCATCGCCATGCCTGGCTAGCATGCTATTTCTCCTGAGCTTACAAAAAACTGCCTGTGGGACTTCCAAGATGTCTGAAGCCTGCATCTACCATATGAATGAGAAACTCTGACTGCCTGGTGGACAAACAAGAACACCAAACACACAACATCTGGTGGAAAAGGATTCCTTGCTCCACTTTTGTCCCTGTCCCCAGCTCCCTTTAACTTCCTACATTCCTGAGTTTCTTGAGTCTTGCCAGGGTCTATGGGAACCAAGGCCTAAGGCACCATGTGACCCTAAACCGTCCCAACAACCCCCTGCTGCCCCTGATGTGAAGTGACAAGCCACTTTCACCTCACCTCCTTCCTCTTGGAGAAGGGAGCTGAGGTCCAGGCTGTTCTTTTCTTCACCACTTCAACCCTAAGGGCTCCAGTGTAACTTCAAATCTAACCCGAACTGTCATGATGGACAATCTACAAAACCTGGGGCTTTCCAGAGGTGGCACAGGCCAGAGGGACAGATGAGACAGGGAAAGATGAATGAGCACTTCCGAGACATGCAGGCTTTTGGATTGAAACTCAAGTATCATGTGCGTGATTAATGCAAAGAAAGAAAAGCCAGTGAGAAACAGATCGCAGTTCAAATTTCAGCTGTACTGCAAGCTGTGTGATCCTGGACCCTGGGATCCTCAGTTTCCTCCTCTACTTCCCACAGTGATGATCATACCATAATGATGTTGTAGAATTAAATAAAATAATGCACACAAAGATATCGAGATCTCTGGCATGTTTTAGGCATTAGTAAATGCTGGCTGCTACGATCAGAGTCACTATCGCTGTTGATGGGGATTGTGCAGAAGCATGACGTGCGAGGCGCCGGCACCAGACTTTCATGTCTCTAGAAACATTCCGTCACAGATCTAGGTGAGTTCTCCACTAGAAGTCAGGGCAGTCTTGTGAGAGCCCAGCTGTCTGCTGCCATTTTGTTGCCTCATACATAGAAAAAAGGCTTTGATTTCATTTATGCCTCCTACTTTATGCTGGGAACAAACAGCATTTTAGGAAATTAAGAGTCTCAGAGACAGGGCAGAGTCCTCCTCACTGTCAGATAAAGGGGCCCCTGTTCTAATTTCCGTCAGTGACAAGAAATGACGGCTTACACTGTCACTGAGTGCAAGGACCTGGCCAGAAGAAACAATGACTGGACAAGTGCCAAGGTCCTGGGGGAAACTAGGTCTCCACAGAAAAGGCAGAGCTGCCCCATTGAGTTTCACCCTCTCCCTGCGCCTCACTTTTTTTTTCTTCCCACCTCCTTCTAGGCCTCATTTTTGAGGAGGGTGGGACCAAGCTGAGACACTAGGGTACCCAGGCAATGGCATAGACACTGAGCCGGCTTGTGGGGTTGGGCCTTCCTCTGCAGCACTAGTTCCAGAGCCCCTAAACAAGATGGAGGGTAGGAAAACAGAGGAGCAAGTCTAAGACCCTGAGGAGGGGAGCAGTCCACAGTTTTGCCTCACTTGGTTGGCTGTTGCTATTTTTTCTTGTATGTTTCGTTGTGTGTATATACGTGATGTGTGTGCATGTTCATCTATAGAAGTGTGCATGCACAATGTGAAGGTCAGAGGTCAAACTTTGCCACGCCTTGTCTTCTACCTGAGACAGGGTCTCCTTGTTGCTCAATGCTGAGTCAGCCAGCCTCGCTGACCTATGAGCCTCTAAGGATTCTCCAATCTCTGTCTCCCATGCTGTTATCAGAGCACAGGGATTACAGAAATGTGTTTCCACGCCTGCTTTTTACATTGGGTATTTGAGCTCTGGTCCTCACACCTGCCTGGCAAGCACTTACCCATTCAGCCATGTTTCCAGTCCAGCCCACTCTTTCCCTCCTCGTGCTTTCTCCCCTCCTCTTTTTCTGTCTGTCTTCTTCCCTGTTATGTTTTCAGCTTCTCTTTTCATGCTCCCTCCATATAAAAGAAAGCTGCTTCCTCTCTCTCCTTATTGTGTCTCTCCTTCATGCATTCGCTGCAGGCCCTTGCCTTCCCTGATGGAGGCCTACAGGGCTAGGGTGTCTCAGGAATCTCAGAAGCACATGGGGGCAGAGGCCTGGTCGGGGAGAGGAGCATAAAGAAGGCAAAGACAAGAGGAATACAGCATTGACTGGGCTCTGTGACTCATGGCCTCCAGCGAGGGATCTGGGAGAGTGATGCCATTGCTGGAACTTCCCTGAGACCTCTTCTTGCCTTTGTGACTTCTCTATGCCTCTCCATTGCAGCGTAGGGCTGGGGAGGCAAGGCCACTTCTCGTGACATTCAGACTTATCATACAGTTTTCTTGGATGAAGCCTTCCTATATCCTCGCCTCCACCTCCTCTGGCGGGTGTACTAATGTGCACGTGGGCATTCACAGTCTCACATGTGTGCACACTTTGATAATGTGTGCACAGCTCATGTATATGCCAGCACACACACACAAAGTCACATGCACGCCCACCTGCCATCTGCTGCTGACAGTCAAGGACTCATATAAATGAGGCTTCTGAATAACTTGAGGGGACCGCGCTGGAGGTGAGGGGCAATCTGGGGAAGGACCCCATGTGTTCCTATCCAATGATGTCTTGCTGACATGTATCTCCTGATTTAGGAGCCACTCTTTTGAGCCCAAAGGAGCCCAACATTAGGGAGAAGCATGAAGTCCTTGAGACTATGTACTTTCAATTTCCTAATTAAAGGGAAGCTGGGGTGTCATGGTTAAGACTCAGGAATATGGAGAGAAAGATGGTCTGAGCAGGGTCAGAAGCTTTAGAAACTTGTTCTAAATAAATGCTTTCCTTTCACTCTGCTTCGGGAAGAGAGAAAGTTTTGTTTGTTTGTTTCCTCCTTTCTTAACTAAGTGCCAGGAATCCAGCTTAAGTAAGAACAAAGGAAAGCAGGGTTCCCAAACATGTGTGTGAATATTAATGTTATGTAAATCACATGCAAATTCATCAAGCACAAAAATAAATAGCTGATTGAGTCTTTAAAATGAACAATTAGCATGGGATGAAGCCATTGGAGGAGCCCAGCCTGGTACAGGGTGACTTCTGGAGGCTGGGCCTGGAAGGCAGCTTTCTCTGGAAACCCCGCCCACCACGGCTGGAGGGCATGCTTCTGGCTATAAGCAACTTGCTGCTGATCTTATCAAAGGTCCTGCCAGCATTTCCAGGGAGGTGACAGAGCTCAGCTTCACAGGATTCCCCATTTACATAGGTCTTTCCCAAAGCCTGCACTTAATTTTGTGGGGTTTTATTATTATTATTACTATTACTAAAATGATCTTATTTGTATGGGTGTTTGCCTGCACATGTGTCTGGACGCCATGTACAGAGGCCATAAGAAGCTGTAGGATTCCTGGAACTGGATTATAGGTGGTTGTGAGCCACCGTGTGGGTCCTGGAAACCAAACCTGGGTCCTCTGGGTTAGGTCCCAACCCCTAAAATGACAATCTGGGCTAAACTCACACTAGACTCTGACCAGGTAAACAGAAGAATTGCTGGTAAGTAACACTGAAGATTCCTCAGAAATCTGTCAAGTGGGGGTTTCTGTCTGTCAGGAAGAGACATTACTTCCCTCATCATCCCCTTCCACGGGGAAACAGGACATCCAGTTCACAGCACATACCTATGACACATATCAAAACACGCCCCTGCTCTCTTCCCCGCTCTCTCTCTCTCTCTCTCTTTCTCTCTCTCTCTCTCTCACACACACACACACACACACGCTCACCCCTTTTCTAGCCCAAAAACCTCCCCTCTAACTTCCAGACTGTTCCAGTCTCCAAGCTCCCTGCCTATTCAGTTTGTTTCTTTAAAACTGACAAGACTTGGACTGGAGAGATGGCTCAGCAGTTAAGATCACTGCTGTTCTTCCAGAGGTCCTGAGTTCAATTTCCAGCACCCACACGGTGGCTCACAACCATCTGTAACTATAGTCTCATGAGATCCAATGCCATCTTCTAGTGTGCAGATGTACATGCAGACAAAACACCCATATTCCAGCCTGGCACTGTGGCACATGCCTTCCCCTCTTCCCCTTGCCCAGAAAGGGTTTCTCTGTAGTTTTTGGAGTCTGTCCTGGAACTAGCTCTTATAGACCAGGTTGGCCTTAAACTCACAGAAATTCTCCTACCTCTGCCTCTCGCGTGCTGGGATTTTTCTTTTAGGTCTTTCTAGGTAACCTAGCTGACCTTTAATTTACACAGGAATCCTCTTGTTTCTGTTGACATCATGGGTGTGTACCATCAGGCCCAGCTTTGAAATCTATCAGAGGTGGGTGTGTCCCCACAGTCTTTGCTCTGGAAGGGAAGAGAACCCCAAGGCCTCCAGGACTCAAATTGATCTGGAGTAGGAGGAAGACAGTAACTATTGCCTCTTGCCCAGGGTCTGAGAATCTGAGAAACAAACTCCAGATTAGTAATAGGAGGAGCCAGCTGGACAGCTCAGCCAGCTAACCACACCTGATGAACTGAGTTCAATCCCCAGAACCACATAGTGGAAGGAGAGAACAGACTCCCAACTGAACCCACACACACACACCTGCACACAGGCTCCATTGATCAAACATATAATAGAAATATTTTAAAAGAAATGATAGGGCTCAAGAGTAGATCCCTCCTTGCAAAGCCTCGGGCCAAGGCTAGAGTGCCTGACTGTGAGGCTTGAAGACCCATCCAGCACAGCGCTAGAAAAGTAAAACAGCAGAGCTTTGAAAGTGAGACCAACAGCTCTGGAGACAGCTCCAGACAGGGAAACTGAGAGGCTCAGGGAGGTCAAACCATAGTGAAAACTGCCATAACATCACAACGTCTGTTTTCACGCAAGGAGCAATCCAGGAGGTACTATTATCGTCCTCCTTTTCGAAGTGGGGAGACCAAACAGAGGGTAAGTCACTGTCCCAGCAGAGCAGTGTCTGACTCCGACAGTCCAGGTGCAGACTGTCAATCTATTTGTTGCGCAAATAACTTGTGTGGTCATGGGCCAGAATTCAAATCCAGATCTGTCTGCTGTCTGACCTCTACATCCTGCCATATCCCTGAACCAGGAAGTGCGGGCGGGGGTGGGGTGGGGAAGAGGCCCAGATGACAGGGAGATTAGGGAAATCTCTGTGACTGGTCTGTCTGGCCAAGGAAAGGGCCCTTTGAGGAAAAAAGCTGTACCTCCCCAGGCCGCTAGTTGAGGATAGGAAGTAAACTGGCAATCAGTGTCCTGCCTTAAAGAGCTTGTGAATATCTGCGAGAGAAGATGGGGTGTCCTTTGCCTCCTAAGCCCAGGAACCAGTTTTATACCAAGGGAGAAGGCCTATATCTATAATCTGAGCATCTGGGAAGCAGGGACAGAGGATCAGAAGATCAAAGTCATCCTCAGCTACATAGTGTACTAGCCTGGGCTACATTCCGTTCTTGGAGTTTTCAGGCAATTTAAATTAAAATTAGAAGCCGGGCGGTGGTAGGTGGTAGCGCACACCTTTAATTCCAGCACTCAGGAGGCAGAGGCAGGCAAATCTTTATGAGTTCGAGACCAGCCTGGTCTACAAGAGCAAGTTCCAGCGCAGGCGCCAAAGCCACAGAGAAACCCTGTCTAGAAAAAAAAAATTAAAATTTTAATTTAATTAAAATAGTCAGATAGCCAGGGTATGGTGGCAGCAGAGGCAGGTAGATCTATATTATGCCTGGTCTACATGGGGAAAGGCGTATCCAGGTCAGCTAAGGCTACATGGCTGAGAGACCTTATCCCAAAAAAAGAAAACTGAGTCAGAAGTGTGTTTAGAGATATTACCATTGCAATAATGAAAAGAATTAGAATTAGGGGAGAGAGTGAGCTAAAGAGAGGGGATCTAGTTAGGAGATGACCAAAATTCAGGTAAAAATTCGCAAGATGGGAAAAAGGGTATTGGAGTGGTAGATCAATTGCCTAGCAGACAGGAAGCCCTGGTTTGATCCCCAGGATCCCAGCTCTGCAATGAAGTAAATGGGTGTGGACCCTGATGAACAAAGACAATGGCTGTCAAGCAAAGAGATGCTGTGAGAGCAAGGAATGGAGGACAGGAAGTCTCCAACAAATGATACTTGATCATTCAGAGCCCCATGGAAGAAGGGAAGTTGAGGGTGAGAAATGCTGGGACTGTGGGCCGGGGACAAACAGGGAGGCTTGTGGGGTAGCAGCTCCTGCCAGAATTAGTAACATCCCCACTAGGTCTCCAGTCAGGGAAGCTAATTCCTAATAGGCTCTGTGTGTGTGTGTGTGTGTGTGTGTGTGTGTGTGTCCAGAAGAAGTGTCAGCCCTGGGCTCTGGGGCCACATCACAGGAGTGAGCTATGGTGATCATCGAGGAACTGTGATTTAGAGTCTCATTCCCACTGCCCTTCGATGTGCGGCAAGGACAGTTCAATGTGATCTGTAATTACCGCAGCCTCACAAGGCTTCACTGTACACAGAGCCCCCCCTTCTTCCCCCTCCCGCTCGCCTGCCCGCTTTCTGACTGTAAATCAGTTTTCAATCCTGAGTACTACCTGTGATGCTCTAGCTCTGCAGCTCATATTCCTGAGTCCCCAGAGGGCGGCTCAGGCCCTGAATAGCCCTCCCCTAATTTTAATTCTGCCTTGTCCTTATCCCCCCCCATGCAGGATGGGACAGGCATGGGGAACCTGGACTTGATGGCAGGTGGCTGCCTCTGGGTTTCCATGGCTCAATCAGCCTCAGTCTATCCAACATGTGGCTCTGTGGCCATACTCCAGATCAGTAGGGCAGAAAGGCATTGAAAATGACCCCTCCCCAAAATGGCAACCTCTTCCCAGCCTGAAGGGTGACAGCTTCCTGGAGAATCTCCAAAAGACAGTGCCCTTTCCGTGGGTTCATTTAGAAATGAGGAAGTAGCAGCCATGATCCCCTCAGATCTGAAACGGAAAAGCACATAGTGGACCATGGAGGTGACAAAAGGACAAATTAAAACAGAGATCCTTTTTGTTTTGTTTTTCATTAGGTTTATTTTATTTTATTGTGTGTCTGAGTGTTTTTCCTGTATGTGTGTGTGTGTTTGTACTACATGTGTTTCTGGCACTCTCGGAGACCAGAAAAAGCACCAGATCCCCTAGAACTAAGGTGACAGGTGACTATGAGCCACATGTGGGTGCTGGAAATCAAACCCAGGGCCTCTGCAACTGCAACCAGTGCTCTTAACCACCAAACCATCTCTTCAGTCCCCTAGGCTCCCATGTAACCCAGGCTGTCCTCAAACTCTGTACATTCTGACTAGGAATACAGGTATCCATCACTGCCTGATATATTTAGCGCTGGGGATGGAACCTAGAGCTTTGCAGATGGTAGACAAGCACTCTACGCACTGAGCTACACTCCCCACCTTAAGACAAGCATTCTGTATAGACTGGCTTTGCACTCACAGAGATCCACTTGCCTCTGCCTTCTGAGTGCTTGGATTAAAGGTGTGCACCATCACACCCAGCCAAACAGGGTTTCTTTAATTTTGTTTATATATTTACTTTCTGTGTAGGTGTTTGATCTCTATGTGTATGCAAGCCCCACATGTGTGGTTGGTATCTGAGGAGGCCAAAAGAGGGTGTTGGGGCCGGACTTACAGACACTTATAAGCCATCATGTGGGTGCTGGGAATCAAACCAGGGTCCTCTGAAAAAGCAGTTAGTGCTGTTAGTGACCCATTTCTCCAGCCTCAAGACAAGGATTTGACGCATACCTAACAGGTATCTTGAGGACATCATTTTTTAGGAGTTGGCTGTTTCCTTCTCCTCTTCCTGTCTCCTGTTCACTGGCATGACTATAGCAGCCTTCTCGGTGACCTCCCTGGACCCACCTGGACCCTCTGAAGACTCCTGCTGAATGGGAGTCAGGACAAGCCTTTCTCTCTTCCCGTTAAACCTTGTAAGCTTCCTTCTCTCCTAACAGATCACTTAGCCAGATCCACCTCCTCCACCCCCACTCCCCACCCCAGTCACCTTAGTAGCCACCCTGCTGTCTGTCTCTCTGCTATCCCTGGCATGGGGGCTTTTGTAGTTATCTTACCTGGCTCCTGCCTGTACTTTGAGGCCTGAGTATGCAGCACTATACTTCCCTGATTACTCCATCTGAAGCCCTGATCTATTTCTTGTTTTCTAACTTAGTATCCTGTCTGTTTTCTTTTTAGCTCTTGTCATAATTCTGAATTATTATCTGGTTTTCTCCAGGTTTTCATCTTTAGGCTTGGCAGCAGAGATGAGTGTATTATCTTATTCAGTGTTGTGGGGAGTTTTGTTTGTTTGATTAGATTTTTGTGTCTTGTTTTGTTTTTCTTCTGTTTTGTTTTTGTTTCTTTTGAGACAAGGTTTCTCTGTATAAAAGCTCTGACTGTCCTGGAACTCGCTCTGTAGACCAGGCTGGCCTCGAACTCACAGAGATCTGCCTGTCTCTGCCTGTCGAGTGCTGGGATTAAAGGTGTGCACCACAAACACTGCCGGCTCAAATATTGTATTCTTAGTACTTAGCCTCACACACACTGGGTATAAATAAATAGGATGAATCAACTAAATGCATGTAGCGGACCTGCCAAGAGTCTTACGAGCCAAAACCACTCCCCAGCCATCCTTATGGAACTCATCCTTCCAGGCTTGCGCCCCCCAGGGAACTAACTGTCTCCACAGCTCAGAACCCTTCCTTGTTCTTTGGGAACACTTCACATATGTCCTCTCCTGGCTGTGCCTGGAGCTGCTCTCTTGGAGTATGACAGTCATTGGCTAGCACTGCCAGAAAGCCAAGGCCAGCCGGAATGGCTAGACTGTGCGGACCAGGCACTCCAGGTGGGTAGTGGGTAGAAATTTCTCTGTGCATTATGAAATCCATGAAGAAAGGCATGTGAACTGAAAGCACCTTTTGTATAAGCAGAGCGAATTGAGGGAGCTGCTCTAATCCCTAAATGGCTTTGCTGACAGCAAGAAGCTTCCTGGGGGGGTGGGGTGGGAAGTGAGGACACGTTTGTCAGGAACCAACTCAGCAGTGCCCTTCTCCCCATGCTTTCTTATTCACAACACGCTTCTTCTGCTTAATGGAACTCAGAGATCTCTAACCTTGTCCTCCATATTCTGCTTTTGTTCTGCCCCCATCCTCAGAGCCTGGGCAGCCTGGTCCCTGCCTGTGTTAGAGGTGGGGGCTGCTGGAGCTGTGGTCTTGGCCCTACGGGAACTGTGACATCTGTGTGCCTGCCATGGCACAGCAATTTGGGTGACATGAAACCCCTGTGTGACCCCGTGTAAAGGTGTGGGTCTGCATGCTAGTGGTTTTGTCTATTTAGACACACTCTGGGAACCAGCCCCTTGGTGCTGTTTGGGTGCCTGTGGCCACCCTATGCCTCTGTCCATTTAAACTCCTCTCAAATGGTGGGGACCAGCCTTAGCTTTTTCAAGGACAGATAACTTTCAGAATAATAATGAATTGATGACAGAGTGAGACAGCTGGATCCTGAAGACAAGCCAGAAAGAAGGACTTAGGGAGACAGTGGTGGCTGGAGGGCTGTGGAGTCTCAAGAGACATGTCTTTCCAGCTTTGTTCTGTTTTTAAGGGCTAAGGGGGTGGAGACAAAGGAGACCCAGGAAATGCGGAAACATCCATCTCCTGCTTCTTCCTGAACCTACATTCATTCCCGGCTTTGCACTTTCCCTTGCTCTCTGGACACGCGCGCGTGCACACGCACGCACGTGCACACGCACGCACGTGCACATGCACACACGTGCACACGCACACACGTGCACACACACACACACACACACACACACACACACACACACACACACACACAGCACCTTAGGAGCTGTGAAGGTTAAGGCTCCTGTTCTATTCTCTCAGTCCCCTTTACCTTGGAGCTGAACCAAAGCCTGTTCCTACTTAGAGATGAAGGGCGGGCATTCCTAAGAACTGGCTAATAGCATTCTTGGGAGGCAGACACATAGGTGACTGGTGTAGGCCTTGAGGCACCAGAAACTGGAAAGCTGCCCCTTGGACATGAAACTTGTCGAGGTTAATTGGTCTCATTGTTTTTTACTTTCTGCCTCTCTTTCTTTCATCCTTGCTTAGTGCTGGGGATAAGGGCTGTCCTTTCTTATGTTTTTGTTGTGTGTGTTTGTGCAAATGTGTCTTTTTGGATGGTATACTCACACATGCATTATGTGTGGAGGCCAGAGAGGAATGTTAGGAGTCTTTCTCTATTGCTTCTTACCTTTTTGTTTTGTTTGAGAAAAGATATCACTATGTAGCCCTGGCTGGTCTGGAACTGTGTGATAGAACTAAAAGCATGCTCTACCATATCTTACTGTCTACGTTATGTATGTATGTATTATGTATGTATGTATGTATGTATGTATGTATCTACCTATCTATCTATCTATCTACCTATCTATCATCTATCTGTTTTTGAGACAAGGTTTCTCACTGAACCTGGAGCTACCGTTTTGGCTATACTAGCTGGCCAACTAACCGCAGGGATCCATCTGTACCCACCTTCCTAGCACAGACATGGACTCCTGTGCCCAGCTTTTATGTGGGTGCTGGGATCTGGACTCAGGTCTTCACAGTCACACAGCACTCACTTTACCACTGAGCATCTCCCCAATCCTGGCATCTCTATTTGCTAAACAATTATTCTACTGAAGAGCTGCCACCCCCAAGCTGGCCTATGTGCTCTTTCCTAATGGATTTGGGCCGGTCATCACCAGGGAAAGGTCAGTAGAGTTCAGAAGCGTAGGCCACATCCATACTGAAAGTTCTCAGGAGGGCAGACAACAGGAACTCTTGGTCTGAGATGATTAGTGATAACCTTCTCCCCAAGGTTTCAAGGTCCTTTGTGCAGAGGACAAGCTTCTAATCCCTACTGCAGAGACAGTCCCTGAGCTGCTAGCCAGTACATGTTTAATAAGTATTAGTTGTTGTGAATGTTGTCATACCCCTGGTGAAGAATCTCCAAGCTGCTGCTACAGAAAGGACCATCTTCTGGAGCTCTGGGAGTCAGAAATGTACTAGGGTGGGGATGCTAATCATGGTTGTCAAGGTGACTGGATTTGGAATCACCTAGGAGACACACCTCCAGGCATGTCTCTGCCTGCATTTCCAAAGAGGTTTAGCTGAGGGAAGTCCCATGCTGAATGCTGGTATCACATCTTCACCTGGGGCCCTGGACCGAATAAAGGGAGGAAGTGAGCTGAGTACCACCAGCATTCATCTTCCTCTGCTTCCTGACTGTGGATGCCATGTGACCAACAATTAGTGTGGAGGCCATCATGCCTTAGCTCTCATGATGGACCATGGCTCTTTAAATTGTGAACCAAAACAAATTCTTTTTTTTTAATGTTACTTTTGTCACACAGCAATTAGAAAAGTAACTAATACAGGTAGGAAGCTGGCACGATGTCCGGATCAAGGCCCAAGAAGGGCAGGGACCTTGATCTTGATGTGACTGGCACTTTGTCCATACAAGGCTTCTCCTTTCCCTACCTGACCTCCCAGAAATGTCTTTCCTCTGGGCCCTGGAGAGAGGGAAGTTGGCCTCTGTCCCAGACAGGCCTAGTGACCTTTCACTAAAGTCGGCAAATACATTCTTTGCTAGTCTTGGAAATAAAATTGTGTTCCATATTTGTATAGGGCTTTTACAGCACCTGGTCCTTTATAGACATTAGCTAATTAAAAGGAGGGGGTAGAGGGAAAAGGGATTGATAGGTTCACAGGGTGCGGCTGGGGGTCCCAGGCTGTGGACCTGGGTAGCTTTTGCTCCTCTCTTCTTTCCTGAAGACTGGACTTTCTCAAAGAGTAAGCTACTCATGGTCAGAAATCAGGGGGAGGACAGAGTTTATAATCTGTTAAGGAGGCATTTTGGGTCATCTGTCCCTTAGCCAGCTGTAGTCAGCAACTGGGCTCAACCTGAAAATAAAGGTTTGTCCCTGTCACTATTACAGCCAATGTAGCTGTCAAAACACCTTCCCAGAGGAGCAGGATATACAGCTTGGCCCAGGAAGCAGGAGCCAACCCTTCACTGTCTCTGTGAACCGCAATCCTGAATGGCAGTTGATGGCATGAAGAAGGACATGCAACCCTCTGCCCTGCCCCCGCTTCGTGTCCATGAGCTTTAGTGGGAAGCCATCCCTAAGCCAGCAGATGGCCTTGCTATCCCCACCTTCCTCAGTCCTTGCCTCTGCCAGCTTGAGGCATTCAATGAAACAGCACTCCAGCAGGCAGTCAGCCAGGTCTGCCCTGGGGAAGTGGGGAAGGGGCTGCACCTTACCAGATCCCTCGAGGAAGCCTAAGAAAGCTGCCCTAGGCCCTAGAAAGACCTATAACCACCCCTCCTGTCCCCTGCCACCTCCTCTCCCTATACTCCCATAGGCACCCGCCTCACAGTAAGGCATCTCAAGAGCGTTCAGAACGGAAATGGAAGAAGGTGGTACACAAACTCTCTCCTGACTGGAAAGGAGAGACAGGCCCTCCTCACACAGTGAATTCCATAGACCTGGCTGCCCCGCCCACCCTGGTCCCATCAGTGTGTTGGGTGCTGATTGGAAATTCAGCAGTCTGGAGGCCCTGCCAAGTCTAGCAGAGGAGGGCCTGACCTCCCCTCAGTATACTTATCTATCTTACAAAATACAGGCATTGAACTTCATAAAACCAATTAAGACTTCAGAGCCAGGGCAGGGAGCAGGGAGTCAACTCCAAGGACAGAGCAGTTACCTCACAGTTCTTTTCGTCATGGGTTCGACTATAAAGAGTCCCCACCCCCAGCCCCCAACAAAACTACTGCAGATGCAACAGAAGGCACCAAGGCCAAACCCAGAGAAGGACTGGCTGGCTGACAGCGGCCAGAGCTAGAACTGTTCCTTCCCTTTTGTGACCAGCAGCCTAACAGAGCCTGGTACCCCTCCCTGCCTTCCTCCCTTCTCCCTCCCACCCCCCACATCCCTCTCTGGTTCCACAAAACCTCAAGAGCCTCCCATCAAGTTACCAAGGCAACCGCAGCCCTGCAAGATTCACAGCGATTCTGGGAGAGAGCAAAGACTGACAGGAGCCCCAGACAGAATGCCTGGGTTGGGGTGTGTGTCTGGGGGTAAACAAGGAGAAAGGCTTCAGGCTGAGTGAGCAGCTCCCTTCTCCCTTCTTAGCGTGTGCTAGGCTCTGTGCTCAGGCTGTGGGCTTGTTCCATAGCCCAGTGCTATGAGGAGCGGCGAGGGGAGGAGTTGGCGGGGAGACAACAGTGAAGCTTCACACCCTGGTTGTTTGGGAGGAGCAGCGGGAGGGTGCTCCTGCATAGCAGAAACGGAGATCCTGGCCGCCATGGACCATGGTAACTTCTGCTTTCAAAGTCCAGAGGGCCTCTCGCCACCTCTTGCTCTCCTTGAGACCCCAGTGGGAGGCAGTACTGCTAAGGGATCACATCTTGTCTGTGTGGATGTAATTTGGTTCTTGGCTCAGTTATTTTCTCAGACTCTGTTTTCTTAGATGGAAATAGGGATAATATGAGTCCCAGGATTTAATAATCCTATAAATATGTTTGCATAAGGCCCAACACTGAATAAGTTTTTCTTTAAGTTGCAAACATTTAATCATTATTTCTACTTTTAAAATTACATTTAGTGTGTAATGTGTGTGTGTGTGTGTGTGTGTTTGTGTGTGTGTGTGTGTGTATGCATGTGCCCCCACCCGCACAAGTCACAGCTAACACATGAAATCAGAAAACAACATTCAGGAGTTGTTTTGTGTCTTTCTTTTTTTCCCCCATTCTTTCTTTTCTTCTTTTTGTTTGTTTTTTGGTCTTTTGAGACAAGGTTTCTCTGTGAAACAGTACTAACTGTGCTGAAATGTGCTCTGTAGACCAGGCTGACCTCAAACTCACGGAGATCTGTCTGTCAGTGCCTCCTGAGTGCTGGGAATAAAGACATGCACTAATACTGTCCACCTTGAGTTTCAATTAAGTGGGTCTCAAGGATTGAACTCAGGTGATCAGGTGTAGTGACAAGTGACTTCACCCCAAGATACCATTGGTTTCCCATTTTAATGATTATTAGCACTATATACCCTGCTTATTCATTTGTAAAATCAGAATATTGGTTAGAACTGATGGAAAATTGTGTCCTCAATGAAGAGGAGCCCAGCTCTGCTTTCCCTTGTCTCCCCACTCTGTTATGTTGGTGCACACCCTAGCACTGATGGGAGTCAAGGACAACTGAGGACCTGAGGCTAGCCTCAGTTACAAGGTAAGACCTTTTCTCTCTTAGTTCATTTGCTGTTGCCAACAAAGAGATCGTTACCAAAGCAACTCAGAGGAGAATTTATTTGAGAGTAACAGTTTCAGAGCTTTAGGGTTCCTACTTATCCTGGTGGTGATCACAGCAGCCAACAGGCAGGCATGGCACTGGGACAGTGGCCGAGAGTTGGTCCAGAAGCACAAGGCAGAGAGCTCTAACAGGGAATGGCTTGAGCTTTCGGAACCTCAGAGCCCAGTGATATACCTCCTCCAACAAGATCGCACCTCCTAACCCTTTCCAAACAATTCTACCAGTGGGGGGCCAAGTATTCAAATATATGGGTCTATGGGAGCCATTCTTATTCAAACCACTACATGGTCTCAAAAAGAAACAAAAACCTGCACACGATGGCTCAAAGTTCTAATTCCAGTGGTCAGGAGGCAGGACAAAGACCAGGAGTTTGAAGTCATCTTCAATTACATAGTAAGTTCTGGACCAGTCTGGGCTACATGATACCCCATTTAAAAACAAACAAAAAGCCGGGCTGTGGTGGCACACTCCTTTAATCCCAGCACTCAGGAGGAAGAGGCAGGTGGATCTCTGTGAGTTTGAGGCGAGCCTGGTCTACAAAAGCTAGTTCCAGGACTGACTTTAAAGCTGTTGTATATAGGGGAGAGGTGTGGGTTATATCCCCGGCACCCAACTCCCAGCCCCCAGCCACCAGCCCGCTCAGCCACTGGTTGCTTGCTTATGCCCGAAATAACCACATGATAATTATATTCATTTAAATACTGCCTTGCCCATTATCTCTAACCTTTTCTTGGCTAGCTCTCACATCTAAACTAACCCATTATAAAAGTCTGTATGTCACCACAAGGTGGTGACTTACCGGACAGTTCTAAGGTACTTCCATCTTGGGCGCAGGAT
>JAQHUG010000276.1:586110-625835 GCA_028555095.1 Dicrostonyx torquatus | reverse complement strand
TAGACTCTCTGTGTGATTTTCTTTGGGGCTTGCTGGCTGCGGGGTACGGGGCAGGACAGTAACCCCAACAAGCCAGCCCTCATGTTACAGTTAAGAAAGCTTGTGGTTCAGAGACTTACACCATTTGATCATGGTCACATGACTAATGAGTGAATTAATTCATCCCAAAGAATGGATCACTTGGGACCCTTTGCCAGGGCCAGGGAACCTCCTCAGCTTCCTCTGAATCAGCAGCTGGTGGTCAAAAACGGTGTTGGAGGTGGAAAATGTTGGGTATTTCTGGAGCCTTTGCTCATCTTCAACAGTGACAAGGTAGACCTGTCTCTTGTTCTGTGCAGGTAGTGCTCAGGGGTATGGGCGAGTCATCTAGAGTCATTTCTTCTTTAGGACCATACACTCTTTGGGCGGTGTGTGGCATGGCAACAACAACAACAACAACAAAAAACAGCTCTGGTCATCCAAAGAATGTGTTGACTCAGAAGCATGTTTGTGGTGGCATTTCATTCGTATGTTAATAAATAAAGCCTGCCTGAACATCAGAAAAGTAAAACAGCCACATTGGCCATCCTTACAGACCAGGCAGCAATGACACACACCCTTAATCCCAGTAGCCACACTAGCTTGCCATAGAAACCAAACGATAGTGGTACACGCCCTCAATCCCAGAACTAGAGAGGATTATAAAATCTCATGCCTGCCTGGTTCTACCTTTTGCTTTGTAAATATAATTCATAAAGTAAATAAAAAATTCTTAGCATATAACATGGTTTTTAATCCCTCTTTTAAAAAATAATCATTAGAAAAGAATGTTTGAAATTCTTAAAGATGAAATGAGAAATCCCCTTAAAGAAATGGAGGAAGAAAGAATTGGGGCTGGAGTGATGATGGCTTAGCAGTTGAGAGCCCTGACCACACTTCAAAGGATATGGGTTCAAGTCCCAGCACCCACATAACAATTCACAACTTCTGTAACTTCATTGCCAGTGGATCTGGCGTCCTCACACAGACATACATGCAGGCAAAACACCAATACATAATAAATAATCTTTAAAAGGAAAAAAAAAAGAAGTTGAAGAAGGTATCATCCAGATAGAACAGCAACCCTTCAACTGTGAAAGCACCCAGAACGAAAGCTCTAGGTGAGATCTGGCAAGAAAGCAGCTCAGGTCCCTGTGCACAGCTGGTGAGCACGCTAGGTCAGATATGAGCAGGCTTGAGAGACACTAAGGATGAACTACTCTCTTGCAACCAGCAGCAGAAACCAGAACTCAAACTGGCATGGTAGTGTGTACTTGCAGTCCCAGCCTTTGAGAGGTGGAGGCAGGATGATCAGGTCATCTCCTAGCTACGTGAGTAGGAGGCCAATCTGGACCATATAAGACCTTGTCTCAAAAGAGCCAAAAGGGAGAGGGATACTGGGAAGATGGCTCAGTCGGTAAAGTACCTGCCATGCAAACATAAGGACAAAGAAATGGCTGTGTGGAGCAGTGCACGCCTGTAACCCCAGAACTGGGGAAACAAAGACAGGGCTCATGGGGCTTGCTGGCCTATTATTCTAGCCAAATTGGTAAGGTCTGGGTTTAGGATAGTTCCCATCCCAAAAAATAAGGTGGAAAGCAATTGAAAAAACACCCGATGTCAACCTCTGGCCTCTGTGTGTACCTGCTCACACATGTGCACTCATGAACATGTACATACAAACATACACAAAGCTTAAAAAAGGACTAAATCAGGGAGGGATCAGAACTGTCTCTAAACCATCAAAAAATCCAAGATCAAATCATAAGGTTATTCTGTAGCCAGAAGCTTTCAAGTAAAGAACAAGGGTATACCACTTCCTTGAGAATGAATCCAAATGAGTCTGTCATTCACTTAGACAGGAATACATCCCCCAGGAAACCATCTGCCCCAGATTTTAAGAAACAGCATCAAGTGGCTGGGCAGTGGTGGTGCATGCCTTTAATCCCAGCACTTAGGAAGAAGAGGCAGATGGACCTCTGTGAGTTCAAGGCCAGCCTCGTAGACAGAATGACCTCCTGGATAGGTTCAAAAGCTACAAAAAAAAAAAAAAAAAAAAGTTCTAGTGTCTCTTTATCACACTACTGACTTTTTTGAGGTAGGAGGAAAGGAGAAAAGTCATTCTTGAAATATAACTCTAGTCTTCCTTGCTATTCTCTTTCTCTCTCTCTTTTTTTTTTAAAATAATTTCTATTTATTTATTAGTTATAGTATTCTGTCTGCATGTATACCTGTACACCAGAAGGGGGCATCAGATCTCATTATAGACAGTTGTGAGCCACCATGTAGTTGCTTGGAATTGAAATCAGGATCTCTGGAAGAGCAGTCAGACTCTTAACCTCTGAGACATCTCTCCAATCCTCTCTTTAGTCTTATAGAGAGGAAGGACACTATATTTTTAAATGACAAAATTTGAGGGGTTCTTTGTTGTTTTGGGTCTTTTGTCTATTTGGAGACAGGAAGATATCACTGTAGCCCAAGCTAGATAGCCTAGAACTCCTTTTTGTTTTCTCTGTGTAGCCTTGACTGTCCTGGAACTCATTCTGTAGACCAGGTTGGCTTCGAACTCACAGAGATCTATCTGTCTCTGACTTCTAAGTGCTGGGTTTAGAGGTGTACAGCACCACAGCCTGGCTAATAATTTAAAAGAGAACATGGGAGTAACAGAATTAACACTGTTTTTTCTTTTCTGGTGCTAGGGATTATGCCCAGAGCCTTGCACAGGTAAGTAAGCACTCTGTCATAAGCTATATTACTAGCACATGGTCAGCACCTCTAAAGGCAGGTCCTGTAATGAGAAGACACAAAGCAGGAGCTCAGTAAAGACTTTGTAAAGATGATGGTGATGCACATGGCTGGAGAAATGGCTCAGAGGTTAAGAGCACTCATTGCTCTTGCAGAGAATCAGGGTTATGTTTCAGCACCCACATGGTGGCTCACAACAATCTCTAACTCCAGTTCCAGAGGATTTGATGCCCTTTTCTGACCTCTACAGGCACCAGGTGCCTGGCACATATACATAAGTGTAGGTAAAACATTCATACACAGAAAATAATCTTTAAAAAAAGCCCTAATGATTAGCAATGTCAGTTCATAGACAGGTTTTTGGCTTTTGAAAAAGACGAAGAATAATTGTGTTTTCATCCAGGGCTTTGCTTTGAAAAATGTAATGCATTCTCAGGCTGAAAGTGTAGCTCAGTTAGTAGAGTGCTTGGCCCAGCACCATGCTGAACAAGTATGGTGGCACATGCTTATAGTCACAGCACTTGGGAGCTGGAGGCAGGGAGATTGGAAGTTCAAGGCTGGGCTAGCAAATGGCTCTCACTGGGTAGAAGTGCTTTCCTTGCAAGCCTTAGGATGAATCTGAAACCCCAAAATTATTCTCTGACTTTTGCACCTGTCCTCTCTCACACACACATGCAAAATAATTTTGAAATTATGTATTAGTTCAAGGTCATCTTCACTACCTTGCCAGTTTGAGTCTAGCCTGAGCTACATGAGACACTGAGTCACACAAAACGAAGAAAGACAAGCAAAGGACGTTTACAACTTGTACTATAATTAGTTGCTAGACATTTCAACCTCAGGTTTCTTTTCTTTAAAAATTATGATTTGCTGGGTGGTGGTGGTGCACTCCTTTAATTCCAGCACTCAGAAAACAGATGTGGGTGGATGTCTGTGAGCGTGAGGCCAGTGTGGTCTACAGAGTGAAGTCGAGGACAGCCAGACTACATAAAGAAACTCTGTCTCAAAAAAAATTATTTATATTATTATTACGTTTATTTTACATGTACAGATGCTATGCTTGAATGTCTGTGTGTGCACCATATGCATGCCTGGAGTCTTCAGGGGACCAAACAAGGAGGCAGAGGCAGGCAGATCTCTGCATGTTTGAGGCCAGCCTGGTCTGCAGAAGGAAGTCCAGTACAGCCAAGGGTACACAGTGCAACCCTGTCTTGAAAAAACAAAACGAATAATTTTTAAATCATTACTGTGTGTGCATGTGCCACAATGCAGGCGTGGAGTCAGAGGACAACTTTGTGGAGTCCGTTCTCCCCTTCCACCTCTACACGAGTTCCAGGTCTCGAGCTCAGACATCAGAGTTGTACATCAAACATTCTGTCACTAAGCTATCGTGCCAGCCAACCTCAGGTTTTCAAGTAGCAGCTATCTGTTCAGTGCCTTTATTATTTTTTTCATTTTGTCGTATGCATGTAGGTTTTGCCTGTATGTATGTCTGCACTAGGTGTGTTCAGTGCCCACAAAGGCCAGAAGATGGCATCAGAACCCCTGGAAATGGTCAGTGGTCCTGCAGATCCAGGAACCTGTGACTTAAACCCAGGTCCTCTAGCAGTCACTACTGCTAACCACTGAGCAATCATGCCAGTCCCCAGGGTTTACCCTCTTGGGGATAGCAACTAAAACTAGTCACGCGGGCCCTGGCATCCACCCCAGGCCCCTAGCCTGGGAGTTACATTGGTCGAGACTCCAAATCCCAATATGCAGGGGAGGTCAGGACCACTCCCACAGGAGATTTAAGTGGGCACCCAGAGAAGGAACACGTGGTCCTGGGTTTTGCATGCGCCCCCCCCCCCGTTTTTCTGTGTCCCCTGCCATGCTCTCGGCAACCCGGGAATGCTGTATTTACTTTAAAATGGATATTTTAATTTGGTTTGATTTGACCTGGTTGGATTTCTTTCTTTGCTCAGGCGGAGTAGCCCCGCTTAGGATTTTTCCTAACAGTGCTAACCAAATGCTGCCCTCTAAGTTGGAAACCCAACCGCGCCGCCGCAGTGTGCGACACAAATTTAAGGGTGCCCCATCCAGGTGTGCATACTTCAAGCTATAAACAAACGCTGACAGAGAAAGAACACAGGTACACTCAACAGTGCCTCAGGGCAAGATGGCACCCTTGCCTGAAGAGAAATTTCGAGGCCGTTAGTGCGACCTCGCGCTCCGAGTACTCCGGGGCAAACTTGCGTACACTGGAGCACCCAATAAAGGCTCCAGTTACGTCCCAAACCCGGGTCCGCCACGCCCTTCGCACCTGCGCGCTAGAGCCTCAGTCGGGCGCCAAGGACGCAGGCGCAGCAGGCTCCTCCTTCTGCGCAACTGACGCAAGGCGACTGTAATCTTTTCGTAATTTACCCCGTGTGTCCTTGAATCTTTCCAGCCGCGAGGGCCGGGGCTGTCTGAAGCACTGCCTGTGTGTTCCTCTTCCCCATCTTCCTTCTCTCTGCTCCCGTAGCCGTGGAGGCCATGTTCAGAGGACAGGACTTTTCAACAATCTTGCTGCAGGACGTGCTCTCCGTGGGCTGCAGTTCTGGGAGCAGCAGCCGTGCAGTCTCTGATCAGGCAACGCGCTCGGCGCCTCAGCGGAAGAGGGGGCCTTCGTGCTGCGGCCGTCATTTCCCGCCCCCCACCCCACGTGGTTGGAGGTTTTTAGGAGTGCGGCTGCCGCTGTACCGCGCAGCTCCGTGTGGGGTGTTTGCTCTCCGCTCTCGTGTTCCCTCGGTCCAGCCGCCATGATAAGGGCCAGCAGAGCCGCGGCCGCGCGTCTCGTGGGCGCCGCAGCCTCCCGGAGTCTGGCTGCCGCCCGTCACCAGGTGAGGAATTGTCATACCTTCTGGAAGGGGCTCCAGGCCCTGACTCTAGTGAGATAGGTCTTGCCCTTCAGGGTCAGACTCTAGGAGAAATCCGGAGCGTAGAAAGGTAACGGACCTTCGGTGGTCATGTCTGCTGGCCTTGGCCTTGGTCAGGGCTTTAGCCTTGAACTCTGCTGAGTCACAATCTGTGGCGTTCTGGAGTCTCACCCACAAATTCACGAGGTAGCGGTCCTCCCCACCTGCGGATGTGGTCTCTCGGAAGGTAGAACTAAGAGCTAGGGTCTGTTTCCTTAAGAGCCGAAGGACAGACAGTTCCAACTTTGTGTTTTGGTTTTTTTTTCTTTTTTTTTTTTCTGGAGGCAGGTTGTCTTTTTGTAGACCTGGCTGGTCGGGAACTGACCATGTAGACCTCACAGAGACCTGCCCGTCCTTGCCTCCCCCGTGCTGAGATTGAAGGTGTGCACCACCCACCACCCCTAGCTCCAACCTTAGAGAATTTTTTTTAATGTCTTCGATTTACTTGTGGATTGTAATAGAACAGGAAAAAGATTGTGGATCTTGGTCTGAAATAAGAGAAAGTACGTCTTTGAGACTATCGCTCCCCAAAGTAGTTGTTGACAAGACCCTTGGAAGTGGCTTCGGTGTCTTTTGGAGTGCACGTATAATGAGGTTCAGGTGTGCACAGCTGTGAGTTTGAAACAGGGTCTCACTGTTTAGCCTTGGTTGTACTGAAGCTTATCAAGACTAGACCTGCCTCTGACTTTCAAGTGTTGGGGTTAAAGATGGTCGCCACCAGGCCCGGCAACTGTGAAATAATTTTGAAATTTTTGCATAATGTCTCCTTAATCTGATCATCTGCAGCACAACTTGTTCCCCCACCTCAGGGGAATTGGGGGGTGGCATGTCTGTCAGCTTCCAGGTTGTATTGACTTTTAGGAACACTAATTTATGGGCTTCTTGTTGGTGAAGACCACAGTTGCTTCTAAGCATTCCATACTTAACGTGTCACAGCACATTGGTACCAGATTAATAATGTCAAACTTGAGAACTCTCTGTTGCGTTGTAATTTCTTTTTTTAATGCTAGGGGTTTTTTTTTTTTTTGCTTTATTTTGTTTTTGAGACTGTTCCTCTGAATAGCTCTGGCTATCCTGGAACTCATTGGTCCATCTGCCTTCCGTCTCCCAAATGCTGAGATTAAAGAATTGCACCACCAACATTTAATTTAATTTAAGACAAGTAGAATTTTTTTTTAATATTTATTTATTTAGCCTGCATGCCTGCACACACACCAGAAGAGGGCATCAGATCTCATTATAGATGGCTGTGAGCCACCATGTGGTTGCTGGGAACTGAACACAGGCCCTCTGGAAGAGCAGCTAGTGCTCTTAACCTCTGAGCCATCTCTCCAGCACCAACAATTAGAATTTTTTTTTTATAGTTTAAGACAATTTGCTTATTTTTATCCGACAGTCCGGAATACTTGTAGATGTGTGGTAGGCATGTAGATATTTTTCCTTATATATCTTACATAGTAAGGACTTTTCTTCTGTTTTTTATACAGGCTACTACTTAATTCTAAAGGTTTTATGTGTTTCTCAGAGTAATAATTGGAAAAAGTCCAAGTGTACTTGTGTAGTTGACGGATGATGCAATTTTTCCCCCCTCAGGATGGCTGGAATGGCGTTAGCCATGAAGCTTTTAGATTTGTTTCAAGAAGGGATTATGCGTAAGTATAACTTTAGTTTCTTTGGGAGAAAACACATATTAATTGAACACCTGGGCTGTGATCTATACATTTAAATAAATAATTTTTCCTCTGTATCTGTAACTTTATACTTGTAGTTTATGAAATGTGCCGCTTAGCACCAACATAAAGCACAGTTATTATGTTGGAGACTATTAAGATAACCATGGTGTTTTAAATTTCTTGCAGATCAGAGGCAATTAAGGGTGCGGTTGTTGGTATTGATTTGGGTACTACCAACTCCTGTGTGGCGGTTATGGAGGGCAAACAAGCAAAGGTGAGCATAATTGGAAGCCTGGGGTTACTTAGGTATTCCTACCTTAGGTACTTAGAAATACTGAACCTAGTAGGGCATGGTGTTACACTCCTTTAGGCAGTGGGATCTCAGAGTTTGAGGCTAGCCTGGACTATAAATAGAACTCCTGTCTCAAAATGAGGGGGGGAAACATTGAAACAAGTTTGGTGCTGGTTTTTCTATTGAGACAGTATGTATCTTAGGCTATCCTCAAATGTGGATTATTCAGTGCTCACATTACAGGCATTAGCTATTACTCCAGACGAGTGTTTCTGGTTTTGGTTTTTGTTTTTGGAGAAAGGCTTTCTCTGTAGCTTTGGACCCTGTCCTGAAACTCTCTGTAGAGTAGGGTTGTCTAGAACTCAGAGATCCACCTACCTCTGCTTCCCGAGTGCTGGGGTTAAAGGCATGTGCCACCTCGCCTAATTTGCATTTTAAAACTGCTTTTATTTCAATTTTTGTGGTTTTTTTTTTACTTTAGAATTCACTTGGATATTGATAATTGAATGAGTACAACTTTCCAGGATAGGATCTAAATGTGTTCTCTAACAGTATGCGTGCTAATGCCATTAGAGGACTTGGAATGGCTTCCTCAGCTTGGAGTTCAACAAGGTTCAAGGTGTCTGCTGTGTAGAGTTTGGTAGAGCCTCTTCAGAATGCACAATCTTAAGGGCACCTGTATTTCTAGAGTTGTCTATTCTTGACCCTTTGTGTTTTCTTTTCCCATGCCCTCACCTGAAACAACTTGGGCTATTTACAGGAGTCTGGCTTGCTGGATACTAAGAGAAGTGAAGCCCTTCCTTAGTTCTATTTTATGCTACTTATTCCCCTCACCCCCCGTTTTCTGGAGCTTCAGCTTCCACGTGCATTTTGCATATTATTCATATTCAAGGTGGTCTGGCCATAGACTTCTCCATACATTTGAAATGATACTGTGTAGCATTCCCAGCAGTAAACATGCCAACTTAGTGTTATCCTTTTAGCGTTTGTTTGATGATTTGAGCTGTGGTTGTATCTTGAATCACGGCTACAAAGATGTCAGTGGTGATTAGTATCTTAATCATTATCTTTGGTAATTTTAGGTCCTGGAGAATGCTGAAGGTGCCAGAACTACGCCTTCTGTTGTTGCCTTTACAGCAGATGGAGAACGACTTGTGGGTATGCCAGCAAAGCGACAGGCTGTCACCAACCCAAACAATACATTCTATGCTACTAAGCGTCTGATTGGGCGTCGCTATGATGACCCTGAAGTACAGAAAGACACGTGAGTAATAGCAAAAGTAACCAAGAGTGTTTTGCTCAAGGTCCTTTGATCAAGTCACTTTTTCATTATTGTTCCTAAAAGAAATTCACATCTCTGCCAAAAGAGTAAACAGCTTTTAAAAGCCAATTTGTGCTTTCACAGACTGTTTTTTTATTCATTAACATGACGGGTAACATGTTAAGATGCATTAAGATTTTTGAGGTATTCCTAAAAGATATTCCTTATCAGTTGTGTAAGGCTGTTATATCATATGTTCTTTTTTGGTTTTTTGAGACAGAGTTTCTCTGCAGCTTTTGAGCCAATCCTGGAACTAGCTCTTGTAGACCAGGCTGGTCTCGAACTCACAGAGATCCGAGTGCTGGGATTAAAGGCGTGCGCCACCAACGCCCGCTATATCATATGTTCTTAAGTTACATATGTGTGTGTGTGTGTTTACAGTCCTTTCCCATTGTTTTTATTTGGTTGAGACAGGGTTTCTTTGTGTAGCTCTGGCTGTACTGGAAATCACACTGCAGACCAGACTGGCGTTGAATTCTGATTTGCCTGCTCCTGCCTCCTGAGTGCTGGGATTAAAGGCGTGTGCCATCAGTGCCTGGCTAAGCATTTATTTATTAACATTTTTCTTTGTGGGTGTATTCATCCTCACAGAATGGGAGGTCAGAGTACAACTTGCTGGATTCTGTTCTCCCGTGTTAAATCCTGGGCATTAGCCTTGACAGTATGAGCCTTTATTTGTTTTTTTGGTTTTTTTTTTGTTTTTTTTTTTTAAATATTTATTTATTTATTATGTATACAATATTCTGTCTGTGTGTATGTCTGCAGACCAGAAGAGGGCGCCAGACCTCTTTACAGGTGGTTATGAGCCACCATGTGGTTGCTGTGAATTGAACTCAGGACCTTTGGAAGAGCAGGCAATGCTCTTAACCACTGAGCCATCTCTCCAGCCCCCGCCTTTATTTGTTTTTAAAGATTTCAGTTTCAGGAGGTCCCATTTATTAGTTGTTTCTCCTCAGTGTCTGTGCTGCTGGGGTTATACTTAGGAAGTGGTTCCCTGTGCCAATGCATTCAGTTGTACTTCCCACTTTCTCTTCTATACGATTCAATGTGGCTGGCTTTATGTTGAGGTCTTTGATCCATTTGGACTTGAGTTTTGTGCATGGTGATAGATGTGGGTCTGTTTTCATTCTTCTACATGTTGATATCCAGTTATGCCAGCCCCACTTGTTAAATATGCTTTCTTTTTTCCATTTGATATTTTTTGCTTCTTTGTCAAGAATCAGGTGTTCTAAGATGTGTGGATTGATATCCGTGTCTTCTATTCGGTTCCTGGTCCTCCTGTCTGTTCTTATGCCAAAACCAGGCTGTTTTCAGTACTATAGCTCTGTAGTAGAGTTTGAAGTTAGGGATTGTGATACCTCTAGAAGTTCTTTTATTGCCCAGGATTGTTTTGGCTATCCTGGGCTTTTTGCTTTTCCATATGAAGTTGAGTATCATTCTTTCAAGGTCTTTGAAGAATTTTGCTGAGATTTTGATGGGCATTGCTTTGAATCTGTAGATTGCTTTTGGTAAGATTGCCATTTTTACTATGTTAATTCTGCCTACTCAAAAGCATGGGAGGTCTTTCCACTTTCTGTTGTCTTCTTCAGTTTCTCTTTAAAGATTTAAAGTTCCTGTCATACAAGTCTTCCACTTGTTTGGTTAGAGTTACTCTGATATTTTATGCTATTTGTGGCTACTGTGAAGGGTGTTGATTCTCTGATTTCTTCTCCAGCCCTTTTATCATCTGTGTACAGGAGAGCTACTGATTTTTTTGAGTTAATCTTTTATCCTGCTACATTACTGAAAGTATTTATGAGTTGTAGAAGTTCCTTGGTAGAATTTTTGGGATCACTTATGTAAACTATCATATCAGCAAACAGAGTTTGACTTCTTTTCCAATTTGTATCCCCTTGATCTCCTTTTGTTGTCTTATTGCTCTACCTAGGACCTCAAGGAACTATATTGAATAAACATGGAGAGAGTAGACAACCTTGTCTTGTTCCTGTTTATAATTTGAAATGGATAGATATATGATGACATAATTCTTTTTGTTTTTCAGCAAAAATGTTCCCTTTAAAATTGTCCGTGCCTCTAATGGTGATGCCTGGGTTGAGGCTCACGGGAAACTCTATTCTCCTAGTCAGATTGGAGCATTTGTGTTGATGAAGATGAAAGAGACTGCAGGTGAGAAGATTTAGTTCATTCTGGGGAAATTGCAAGTATTGGTGGTTCCTCTGAGTTTATAGATTCATGCCTGGTAGATTGTGCTCTTTGCACAGAAAATGAAGGAATGGCAAAACTGTGGGACTCTTCACACTTAATTTGCAGGTTGAGTTTAATTTCCCTAATGATACCTGCTGTTGCTTTTTCAGTGCAGTGCAGTGCAATATTTGTTAAAATCCAGAAAGCTACACATTAAACTTAAAGTCTAAAGGTCAGTTGATGTTGTTAAGTCTTGGCTGAAATGCTAAAGGTAATTTGGAATTTCAAGCCAATACCACCTTGCCTGCTGAGCTACACAAAATTACTCCCTACATCTCCAAATTTCTTGGTAATTGGGTGGCGGGGGCGGGGTCTGCCTCGAGCTTCTTATACTACTGTTAACAGCCTCCGAAGAACTAAGAGTGGTCAAGATGATTTGTTTCTGAGAATAAATTTCATACTGAAGTTTATGTTATCTTCAGACTAATTTTGTAGCCAAGGCTGGTATCAAACTTAGGGTGATCTTCCTGCCTCAGCTTTGGGTGCCAAGATAACAAACGGCAAGAGCTGTGTAACCCAGGACAGCCTTAAACTCATCTTCCTACTGCTGCCTCCCTGGTGCTAGATTACTGGGGTAAAATACAGCGTTTGGTGTCTATGTGGCCTGTCTGCAGGTTAAGGTACTAAGGCAGTGAGTGTTCTATGTAGCTCCACAAGAGGATTTGAGGAGGAATATTAGGCTTTGGTAGTAATTTTGATGCGTTTTTTTTCTGACATAATGCCACAATTGAATTTTATTTTTTTTCCAGAAAATTACTTGGGTCACACAGCAAAAAATGCTGTAATAACAGTCCCTGCTTATTTCAATGACTCACAGCGACAAGTAAGGTTAATTATATCTCTTATTTTCCTGGGTGTTAAGGTACCAGGCTTAAACGATGGAAAAATACATTTATTTTTACTTTCTCTAGGCCACTAAGGATGCTGGCCAGATATCTGGGCTAAATGTACTTCGAGTAATTAATGAACCTACAGCTGCTGCCCTGGCGTATGGTCTGGACAAATCTGAAGACAGAGTGTAAGTTTATAAAGCGTAGATATTCATACCTGAATTAATAGGTTTTTATGTAGTTTTTATTACATTTTCTAATTTTGTGTTGGTACATGTGTTGGAGGTATTTTTATGCTATGGTGTGTATGTGGAGGTCAGAAGATAAAATGTGTGAGCTACCTTTTGTCTTTCTCAAAAATGGTTCTTTTGGTTTTTCGAGATAGGGTTTCTCTGTAGCTTTGGAGCCTGTCCTGGAACTAGCTCTTGTAGACCAGGCTGGCCTCAAACTCACAAAGATCTGCCTGCCTCTGCCTCCCGAGTGCTGGGATTAAAGGTGTGAGCCACCACTGCCCGGCTCAAAAATGGGTCTTAAATCAGTTTGTCTGGCTTGACAGCAAGTGCCCTCACCCTTAAAGGGCCTTTCGTTTTTTTAATTAAAAATTACTCATTTTCAATTATAAATGTGTTTGTGTAAGGGTATATACAGGTTATTGCGGACACCTTCAGAGATGTCAGATTCCCCTAGAGATTAAATTACTGGTGATTGTGAACTACCTGATGTAGGTACTGGAAATCAAACTGGCCCTCCTTTAAAAGCTGCTGAGCTCACTCAACCCATACCCTCCTTATCATTTTTAGCATTGATTCTGTGTGTGTGGTGGGGCATGTTCATAACAGAGTGCATGTGGAAGGACAACGTGGAGGAGTTCATTCTCTCCTTCCACATAGGTTCCTGGGGTTGCATCAGGCTTGGAGCCAAGGATCTTTCTTTACCAGATAAAAAGCTATCTTGCCAATTCTCATGTTGTAAATTGTTTTGTTTTGTTTTGTTTTTCAAGATAGGATTTTGCTGTGTAGCCCAGGCTGTCCTGGAACTTTCTCTGTACACCAAATTGCCTGTGCTTCCTGAGTCCTGGGCTCAAGGGTGTGTAATGCACCCGCCACACTTGTACTGTAAATTAACCTGAACTGTGAATCAAGTTATAACATCTATAAGATTTATCCTATTATAGAATATTTCCATTTCATAGGCTTAAAAGGATTGTGCTTAGAATGAAAATGTAGTTCCTTTTTTATCCCCAAATTTGTATGTATAGTCTGTGTTTTTCATTGTTTCAAGACGATTTTTCTGTTTTCTTGGTACCCTGGACAATTTTTATTTTTGTTATTATGGGTGTTGATACTTTGGGAACCATGGTTTGTGTGATATGAATTAATGCCATATGTTAAAAGGGATGTTAGTTACTAGATTTCAAAATTAGTATTTCAGAAAAATAACTAATCTTTGGTTATTGAATTCATCCCTTTATAATAGGTTTTGTTTCTTTATTTTCCTTTCTAGCATTGCTGTGTATGATTTAGGTGGTGGAACCTTTGATGTTTCTATCCTGGAAATTCAGAAAGGAGTGTTTGAGGTGAAATCCACCAATGGGGATACGTTCTTGGGCGGTGAAGACTTTGACCAGGCTTTGTTACAGCACATTGTCAAGGAGTTCAAGAGGGAGGTTAGTTACCATTGTGGTTACTGTGTAGGTTTTTGTGTAGTTGGTTTAGAATTTTTGTTCAGATTGCTCTTTTGCTTTCTGAAAAGTTTTTTGCACTAAAGTAATTAATTACATTAAGGTTCATGGGTAAACTCAACCATTTCAGTTATATATATATATATATATATCACCTTAGATTGGGAACAAAAGACTTGTCCCCTAGCCCACAAATCCTCACAATTTATATTTCTTTATAAAGGATGACCCTTTCACAAGCTGACAAAATCTACATTGCCACTGCAGTTTCTCTATTAATTGTTTTATGAATCCTATTTTGTAGACAGGGGTTGATTTGACCAAAGACAACATGGCACTTCAGAGGGTTCGGGAAGCTGCTGAGAAGGCTAAGTGTGAACTCTCTTCATCTGTGCAGGTGAGACATGAAGAAATATATTTTTAGCCTACCCTTATTTGAATCGTATATTCTAATTTACCTAATGTCAGTGTAGCCTGTTTACAGTTTTCTATTTACTAAAAACCATGAGCAAGCTGGGCAGTGCTGGCATATGCTTTTAATCCCATCACTCTCTGCGAGTTCTAGGCCAGCCTGGTCTACACAGCGAGTTCCAGAATAGGCTCCAAAGCTACTTGGAGAAACCCTGTCTGGAAAAAAGAACAAAAACCTTGAGCCGGGCAGTGGTGGTGCCCTCCTATAATCCTAGCACTTGAGGAGGCACAGGTAGGCAGATCTCTGAGTTCAAGGCTACCCTGGTCTACAAGAGCTAGTTAGAGCACAGTTAGGGCTGTGATACAGAGAAACAGTCTCAAAAAAGAACAATATGGCAATGATCACTTTTCCTTTTAATGAATTAGGTAAATATGTGTGTGGATCCTTTGTTTGCATGGATATATGTACTGCGTGTGTGCTTGGTCACTGCAGAGGCCAGAACTGCCATGTTCTCTTAAAATACCCGCCAGTGCTCTTAACCACTGTACTATCTTTCCAGGCTGGCATAGATATTTTTAAAATTACCTATATATGTGCATTGGTGTTTTAGCCTGCATTTTTGTCTGTGCGAGGGTGTCAGATCCCCTGAGATCAGAGTTACAAAAGCAGTGTGGTGAATGATTAACCTTGAAAATATTAATGTCTTTAATGTACTGTTTTATGGATTATATGAATTGCCAGTTTTCTGCCTATTAAATTGGATCACCATTCTAGAAAGTGAGCTGTGGAAAAAATCTGCCCTCTCTGTTCTCAGTTCTGGGAGGTAAAGCTTCCCTATCTTAACCAAGTGTAGACGAGTGTAAAATCTAGGTTACAGCCTCACCAGGGTGAAACTAGACCAGTCTAATCTGTGACTGCTTAAGATTGTTAGATTCACAGCAACAAGTTATGGCAGCTGTTGGTTAAGTGGCTGTTGCTAACTAAGTTGCTGAAACCTGAATGCTGTATACATAATCTATTTTTGAGTTCAGCCCTAGCTCCCAAACCTTCACTGTTGTAAGTAGTTACTAGGTTCTCCATACTATGCTCATGGGTAGTAATGCCATTCTCCCTGCTGTGACAGAAGTTGTGTGACTTATTCATGTTTAAGGTTTTGGTTTAAGAGTCTGGGTTTGCCAGTAGAAAAAGAAATATATATAAGTCTCAGAATTTGATACTGGGAGAGGAAAAGGTTGTTTACGTTTACATGGCTGTGTCTTACCGACGGGCATTTTTTTTCTAGCCTTTAGCACTTTAGCAAAGTATTTAGCCAAGTCAGTGGATAGTTATGATTGTAAGGCTGTAAAATAAATCTTTGGGAACATCTCAGAAGACTTAATAGTTTACTCTGAAAAGATGGGTTTTAACTAGAATATTAACTCAGCCCTATGGTGGTGACACACCTTTAATCCTAGCACTTGGGAGCCTAGGTAGGCAGATCTCTTGAGTTCTAAGACAGCCTGGTCTACAAAGTAAGTTCCAGGACAGCCAAGGCTTCAGAGAGAAACCCTGTCTTGAAAATTTTTTTTTTTAAAAAAAAAATATTAATAACTCAGATTTTTTCTCCTTAATTTCATTTTTTTATGTATGGATGTTTTGCCTGCCTACTTGAATGTCTGTGCTTACATGCATGCCTGGTGCCTGTAGAGATCAGAAGATGTCAGAACTTCTGCAACTGGCATTACAATTGGCTTTGAGCTATCATGTGGGTTCTAGAAATTGAATTCTGGTCTTCTGCAAAAGCAACAGTGTAGCTGTGTGGTGGTGGTGGCTATGATTATACAGAGAAACCCTGTCTCAAAAAACCAAAAGGAAAAAAAAATGCCCGCAAGAAAGTATTTGTTTTGTTTTCTTTTTGTAGCCCTGAGTGTCCTAGGTCTCATTCTGTCGACCAAGATGCAGCCTCAGAGATCTGCCTGCCTCTGCCTCCCCAGTGCTGGGATTTAAGAAGTCATGCTTCACCACACTTCCCTTGAAGTAGTTGGTGTTCTTAAACACTGAGATATTTCCCCAGCCCTACTCCTAAGTTTTTAATTGCATGATTTTAGGTGAATTATTTTACTTTTCTTTTTAATCTACATGTGAACCTCCTCTTAGAATTATGAGGTTTAACAGATCAATATTAGATAAATGCCTACGAAAACTACTGAATAGTGAGGACTGTTCATTAATAGTAACTTAAAGGTGAAGGTTGCATGCACCCTCTGTCTTCAAGTCTCTGGGGTAAAGACCTGAGGAAGGGTTATTATAGGTGAGCACAGGCCAGGCATGGTGTCACACAATTTGAATCCCAGCACTCAGGAGGCAGGGGCAGGCAGAGCTCTGTGACTGCAAGGCTAGCCTGGTTTACAGAGTGGGTTGCTGGACAACCAGGACTGTTACACAGAGAAACCCTGTCTTGAAAAACAAACTAAAAACAAAAAGCAGCAACAAAAAGATGGGTGCAGATGGAAGAGGAGATTAGCCTAGAGATGATAGATTTGGATTGGTGGTTATGTTAAAATGATTAAGTACAGACCCCAGAGGACTGTTAATAGGCTGAGGCTGTGATTTGTACAAGTTGGAATGGAATTGGAAATGTTAGATAAGGAGTCCTGGACTAAAGAGTTGAGTGGCAGAGTTTAAAGGGAGGCAGTAATGCATTTGTCACGGGATGACTCTGTCATAAAGATTGGTAGTCCATGCCAGTGGTGTGGCTCATAACTTTAATATGAGCACTTGGGAGGCAGAGGCAGGTAGATCTGAGGACAACTTGGTCTACATAGTGAGTCCAGGACAGCCAGAGATACATTTTGAACCACCCAAGGAGAGAGTTGGTAGTCCTAGAATTTTAGATTGTCATTATAGCATAGAGTTATACTAATACAGTATTCAATTAATTAAAAATAAGAAATTTAAATTATTCATTTTACTAGTTTACATAAAGTAATTAGTTACATGCTGCTAGTGATTGCCAAATTGATCCTGGTTTGTTGATAGAATTCTGCAAAGAGTATTGACGTTACTAATTTTTGTTTTCTGATACGTCACTAAAGGTTTCAAAGAAAGAAATTGTCAGTGTTCTAAGCAATAGCTAACTCATTTATAGTGTGTTGACAATAGCATAAAAGATTAGGTAAGTTTCATCGAGATATTCCATACAAGTATACAATATGTTTACCATATTCAATTTAAGTATTCCTGATATGACCCCAAGCTATGGGATTTGGAACTTACTGGATATTAGTTGTTACCTATTCTCTGTGGCTGTAATGTCAGCACAAATCAGATGTCTTGAGTCAGAGTCTCTCATCACTCAGACTGGCCTTGAACTCACTGTAGCTGAAGATGATTGTATGAGTTCCTGAGGGCTTGGGCAGTGCCAGCACATCCAATGTACATTGCTCCTGCTTTTTTCTAGCGAGAGCATTTGTACACTCACTAATTCCTGGAACTTAGTCTGAATATGTTAAGAGGTTGATGAAGAACATACTTTTTTTCGTTTCTTGTTTCACGTCGTCATTCCTCCTCTACACCCCATACACAACACACCCTGTTTCTTTCTATAGTCCTGGCTGTCCTAGAACTTGCTTTGTAGACAAGGCTGGACTCAAACTATCCGATTCAACCGGCTCTGCTTCCCAAGTGCTGGGATTAAAGTTGTGCGCTCCAATGGACCATCGTGATTTCTTTTTTAGAGATTATTTTTATGTATGTGCAGAGGATGGGAGAAGGTTAGTGCAGGTACCAGTGGAAGCTAGAAAAGCATATATCAGATTCCCTGAAACTGGAACTATGGGCAATTATTAGCTATTCAACAGGTACTAGGAATTTAATTCAAATGTCAAAATAGCAAGTATTGTTTAACTATTGAACTCAGATATGGAATATTTTAAGTCAGTGTAAAAGACGACCAACCCCACACACAATATGTTTT
Source organism: Dicrostonyx torquatus (assembly GCA_028555095.1). Taxonomy (NCBI): domain Eukaryota; kingdom Metazoa; phylum Chordata; class Mammalia; order Rodentia; family Cricetidae; genus Dicrostonyx; species Dicrostonyx torquatus. Next base: position 607,728 of record JAQHUG010000276.1, on the reverse strand, counting down.
TAAAGGTATTTTTTGGTAGTATTCATCTGTCACATTTTTTTCAGCTTGTGTGCTCCAGTCTTCGTTGTTAATATGTATAAACCCTATTAAAAGAAATTTTAGTGTAGTTCTACTACTTCATAGGAATTTAATAAGGCTGACTTTCTGTGCTTCCTAGGTCCTATCCTATGGTCTTAACATTAGTTTAGTCATAAAAATTAACTTGTAGTGAAATATTTTCTGTGTAGACTGACATCAACTTGCCATATCTTACAATGGATGCTTCTGGACCCAAGCATTTGAATATGAAGGTAACTCGAGCTCAGTTTGAGGGTATCGTCGCAGATCTAATCAAGAGGACTATTACTCCATGCCAGAAAGCTATGCAAGATGCAGAAGTCAGCAAGAGTGACATAGGAGAAGTGATTCTGGTTGGTGGCATGACGAGGATGCCCAAGGTATGGACTCATAATACATTCCTTACAAGGGGGGGAAATCAATACATAGTGCATTTTAATCAAAAGATGCAAGAAAGGGTATCAGGGAGAATATTAAGCCCATTCTTATAAAAATAATGTTGTCAAGCCTTGATGGCGGTCATTCCCTAGAAGATGGTTTTTGGGCACATCTTCCCAGCATAGTGGTTGGGACTACTTGAATTACTTCAACAAAGATTTGTGCAGTGATGCATTTTATTAATCAACACACATTCTGAAAACGTGTAGATAAGTAATAATTGAGCAAAGACTGTCGTTGAAGGTACAGTTGTTCCTTGGAGGCTGAATAGAATTATCTTGGTCCCAAGTTAATGGTGGAATTACTGCTTTTGGTGGTGGTTTCTGTTTTTGTTTTTTTTTTTTTTTTTGCTTTTGTGTTTTTGTTTTGTTTTAATTTTACTGCTTTTTACTGAGTTCTATGTTTTTCCTTTAACTCTCTCCCAAGGTCCCCATTCTCCCAATTTACTCAGGAGATCTTGTCATTTTTTATGGCCCATGTAGATTAGATCTATGTATGTCTCTCTTAGGGTCCTCATTGTTATCTAGGTTCTCTGGGATTGTGATTTGTAGGCTGGTTTTCTTTGCTTTATGTTTAAAAACCACTTAAGAGTAAGTGAGTACGTGTGATAACTGTCTTTCAAAATGATGTTTTCTAGCTCCATTCATTTGCTTGCAAAATTCAATTATTTTATTGTGTAAATGTAGGTTGTTTGGGAGGTTTGTTTCTCTGTTGCAATGCTAGGATATTGGAAAATGAATCTAGAATAAAGTTGAACCTAGAACTCTGGTTACAGAGGACACATTGATATTAACAAATTATCCCAAGATGCTATGTACTTTTGTTAGCTCTTAACACATAGGGTCAAAAACTATCCCACGGAATTGGTATTAGTGCTTCCTTCAAATTGGCTTTTGATTACTTATGTCAAAATGTAGGCAGTATTTTATAATCCCTTGTCTTGTGCTGTTTCCAATGATGAATGTCGTCTGGAAGCAAATGCTTCTAAACTAAGTGGACAAAGTGAGTTGTCAAACGTGAACAGGAAGTCGGCATTCTTGGAGCTGAGTTCATCTGACTTGGGATCGGGCTGGCATCTTCATGTTCTGTCTCAGTTCAGCATTGGCCCTGGGTGTTGGCTAACAGGTTCTTTGTCCTCCACATAGGTTCAGCAGACTGTGCAAGAAATTTTTGGCAGAGCCCCAAGTAAAGCGGTGAATCCTGATGAAGCTGTAGCCATCGGAGCTGCCATTCAGGGAGGTGTGCTGGCTGGTGATGTCACAGATGTGTTGCTTCTGGATGTCACTCCCCTCTCTCTGGGTATTGAGACTCTGGGAGGTGTCTTTACTAAACTTATTAATAGGAACACCACTATTCCAACCAAAAAGAGCCAGGTAAGAGTTAATCCTTCCTAACAAGTTTTAAGCTCTATGAGTACATAATTGCAGCCACTTGAACTTAAAATTTTGTTTCTAAATCCACACCAGCTGGGTGGTGAGATTACTGGGTTTTTTGTTTGTTTTTGGTTTGTTTTTTTTTTTGTGTGTGTGTGTGTGTGCTTTTGTTTTGTTGCAGGTTCTGGGAAAGTTCTTAAGATATCAGATAGCCGTGGTGATTAAGGGAAAGACAATGCAGTCTCCTAAAAGGGCTGCTGTCATTTGCCAATGAATTCTCTGTAGTCTTCTGTTATCAGAAACAAAATGAAAAGTCTGGTGGCTAGCAACATGGGGGGCCTAGGCTTGATTAGTGAATGATGGGGGCTGGGTTATGTATTATCAAGCAGGGATATATGGGCATGGCTTGTCAGGGTCTTAGATGAAGAATTACTTCTTGTGACTGGTTGGATCATCCCAACACTTGGGAAGTTGAGGCATGAAAATTGAGAATGTGAGACCTGTAGGACCATATAGTGTGACACTGTCTCAAATGGTTTTATTTTCAACTCAAATCAGGCTTGAATTATTCTAGGATCTCTCTCTCTCTCTCTCTCTCTCTCTCTCTCTCTCTCTCTCTCTCTCTGGTATTTGTGCAGTGATGTATTTGTCAACACATCATTCTGAAAAAAGTATGTGATGACATCTCAGGACTGAGCACATGGTACATCACCTATCTCTGGTCTTACATCCTTCGACTGATAAGCTGTTACTTTATATCCTTGTTTTGATGCCTTAAACTTCCAGGCTTAAAGCTTCATCTTGTTCAACGTACTTGTTTAGCTGAAACAATAGTTGTTGTGTGCAATTAAATACTAATTCTATTCCTGTCTTTGCAGAGATATACCTTTGTTCTGAGAGTAATGTATGTTAGGAATCATCCAGCATTAGAATGTGAATGTCTCTAGTTAGCCTTTTTCTGTATAATGGGTATAGTTTAATCAGATTACCAAGTAAGGAAGTTTCCTTCCTCACTAGGTATTTTCTACTGCTGCTGATGGACAAACGCAAGTAGAGATTAAAGTGTGTCAGGGAGAGCGAGAGATGGCTGGGGACAACAAACTTCTAGGACAGTTCACTTTGGTAAGTATTTCAAATCTGGTATCATGCTTTTTGGTCCTATAGCTTACAAAGGTGGCAGTAGTCTAACCTCTCCAAACTGCTTGCAAACAGTCATATTTTTACTTTATTAATACTTTTATTGAGGTTTTATTATTGTATGAGTGTATGTCTGTGCACCAATGCTGGAAGAGGGTATTGGATTCCCTGGAGTTGAACTTACTACAGTTTTCTGCAATGTGGATGCTGGGAATTGAACCTGGGTCCTTGGGAAGAACCGCCAGAGCTCTTGACTGCTGAGCCATCAGCCCAGTCTATACTGTGTTACTTTTTTCAGTTTTTATCTGAAAGTGCTGTTTTCAGATCTTTATTTAAAAGCCAGGAACATGTTCAGATTCAGACGCAGTGCTAACTCAGAAATCAGATGAGTCGTGATTGTTTCACAACTACTTGATGGCCACTGTTTTGGGTCAGCATTGCTACAGTGAAGAAGTCCTGATTTAATGATAACTCTAGGCCCACACGGCTATTATGGTTATGTATTTGTTCCTTGAAACACTAAAACTATTACCGTTGCCTAAAATCTCAAGTTTCTGTACTTTAGTAAAGATACCACTTGTTTTTGGGAGCAAGTGGTGGATGGCCTGAGAGGAGCTGACTCTGGATATTTACTTTAGGTTGGAATTCCCCCAGCCCCTCGTGGAGTCCCTCAAATTGAAGTTACATTTGACATTGATGCTAATGGTATTGTACACGTTTCTGCCAAAGATAAAGGAACAGGTCGTGAACAACAGAGTAAGTAGACTGTATGAATGAGGTATGATGCTGAGAAAGTTGTCCAGCAGTAGAGTGCCTTCTAGAATATGTGATGCCCCTGGGTTTGGCTACTACCATCAAAGAAAAAGTAAGGTGGCCCTTATTAGGAATAACATTCTCTGTTTCTATGTCTCTTCTCCCCTAGGGTGGTTGCTACCACACTGCCCCTTTTTCTAGGTTTTAGAGATAGGGGTGTTTCACTTGCATGGCTTTTGGTTTTCTAAGACAGGGTCTTGAGGATTTAAGGCGTGAGCCACCACCACCTGGCTTTATTTCTTGTACCTCGTACATGTCTGATACCCTGGAAAGGATTGCTGCCAGTCTTAAACTGTATTCTTGCTGAAGTGATTTTCTGGCTTTTTGTTTTGAGACAGGGTCTGACTTTGTATCCGATTGACCTAGAACTTGCTGCTCAGACCATGCTGACCTCAAATAATGAGATCTGTATGCATCTTCCTTCCAAATGCTGGCATAGATCTCTAAATTTTTTGTTAGTTTTTTGAGACAGGGTTTGGTTTCTCTGTGTAGCCCTAGCTGTCCTGGAACTAGTTCTGTGGACCAGGCTGGCCCCAAAATCAAGATTCGTCTGCTTCTGCCTATTAAGTGCTAGGATTAAAGGTGTGTGCCACTACTGTCCAGATAGATGTCTGAATTTTCATAAGTTAACATTAGGAGGGGGCAAACAGGCAGGCCTGACCTTGTGGATTGCTGAAGTTTCACTAGGGAGGCAGGTCACTTGGTCTTTTTATACAACTGACTAATAAGACAATAACTAATATTCATAATTTGAATCATTCAGATTAGTTACTACAAATAGAGGCAGCATTTATTTACTTGTTTGTTTATTGTGGAGGCTGGGTCTTATTTTGTATCCGTGGCTGGCCTTAAGCTCAGAGTTGTCTGCTTCTTGAGTGTTGGGATTAAACATGTGCACCATGTAGTGTAATGTTACTCATTAATACAGTGAAGGAAGAGAACTAAAAAGAATTTTTTTAATTAACTCCAGTCGTGATCCAGTCTTCTGGTGGATTAAGCAAAGATGACATTGAAAATATGGTTAAAAATGCAGAGAAATATGCTGAGCAAGACCGGAGAAAGAAGGTGATTACTTCTGCTGAACTTGTTAGAGCTGACAGACTGTGCAGGTCACTGCTCTTAAGTTTCTCATCTTATTATTCCCTTTCATTACTTTATACTTTGTTTAATCTGAGATTACACCCTGTAGTCAGGATGACTTCCACAACCCTCCCATTTCTCAGCCTCCCCTGGTACCTGGGACTGACTAAGGACGCTTACTGGGTTTGGAATGCTCTCTTAGTCTCCCACTATCAAAATTCCCGTGCCACAAAAGCCATCTCAACTCTTTCTCGGGGTCATCCCAAGTATGTCTGATTCTAGCTTTACTGTTAACAGTGTGGCAAGTAACTTACTGTCATGTAATATACAGGTTAATGAAACTTATGTTGACTGGAAAGTCAGTTACGTTAAACTTTATAATTTTTTAAGGAACGCGTTGAAGCAGTTAATATGGCTGAAGGAATTATTCATGACACAGAAACCAAGATGGAAGAATTCAAGGACCAGTTACCTGCCGATGAGGTAAATTATTAGAAACAATCGAAGAGAATATTCACTGATTCATTGAAGGTCATTTTTATTTGGGTTTCATAGTGATTTGGGCTTTTGAAACGTTAATAAGGGTAGAGGTGGGAGGCAAAAAGAATGCTTAAAAATTTGAATACACTACATGTAAGGAAAGAACATTCTAGAAAAAAATGGTTTCTTTTTTTTTTTTGCCTTTTACAGTGCAACAAGCTAAAGGAAGAGATTTCCAAAATGAGAGAACTGCTTGCTCGGAAGGACGATGAAACGGGAGAAAACATTAGACAGGCAGCATCTTCACTTCAGCAGGCATCACTGAAACTCTTTGAAATGGCATATAAAAAGGTACAAGGGCAGGAGGGGTATTTGGTCGAGATTACTGGGAACAGAATGTTACAGGGAAAGGCACAGGAAATAGTGGTTTACAAGGGTGGGTGGAAGGAATGATAAATACATTGTGAGTTATGTATGATGAGCTTAGACCTAATGTGATCGCAAATATTTTCTCAACAGATGGCATCTGAACGGGAAGGTTCTGGAAGTTCTGGTACTGGGGAACAGAAGGAAGACCAGAAGGAGGAGAAACAGTAACAGTGGCAAGGCATTGACAGAGGCCAGAAGGACAACATGAAACTTGGGAGTAAAGGGACTTCCTGAGCAGAAAAGGGTCAAACTTCAGTCTTTTTACTGTGTTTTTGCAGTAACCCATATAATTACCTTAATAAATATATGTAGTGAAAATTAGCTAACTCATTAATGGGTGGTAAATTCTGCAGTAGCAGTTCATACCTGTCACTAGCCAGTTTCAGCCACATGTAAAGGGGTGGGGTGGGAGTGTATACCAATCATTAAGATATACCTGGTTTATGCTGAAGGGCCATGTTTTCTAAGTGTGTGTGGAGGTAGTCTTGTCATGGATCTCGAGACTGTTGGCTAAGAGGACTGCTATAAAGAATGGCCTATTTGTATATGAGGCGATCCTTCAACAGGCCTTGCAAGACAGGTACCTGTGCCATGCATGGTTTGTAGGTACAGAAGCTAAGTCAGTGGGTAACACCTGTTAGCCATGGCTTAAAGAGATGCAGGATAATGAATGATGAAATCTTTCATGGTCCTAAGTCATAATTTCCAAGCTACCCTCTTTGTTGACCTGTGCCTGGCACCTGTATCCTTGATGATCATTCTTTTCATCCATTTTGGAGTTTTTTAAAAAAATAAAATCCTAAAAACATTGATCTCCTCTGTGAATGGCATTAGTTTCAGGACTGTGACTATGCTACCAAGTTTTCAGGAAGAAATGAAAATGACTTTCTAACACTGGCTAAGTTTGGACACATTGAAGATACAGGAGGAATAATAAAAATATTGGCATGTATGCTGGATGGCACTCAGGAAGCCAGGCAGGACTACAAATTGAGATTCTCAAAGTACTGGCCAGCATAAACAAATCTAAAGGAGAAAAAGAAAAGTGGTGCTGTTTCCAGATTCAACAAAATTGCAAAGCAGAGCTGATTTATTTCATTTGCTTTTTTTATTGAGCTATATATTTTTCTCCAATCCTTCCTTCCTCTCCCCTCATGTTTTTCCTTCTCCCATGGTTCCCATGCTCCCAATTTACTCAGATCTTGTCTTTTTTTTACTATATCATGCAGATTAGATCCATGTATGTCTCTCTTGGGTTCCTCTATGTTATCTAGGTTCTGTGGAATTTTGAATTGTATTTTTTCTTTGCTTTATGTCTAAAAGTCACTTTTATGCACAAAATTTTCCTTATCCATTCTTTGGTCGAGGGTTATTTAGGTTGTGTTTTCAGGTTCTGGCTATGACAATGCTGCTATATGAACATAAGCTGAGCACATTTCCTTGTGGTACAGTTGAGCATCCTTTAGGTATATACCCAAAAGTGGTATTGCTAGCTCTTGAGGTAGGTTGTGTCCTGATTTTCTGAGAAATCACCATACTGCTACCCAAAGGGACAGTACCAGTTTGCTCTCCCACCAGCAATGAAGGAGTGTTCCCTTTACCCCACATCCTCTCCAGCGTAAGTTGTCATCAGTGTTTTTAATCTTGGCCATTCATCCAGGTGTTAGATGGAATCTCAGAGTTGTTTTGGTTTGCATTTCTCTGATGACTAAGGATGCTGAGCATTTCCTTAAGTGTCTTTCAGTCATTTTGGATTCCTCTGTTGAGAGTTCTCTGGCAAAAAATGCTCTTAAAGGTTTAGGGCACAAATATCCTACTCTCTCTGGCATGTCCTTCATTTCACTCACTTGCAGTTAGTGAAGATCTTTTTCCATTCTTTGGCTACCATTTTGTCTTGTTGACTGTGACCTTTGCTTTACAGAAGCTTCTCGGTTTCAGGAGGTCCCATTTATTGTTTCTCAGTGTCTGCTACCTAAAATGAGTTGTGATAGTTAGGAGCCACCATGTGGTTGTTGGTAATAGAATCTAGGGCCTCTGGCAAGAACAAGTGCTGTTAACCAGTCCCTAGGATGCACTTTGTTTTAAACTGTGACCAATTGATTGTCTTGGCGGTTATCGCTTTATGAGACTGCCATTTTGTTCACTGGCTACTTTCCCAGCACCCACACAGAAGCTCACAACCATCTGTAAATTCCAGATCAGAAACCTGGCTACCTTAGACACCAGGAATGCAAGTAGCACACTTATATATAGGCAAAACACACTGTAGAGATTAAACCTACAGTGGAGTGGGTGCAACTTTAACCCAGTAAAGTTAAGGTTTTGACAGTCTTGCTATATATAGTCTAGCAAATTAAGCTGGCCTAAAACTTGAAAACAATCCTGATAGCTACGATTTATAAACACATGCCTGATTTTGTCACTGGTGATTGAACCTAAGGCTTCAAGCCACTGAAATATATCTGCCAGCACATAAAGGTGTTGTGTTGCTAAGGATCACGCTCAGAACTTGTCTTGAGCAAGTTCTATTGACAGCCCAAGACAACAGATTTTTGTTGGTGTCTGTTTTGTTTGGGGGACAGTGCAGTGAAGGGTGACCTTGAATTTCTGATCTTCAATCCTCAGTCTCACAAGTTTTACCGCCAAGTCTGGTATATGGGGTGCTGGAGATAGAGCCAGCCTCATGTATACTAACAAGCAGTTTACCAACAGAACTATACCTTCATTGGTCTTCCTGCTTCAGCATCCCAAGTTCCAGTGCTCAGGATATCAAAGCTTTGTTTATGCCTGAGACATGTTTTTTTCGGTAGCCCTAGCTGCCCTGGAACTTGCTCTGCCTGCCTCTGAGCTGAGAGCTGGAATTAAAGGCTTGAATGCTGCCTCCTCAGTTAAGGGAAAAGTTCTTAATTAGGAAAGGAATATAAAGAGGAATTAAAACCGCAAGCATGGGTGACGTTTCCTGAGCAACACAATTTGAACGGCCAGAATAAGCAGCAATCCTGTCGGTCTGTTGGTGCTGCTGTACTGGTACGTCTGGTGGCTAGAAGAGACCCACAATTGAGGTCTGATAAATCTATCAGATTTCCTGTTGCATCATCCTAAAGAGAGTGGCAGAGTGTCCAAAGGATGGAGAGTGCAGCCTCAAGCACTTTTATATGAGCATTAGACTACTCCTAAGAATAAAGCCCTCCTCAAAGGGGCTTTAGGACCTCGAAGACAAGTGGGAGAGCTATTCCAGCCACAACACTCAGTTACTTCCTAGGCAGATAAGGAATCTGTAGTTTCCTCTATTATGCTATTTACAACTTTAAAATCGTCAAGTCTCAAGCTGTCATGTAACAGGGCACATATAATAGCATAGTGGAACACTTCATACAGATTTGATTAACGTCTTGTTACCTAGCACAGTCCACACCTGACACTTAACCCTAAGTATTTCAGCATCCGCTTTACATGATTCCCACAATTATCAAGGTCAGGAAAATCAGCACTGAAATAACATTTTAATATATAATTCATATTAAGACTCTGTCAAGTATCTTGCTCACAGCTGAAATCCCAGCACCTAGGAGGCTGAGGCTAGGAGATTCTCCAAGTTTGGAGACAGTGGAGAACACAGTGAGACCAGTTTCCTGTCTTGAAAACAGTAAAAGCAATTCCTTTGATCAGAGCACAGGACCACACCAGTCCTAAAGAAAACTAAAACTGAAGTTCTTGGAAGTTTTTGGCTCAGAAGTTGGAGATTAGAAACAATGGTAGTGGCTGTAAGGTGGAAAACTGCAAAGTGGACTTAAGCCACTCGTTGGGCACTGAATGTAGTGTAGTTCTGATTGGCCAGGAACTCTGTCGAACAGGCTGGACTTGAATTTGTAGAGATCCACCTGTCTCTGCTCCTGAGTGCTGGGAATGAAGGCATGTGTCACCATCGCCTGGCTCACACTGGACGTTTTAAATTATTCAAGACGGTCTCACACAATCCAGGCTGCCTTACTTAAGCTTAACTCTGCTGCTTGGGCAGCCCTTGAACTGAAGATCCTCCTGCCTCATTCTTTGAAGAATAGGAACTTTGCACATATATCATTATCCTGCCCTCCACTTGCTTTTTTGTTTGCTTGTTTAAGATGGGAGTCTTATGTTCCCCACCCTACTCAACTGACCATCTCAGTACCAGAGCAGCTGTGACTGGCTATACTCTAGAACTACAGACTTCAACACTCAGCCAGTTTTCTTTTTTCCCCCGGCAACAGTGATACAGTTCAAATTGAGAATTTCGCTCATGCCAGACAAGTATTCTTCCTCTGAGGTATATCTCAGTTTCAAGCAAAATTTATTATGGGACTCTGGTTGGGGCAGGAAAAAAACCAGAAAGTCCAAAAACATTTAACCCTAGCAAGGGTTGCAGATAATAGGATATAAAGCAGATGGTGGAGTGTTTCCTAGCATCCTCAAGGCCAAGGTTATTAGCATTCATTTTACTAACATAATTAATGACGAATTGTTTACATCCAACCTCAGTGGACAGATGCCTTGTTTTTGTCCATACTGGGTACCACCTGTATGTCTAATCCTGACACCACCGGGAGTTTGCACTAGATCCCTCAAGTTAAGCATCTGTAGGTCTACTTTGGATGCCTAGTAAGAGTTCCAGGCTCACAGAACACGAGGACACATTTTGTCCATTCCAGAGGCTAGTACAAAAGATACAGAATAACAGCCAAATGAGGGTCTAGGAGGGTCCTGAGCTCTGGGCTTGTGTTTCTTGTTCTTGCTGCTACTAGATATGAACCTACCGGCTTTCTAAATGCTACGTTTGGCATTAAAAGTTCCTCAATTACCTCTTTCCCCTGTGGCTGCTGTACACTATCAGTTTTATTAGACTCCTAATTTACTCAACCTCCACGCTTTATTTCAGAATTAGATTCCTTGTCATATACTCTTAATATCCGTCCAATTATTTTAATACATAAAATATAAAGATAGGCTGGGTTTACTGGTTTACACCTCTAACTCCATCATTCGGAAGGCTTGGGCAGGAGTGTTGCCCGGATTTTGAGGCCAACAAACGAAGTTATAAAAATTACGAACGGTTGCCAAGCAGCGGTGGCGCAAGCCTTTAATCCCAGTAATAGAGGTAGAGGCAAGCGGCTCTCTGAGTTCAAGGCCAACCTGATCTACGGAGAAACCCGTCTCGAAAATAAAACTTTATGAACGGTTATAAGCTCAACTAAACTGTGAGTTCCATCAGAGTTAATATTACTTACTCGTTTCACCTCTATTTCTAGAAAAACTAGAGTTCAACTTGCTCGTAGTTCAAATATTTGAGTGCACACATTTGTGAAGTTTGGAGACAGACAACTGGAAGCTTAACTCGTTGACAGTTCTAACGTTGCCAACGTTCTCCCCACCTCCACGCTCAACAGTTAACAAAACACGCATGCTCTCAGATACCGTGGGTCTCCAACCTCAGAAAACCCTTCAACCCCCATAAGTCCCAGATCCACAGTGAACCCATAGTAGCACTGAAACGAAAGGAAACCCTCCTTCACCCCAGCGCAGCCGACTGGATCCAGCCTCGGCGAAGCTCCTGATCCAGACCTAAAGGCCAGGATTCTGAACTTTTTGTTCGCGAAGCCACGATACACGCAGGCGCACCGCACTCGGTCAGCGACAAAGCTGAACGGCGGAGAGACGTCCTCCAAGCTTTCCAAACACCTTAGACCACACGCACGTACATACATGCAGGTCCGAGAAACAAGATTCGGCGTGGCAGTGTTTCAGGTGTCCGTTCAGGTGAAGAGGCAAAGAACGGAAGACAACGACCACCCTCTCGCGCCCTTTAAGAGCCACCGCCATTCCAGCACATAGAAGCCGAGAAAATGCTTGCGAGGCCACCGGATCCCACCCACTTCCTCCTCCAAGACCAGCCGGGCCGGAACAGAGGCGGTGCCTCCCGCTTCCTGGCCTACACCTCACAAGGCAGCGCGGCCGCAGAGGCAGCCAATCAGAAGGCCTCTTGTAATTGGAGGCGCGAGAGCCAATGGGAAGTCGCGGCGCGCGCAGAGCCTCTGTGCGCCGCACCGGCCCCCTCCCTTCCGCCCGCCGCCTTCCACTCCGCCCCTGGCGGAGGAAGTGAGATCAGAGGCCCCATGTGAGCGGATTGCAACACATGCAGCTGCCTGGAGAGAGGGAGCCGGTGTCCTACGTCAGAGCCGCCGCCGCCGCGGAGCCGCCGCCGGGGAGGAGCAGCCGCTACCGCCCAGCACTGGGCCCCTAGGTAAAGCGGGCGTAGGAAAGCCGGCGCCCGATGCCGCGGGTTGTCGGGGCGGGGAGGAGAGGGCAGCTCGGGGGGTGGCGACGAAGGGGGCCTCTCTGCCCCAGTGGCGGCGCTAACTCTGTGGTCTTGGTGTCTCCGGGCCCCGCCGGGCCGCTCTAGGGAGGAGGAGGCGAGAAGATGGCGGACGACCCCAGTGCTGCCGATAGGAACGTGGAGATCTGGAAGATCAAGAAGCTCATTAAGAGCTTGGAGGCGGCCCGCGGGTGAGCGCCACGTCCGCCACCCCCCTGCACTCTTGGATCCGGGACCCTCAGGATGGCCGCCCCCACCCCGCATGGCCGGATGGGGAGAACCCGGCACTAGCCAACTCCCGCCTTTAGATCTGTGGGTAGTAGCCTCTGACTAGAGGGCGAGGGTCGGCGCTGCTGGCCGGGAAAGAGTCCTCCCCCCCACCCTCTGGGGGTAAGGAGCCGGCTCCCACGGCTCAGATCACTCCGTCCCCTCTCTGGAGAAAGCCCCTGCGACTTTTGTACCTCTCTCGAGCCCTTAAATCCAGCTTCTCACTTTTCGGGCTCCTGGTGCTGCCACCCGACTTGGGTGCTGTTAGGGTAAAGTACTTGGCGCTCCTTTCCGAACGCCCTACCCTGATTTTCTATCTTACTCTCGCTTCACGTTCCTCAGCCAGGCCTCATTAAAATGGCCTCCCCCACTTGGACTTTCAAGTCCCGTGTGGGTGAAGTTTTGATGGGGCTGTAAAGGAGAGTTGGCCAAGGGAGATCTTCCCGACTCACCTTTATTTTTCTGGGTTTTAGACCTCTCCGACTTCCCCTAAGTTTTCTAATTTCCCCGGGGCTTCCTGGTTTTGGCTGTTCCAAGACTCGCCTATAAACCGAAAATGCCAGCGTGTGCGGGATGGGCTGGTGGTGGTTTTTTTGTTAACAAATCTGTTGTGTGCTCATTCAAGAGAATTCCAGGTAATGCGACTGTTTGAGAGGAACCATTAGAGTCCTTGTTGGCTTTTCTTTGTAACTTCTTGGGAGTGTCATTGTCGAGTTTCGTGATGGATTAATAATGCTCTGGAAATTCAAAACTGACTTAAAGGGAGCTTTCGGGCTTGTGTAAGTTTTCATACGAATTTGTTAGTGTGTTTATACCTGGGTGAATAAGCTAGGTTGAAAGTAACCATATGTTTGTTTTTTGTGAGTTTGCCAAAGGTATTTGTGTTGCTTCCTTGTATTGCTGTATTTACTTTCCCAATTATAGAAACTTTTTACTATTTGGCTTGCCCCCACCCTAAAAGTGAAACATTATATATTGCTGCACTCCAGAGCATAGTTATAACAGAGTGCCTTTCTTCCAGGCCATGTGGGAAGTTGACTTCGGCCCACAAATGAGACATTCTGAGTTTCAGCCCGAGTTTGTCACTGAAGAGTAATCCGACGGTGTGATGACCACGTTGGCACCGTACTCATTAACTTTTTAGATGGATTCGGCTTCGTTCTTCTGGAGTTCATGGTGTTAAAGCTGGATGCTTTTGCTTTGGTGTTTCATTCTTATAAACGAGCAGCTCTAATTTCTGTTTGGGATTAGAGGCGTGCAAGCTCAGCCTGAAGGTCTTTGCTCATCCCTTTGATGTAGTGTAAAATCTTGACATGAGGGTAGATAGATGCTTTTGTTGTTATTTCTTAGGGTGTTTTGTTTTAAATGGAATATAAAGATTTTCTCATAGGAGCTTGTGCCGTGTGGAGAGTGCAAATAAATAAGCCCAAATGTGAAAATCATAAAGAAATGTTAATAGAAGTCATGGTTCATTAGGATGCCAAGAATTAGCCAGGTACTGTTATTTCAGTAGGCATCCTTTTGTTGTTATTTAAAGCTTTCTGTGGGGCAGTCATTTATGAATTCCTCCTATTACACTGTTTCAAGTTGGACTTGAACCTGTAGGTTATCTCAGTGCTTTCATTTAGGGTTCTTTTATTAGAATTTGGATATAGTGCATTCTCTGAAGCAGTTTCAATAGGAATTCTTATACTAGTTTGCTCGTTTGAGTGAAGTTAGCATTAAAGGCAACCCTGCATGTAAGCTACTTTTCTTTCTCCTAGTTGATCTCATTTGTAGATTTGTTCCTAGCCATAGTTCCTAACTACTTGAAAGTGTTAAGACTCTCTTAAAAGTCTTTGGAAACTTTATTTTTTGGTTTAGAAAAGTTCAGTAAAGTTTGAAGCATGCTAAAGAATATCTTAGACAGGATTACGCTGTCTAAATTAGCTAGGGGCTCTTCCTCTAAACAAGTAATGTAATTTATAATCTTTTCCTGCTTTGCTTAATAATTTAGCCAGGATTTGGTTGCACCTCAAACTCATGGAAATGCTAAAATCTTGTCCATCTCAGATGTTGGTCAGGGAATCAAAAGTTTGTTGTATGTGGCTCAGAACTTTCTTGGTATGTATCAGTTTCTTTTTGGAAATGGCAAGATTTTGTTCTCATGGCTGAGTTCTATTATACTTTAAATTTTCAGTGTTTTAAGTGCCCCTCCCCTCTAAAAAAATTTTAATGGTTTTGTAAACCAAGCTGGCCTCCAACTCATTATGTGGCTGGCTGAAGCTGGCTTGGCTTCTGATATGCCTCTATCCCCCAGGTGCTGGGGTTATCGGATGAGCCTGGCTAATACTAAAATATTTTTAGGATGATTGTGATGAACCTTACAGACAAATGGCAAAATGAATCCATATGTGTCAGTCTTTGGAGGTGCCCCAGTTGAACATGCGTAGAATTGTCTCAGACGTAAATAGGAACTTGTGGGCAGGTTTAGGATGTGGGTCCCATTAGCTTTCTTTTAACTTCTTTGTGTGTGTGCATGGGTATTTGTGGAGGTCAAAGGACAACTTTGTGGTGTTAGTTGGTTTTCTCCTTCTACTTTGTCACGCCCCGAGGCTGGAATGCAAGTCATCAGGCCCCAAATTTTTTGAGTCATGTTCTTACTATGTTGCCCTGGCTGGCCTCGAATTTGATGTGTAGCCGAGGATGGCCTCTAGCTTACAGAGATGTGTGTGTGTCTCTGCTCGTATATGCTGTCACCATTCTCAGCCTAACCACTACTTTTTAAAGTTTGCCCGAGTAAGTAATTTTGAAGTTTACTCAGTCAGTATGAGGTTATCTTTTGATATATAACCAAATGTAGAGTAGCTTAAGAAGAACTACCCCCAAAATGGACTCATTAGTTAAAATACATTGACAGGATGAAGTCACCACAAAATGATTGATTGAGCGCTTTGTCATAGATGCTTTGGAGTGATACGTTGTCATTTAATGTGCACAACAACAAGTGTCACCAGTTGATACACAAAGCAACTGAGGCTGCGAGCTTAGATAACTTGTTGTCTTGAATGTCAGAGTGTAAAAATGTGAGACAAGCTAAGCATAAAACAAACTGCAGAGGCCGGCCTCCTTCACCTATGATTCTGAGCTTGGTTTCCACGTGTGTAACTGCATAGTAATCTGAATTCTAGTTTGCGAACCAATGTGCTGGTTTGGAAAACTGTATTTTCCAAAATCTACAAGACTAGTCTTAAAAATTACTCTTTGAGTTCAGCAGGCTGTATTGTTGTGGAATTACATCTACAAAGGCCAACTACTGGAGGAGAAATTTGGTGGCCCTGTTGTATAGCACATGGTGTTCCTGTTTAGATGGGCTAACAGGATAAGCAGCCAGTTGTTTTCTTACATATAAACCTCCCTTAGTACTTACCCTGTATGAGTTTAGCTCTTTATATATTACCTTAGTATATTCCCCAAAGTTGCCTATAAGGAAAAACGTGTACATAGCCAAAACTGAATCTAGTGCCACATGAGTTAAACCACACCTGGTTTCAAATAAGGAACTTAAAGCAGTTTTTAGGTCCTTTTGTTTTTCTATTTTGAGATAAGATCTCCTGTGTTCCTGGTTGGACTTGTATGTACTCTTGATCTTTCTGCCTCAATCTCCCAAATGTTGCGATTATAGGGATGAGCCACCATAACCAGTTCTTACTCCGAGCTGCTGGGAAAAGAAATGGTCCCGAGTTCAAGGTCAGTTGACTACAGGAGACCCTTCTGTAAACATCTTTCTCCTCTCTTTTTTTTTTTTTTTTTTTTTTTTTGTTTGGTTTTTTTTTGTTTTTTCGAGACTGGTTTCTCTGTGGCTTTGGAGCCTTTCCTGGAACTAGCTCTTGTAGACCAGGTTGGTCTCGTACTCACAAAGATTCACCTGCCTCTGCCTCCTAAGTGCTGGGATTAAAGGCGTGTGCTACCACCGCCCAGCTCATCTTTCTCCTCTTAATAAAAGAAACCTTTTCTTTTTCGAAACAGGGTTTTCTCTGTGTAGCCCTAGCTGTCCTGAAACTCTGTGTATCCTAGGTTGGCCTTGAACTCAAAGATCCATTCTGCCTCCCCGGTGTGGGGATTAAAGGAGTGCCACTACTGCCCAACAGAACATTCCCAAACTAGTGAATTTCAGGTAGTTTTTGGTTTTATTCATTTCTTAATATTCTTTTTTAAGTGAGGCTAAATTTGGATTTTAAAGATATTTTAATAAGGTTTAAGCATGCAGATTAAGGGACTGTGTTACTCAGAAGAAAGTAAGGCATACCCAGAAAGTGGTATGGACTTCTTAAAGAAGAGTGTAGGGAAGTAAATTTTCATATTCTTGAAGGTCTGGTTGTAACTCAGGTGATACATTGGCTAGGGATCCTACTTGATGACGGTTATAAAGCTAGTGTATATGATTTTAACCACTTCTCTCCAAAAAAAAGTCTTAAGAGTGATAGCTTACAGTCATTCAGTCTTCTTTCTCCTCATTTCACCTCTTTCCATCCCTTCCTCCACTCCTTCTTGTTTTTGCACACTCAGTGCATTTGCAAACATATATTGGGAGGAAGAGTGCTGGAGATTGAACCTAGGGTTGCAAACAAGCCATTTTTAAAGATAGTGGTTTACTGCTAGTGGTGGAACTCAAGGCCTGTCCATTTCTGGCAGTCACCCTGTTACTAAGCCACAACCTGAGCTCTCTGAGTCTTTGGGGGTTAAGAAAGAATCTCATTCAATTTTTGCTGTTGGCCTGTTTCAGACTTGGCAGCAATCTTCTAGGCTTTCATATATCTACCTAAGCCATTAAAGATTCAGGCTCTGAAAGAGCTTTCATTCATCCCTTTATCTTGTGTGCCATGTCCCATCTTAGATTTTAAAATGAAAAGCAGGAGAAGAGTCAAGAATCAGAATATTTATGATTCAGGGGAGAGGTGAATATAAAACCAATTGCAGAGACTTGTTTGATGCATGACAGGTTATATGTATTTAATTATGCATAGAAGTCTTGGATTGTGCCAGGCAGTGGTAGCTTGTGCCTTTAATACCAGAATTTGCAAGGCAGAGTCAGGCAGATCCCTATAAGTTCAAGGCCAGACAGGGCTGTTACACAGGGTTTCTCTGTTATGTTAGTCCTGTTATATACATTGATCTTTAGAAATATCTTAAAGGAGGTAGGTCTAGTGACACGGGAGTAATTTTAGCTACCTGGGAAACTGAGGCAGGAAGTTTCAAAGTCTGCCTGGATAACTAAATGACATTCTGACTCAAAATGTAAAAAGCAGTCTTGTGATACAATTCAGTGGTAGAGTACTTGCCTAGCATGTTCAGGGTGAGTCTGTCTCAAAAAATGTGGTGGAGAGTAATTAAAAAAGACCCTTGTTAACCTCTGGCCTCTACAGGTACCTGCACACAGAGGAAGAGGAATGATGAGCGCTTCCAATTAGGATGTGGTAGTCTTCCTCGGGTAACCCTCTAAGTGTCTTAATTCAGAACTAGTCCTAAGAGCTGGGGTATTCTGTTAAAGAGTCCTATGTCCTGTGGATCTAATGAAAACATTGCGGTAGGAGATGTGCTTAATCCTTCCAGGGAAGGGAGGTCTCTAGACACGTTCTTCAGTAAGCAAACGTACACTGTTAGCATGCATTTACAGCTGCATGTAATAAGGTATTTTTCTATCCTTCCTGCCACACCACATAGACCAATTGTATGTACTCTTTAACAAGAAGATTTTTCTTTGAACTAGGGTTTGAGAGAGTACTTGCATGCTAGTTCTAGTAAGATACTTGCTTGTAAGATACTAGTTGGAGTCTGCTTGAAGAGTGGGAAGGAAATTTTTTTGCCTGCCCATTATCAGGTCTATCTGTCCAGTTGATCATCAGCAGAGATTTCTGAGTCCAGCCTATTCACCAGGAATCTCAGAATAGAATCTTCTCCTAGGATACATTCTGTAGGTGTCTTTTCATTCTTTCGCAGCCTGCTGTCTTAAGAGGGAGTAAGGGGTGGGGGGTTGGAAGGTTCGAAGCTCTTTTCCATGAGGTTAGAAATTATATGGCTTCCCACTCAGGCACCGAGAGCTCCGTGAGACTACCTCTAATAGCAGGCTTTAGCATTGCCATTTGACATACTTCGGACACTTGGCTACTATCTTTATTCTTGTTGCAGCCCTTCCTACTAGGTTCACAGGACACCATGCTGTCTTGTCGTACTTCTTCTTTTTCTCCGGCTTTCTCGGGGTTCAGTCGTTAGCACCACATTGCTGGCGCCATTATGTTGGGGACCGTCATCCCAACAAAGAACCTGGTATTTTGTCCTAAGTGTGTTTCGGGGGTACATGGAAGAATCAGACATTTTATTCCATGATCATTTAAGGGCGGCTCAGGAGGAATCCCCTATTGATATTCCTTTTTCGGGGCACATCCTGTCAGCCATACCTACATACCATCTTACCAACTTTGGATCAAAAGTATCCCTTCCTGGACAATCTACAAGTCAATGAAGGCCGGAGCCAAGCCTTCCATCTTTTGTCTTTCTAGCTGCTAGTTTTTCAGCTACCATAGGAAAATCCAAGCATGGCTGTCGCCAACATGTCTGAGGTAAATCAGAACCCACAGGTCCCCTCTTATTTGTGTTGGCTAGGCCAGGCTAGCTGCGTGTCCATCCTCCCCACCTCCACCCCAACAGGGTTTCTTTATGTAGTCCTGGCTGTCCTGGAACGCGCTATGTAGACCAAGCTGTCCTCAAACTCAGAGATGCACCTGCTGCTGCCTCATGTGGGGATTAAGGGTGTGCATCAGGCTAATTTTGAGTTTGTGAGTTAAGCGATCGTCAGCTTTAACCTCTTGAGTAGCTGCTGGGCCTGCAGACATGACCCTGGCTAGGAATGTGGTTTACTGTTGCCACATTATTGTTGATCTTCTAAAATCTCCTTTAAGGGGAATGACCTTTGTCAGGCGTTTTGTCTTTTTCCCACTGTGTCTTTTATTTGTATTTGTGGTACTGTGTGGGCATCAGCTCCATGACTTAGCTTATCCTACACAAGTATTCTACCACTGACCTACCACGGCTCCATCCCACCACGTCTTTGACCTTCAAGTTATGATTTTTATCCACACATCAAAAATTAAATCCACAAATGCTTTTTTTACTATTAATTAGTCAAGCTTATCAAACCCTTTGTAGTGAGTTAGACAGGTATTTAAGAAAAATGTATATAATAAAATGAGAAAGTGGGGGCTCATGAGCTGGCTCAGTGGATAAAGATGCTTGCGGCTAAACATCAGGACCTAAATTCTATTCTTGGAACTGACACACACAAGTAAATACATGTAATAAAAGTTGTGTGGGTTTTTGGGAACCTTTTTTTTTTTTTTTTTTTTTACCTTCCAAGTTTTGATTTCAGGCAGTAGTCACAAGCCCAATTTATAGTCTTAAATGACATATTGGATACTATCAAAAAAAGAATAAGGTAACTACTTGAACAAAAATTAGAAAGTATCTTAGCAAGGCAGGTGTTTAAAAAAATGTTACTTTGAGGGGCTGGAGAGATGGCTCAGCAGTTAAAAACTGGGTTTTTCTTTTTGTTTTTTGTTTTTTAAGGGTTGTTACCATGCACACTAAGTAATAAAGTAGCCAAACCCACACTTGTAATCCCAATAGTGGGGAGGCTAAGGCTGGAGGATCACAACTTCAAGGCCAACCTGAGCAATGAGACCCTTTCTCAAAAGAAAAAATTACTTTGTGCTTGCCTAGTGTGTACAAGGCACTGCAGAAAAGTTGGTTTGGGCATTGGTGTTGTATTATTGTGGCTGGAGACTCTTTGGCATGGTAGAATAAAACTGTTACTGCACTTTTACAATTGGGATATTTCATTATTTTGAGATAAGATCTCCGAAACTGGCCCTCCTGTCTCTACTTCCCAGGGTACCCCATAGCTGCTGTGAGTCATTCTTGTATTGTACAGAGGATTGAAGCAGTTAAAATCTTTTTGAGTTATTGGAAATTGAACCCATGACCTCTTGAATGCTGGGCAAGTGTTCTTCCACTAAGCTACATAGTCTTGGGCCCCAAAATTCTGTTTGTTGTTGTTTAGATTTATTTTAATGAATAAATCAATATGTGTGTGCAGATGCCTGAAGAGGCCAAATCACCCTGGAGTACAGGCAGTTGTGAGCTGCTATGATGTGGATTTGTGGACTGAACTCAGGCCCTGGAAGAGCAGCAAGTGCTCTTACTCCAGCCATAACATGTTCTTAGTGAGCATTGATGGTGAGGGAAGGAAGTGTGTATTCAAAAGACAGTTGACGGGAAAGTTGTGCTTTTTTGTTTGTTTTTGTTTCTTTTCAAGACAGGGTTTCTCTGTGTTGTTTTGGAGCCTGTCCTGGAACTCACTCAGACCAGGCTGGCTTTGAATTCACTGAGATCTGCCTGCCTCTGTCTCCCTATTGCTGGAATTAAAGACGAGTGTTATCACCGCCTGGCTGAGAGTTGTGCTTTTCCTTTATTTCAAAATACTTACACATTGGTCAAAAAAGGATCGTCGTTGTCCCTTTTATCCTTTCCTAACTAGAGCACTGATATGAGATCCTAACTTTGATTGAGATTGCTGTCTCCTTGTACTGCATTGTTTTGACAAAACTAGAGAAATTTTCCAACTTCTGCTGCTTCCTGGTGGAATATTCCAGTATGTAGTGTTAGGATGTTCTGTTAGTAAGGGTGGCTATTACCGAGTCTGTTTTAGTTTTAGAGGATAGAGTGGTCTGCTTTGGTGATAAAATGCTAAGGTGATCCTTGTAAACTACTGGAAAATGGCTGCTACATTAAATCATTCTATACCTACAAGCATCAGGAGTGTATGCAGGCATGTGTGACATGCCTGCTGTCAGGATTACTTGTGGGAGTTAATTCTTTCCTTCCACCAGGTGAACTCCAGGGATTGATCTCAGGTCATAAGACTTGACAGTAAATTACTTTAACCAAGCCATCTTGCAACCTTCCCTCCTCTTTTTGTAGACACCGTCTCAAAGTCGGCCCTAAGCAGCTGATCTTTCTGCCACCACACCTTGTTTATGTGATGCTAGAGATCAAACCTAGGGACTCCTGCATGCTACCACCAACTAAGTTATATTCCCAGCCTGGTAACTAATTTTCTAGTTCTGATTTTGTGTTCTAACCAAGTTCTGTCCACCCTGCATC